>PVKZ01001114.1:0-483307 GCA_004027375.1 Macroglossus sobrinus | reverse complement strand
AAGAAAAAAAATATGTATCAAAATACAAATAAAGAATGGCAATAACTACATATCTATCAACAAGTACTTCAAATGAAAAAGAATTAGATGTTCCAATCAAAAGATAGGGTGGCTGAATGGATAAGAAAACAAGACCCTTATGTACGCTGCCTACAAGAGTCTCACTTCAGATTGAAAGACACACACAGACAGAAAGTAAGGTATGCAAAAAGATATATTATGATGGTCCTAGAGGGTATTTTGCTGAGTGGACTAAGTCAAATAGAGAAAGACAAATGCCATATGATTTCACTTACATGTGGAATCTAAAGAACAAACAACAATGACAAAAACAAACAGAAATAAACTCATAGATATAGAGAACATTTTGAGGGTTACCAGATGGGAAGGTGTTTGGGAGGGGTCAGATGGAAAGGGGGAAGGGATTAAAAAGTACAAATTGGTATTTACAAAATAGTCATGGAGATATAAAGTAAAACATAAGGAATATAGTCAATAATATTGTAATAACTATGTATGGTATCAGAGGGATACAAGAATTATTGAGGTGATCACTTCATGAGTTATTTAGATGTCTAATCACTGTATTGTATACATGAAACTAATATAATATTGTGTGCTAACTATAATTGAAAAATAAAAAATATTATTTAAAAAAATTCTCTGAGAATGGATTCTGGAAACAAAATGTTTTAGAGAAACTCTACAGATGATGATTCCAACATGCATCTTTTAAAATTTTATCAATTTATAGTTTTAAAGGAAGGCATCACTTTTTCTTTGGACTAAGAGAGAAGTCACAGATAGCATCAGTTTAAGTTCTCTTTCCACCCCAGGTTGTAGCTCCCAATTCTGCCTCTACTAAAGGGCAAGGCAGTAAAAGAGATGTGACTTACTCCCTCCCACCTTGCTGGGGACCAGGTAGAAGCTACATCTTGTCCAGGAGGGAAGAGGTTGCAGCAGGGACCAGAGGCAGAACGGACTTTGACTCACAGTGAAGCTGAGTCTTGGAGTTTATGCCCTGTGAGAGCCTAGGAGAGACAGAAAGTAAAAATTCCCCTTGATTCCATCAATGATATTTATTGAACACCTACTATATTCCAGATGCTGTTGTAGATGCTGGGGCTACAGCAGTAAGAAAAATAGACCAAAAACACCTGCCTTCATTGAGTTAACATTCTAGTGGGGAAGACAGACAATAAACATAGAAAAGAAATCAGTATATCAGAAAGTGAGAAAAATGAAGCAAGGAGAAAGATTAGGAATGTGTGGTGGTGTTGATGCAAAACAGAACAAATTTCCCTGAGTGGAGGAGGAGACCAAACCCTGTACCAAGAGAAGAAGAGGGTCCTTTGGCGGAGAGTGTAGAAAGAATTCAACACACATGCCAAAGTTAGAGTGAAAGGAAAGTTTATTAGAAAAGGGGTGACACTCCACAGACAAGTTTCCTCTCAGAGGCAGAGAGTGAGAGGGACAGTGAGAGAGATAGTGAGAGAGAGACAGAATAAAGGCACTGAGAGGGACCCAGGGTATTCAGGGAATTCAGTTTATATATTATTCTTTAGAACCTGTAAGCCATAGTTTAAAAGACTTTGTTAACCCATTTCCTTTGATATGGACACACAGCAAGGAAAGGGAAGAGTATGTAATGTGAAAGGGTAAAGATATTTAGAGTGAAAGGCCTGCTGGCATTTCCCAGCTTTTAATTCATAGGTTTCCCATGTTTTAGCCATAGGGAATGACTCTTGGTTCCTGTTTCCCCTTCACAGATGTGGGGAATGGTTTGTTAGCAATCCAAACAGAAATTTTCCTTTGTTCTGAAGGTGTCCTCCTGGCCTAGCTACAGTCTGATCAGCATATTGCAGTCTCTGATTGTGGCTTGATTCACAATTTAATTCTCTTGCCTCCTCCTTACATTAGTGTTACAATTTGGAGAGTTTATTGGGGTGAGGAAAGGCTTTGGTGAGAAGGTAACATTTAAGTAAAGATTTGAAGAAGGTGAGAGGGTGGGCTATGCAGATATCTGGAAGAACAAAGTTGTAGATAGAAATGGCAAGTGCAAAGGCCCTGAGGTGGGAATATGTCTGGCAAGTCAAAGGGCAGGAGGAGGCCAAATGTCCAGAGCAGATTGAGAGAAGAAAAACTGGTAGAAATGAGGCCAGGGAGTTGGGCCTTGTAGGCCATTGGCTATGGACTTGGTTATGACACCCAGTAAGACATAAACTAGATATACCTCTCATATAGACCAGAGGAAGTCGGCCTTTAAAAAACGTCGAGAAACTGAAGCTAGAGTGGGCATTCAGCCAGCAAATCTTTCTGATTTGCCTTGTGAGGGACTGGGACTGTGATGGGGAAGGGTTGGTGCCTCACTCATACTGGAGCACGGAGTCCTGAGGTAGGTAGAAAACTGAAGAGTGTGTTCTAATTTTGAGGGGTGGGGAGAGGAGGGGGATCAGGTCTGGGGCTTGACGGAACCTGGCTAGAGTGGACAATGAGGTTAGGGGACACCAAAAGCCAAACTCACTCTCCCACAACCCTTTCCTACATGCTCAGAACTCGCGAAAGATTTGTGGAGGGTCTACTATGTGGCAGGCACTGTGCTAACACCGGGGACGCTGACATAAATAAAGGTCCTACCCTCTCAAGGTCTTGTAAGGACTGAGACCTCAGGCAGGCTTTATGAGTATCATTTGTCACCTTTCCTCCAAGTTTTGAGCACAGGCGCTATGTGCTGAAAGAATGAAGGGAGAACCCTGATGGGAAGGAAGGAAGGAATCCTGTAGCTTTTTATGGGAGAACAGGATATTAGTGGCTTATGTGTGGTTGGTTATATAACAGCTCTCCTGGAATGTATGTAAAAGAGAAGCTTAGAGAAGGTGTATTACTGGTGGAATCGCAGGCAGAGAACAGCTCCTGCTATTGTGCGGGAAGATGGGAAGAAGTGGCTCAGGCTGGGAGGTGGGCCATGGGAGAAAGGTTACCAGTGGGCAGGGCAATTGGCTGGCTGTGTAAGAATAATTGGTTCTCTTACTTTACTTGGAGATCTGTTGATTCTCTCCAAGCGACTCATGTATTTTTGTGAGCTGCTGTGAAGGACTCAGCGGTCCTGGACAGCCCATGGCTCTTTGGAAATAAAGGGAACCTGACCTGGGGGTTGTGAGGTCCTGTATGCTGGCTGTGTGCTGGCACTCTGGGTGCCTTCTCAGGCACAGCTTGGCACCATTCCTGGCCTGGGCTTGCCTCACTGCCTCCCTTCTGGCGCCTTCCTGGCCCACTCTCCTCCCCCAGAAACACAGTCTGTCCCTCTGCCCCCACTCCTCGCCTCCTGGGGGCATGGCTCCTGCCTCCTGCACTGTTGGCTGCTATAAATAGCCCTGCTGCTTTTTCACATACACCCCTCCCTCTCATTCCCTGTTTCCCAGGACACCTCCCTCAGCCCCACCTGCTGTCTGCCTCTGGTGACCGCGAGTCCTTCCTGAACAGTGGGGTGGACGCCAGGGCAAGCTTTGCCCCATCCCTGAAAATGCCAGCTTTGAAACTAGATAGTTCACACGCTGCAGAAGAAGAAAGCTGTTTACGTTCTTCACTGACGTCCTCTCGGCCACCCACGTCAGGACTGACTCATTTGCTGTCTTGCCTTTCTGCTGTCTTTACACCCTTGAGCAGACTCCCTGCCTGGGCGGCCAGCCCTCAACTGGGGGAGGTTGAGTTTTGCCTCCCTGTGTTCTTCACAGAGCTGAATGGCTCCGAGTGATTACAGCCCTCAGACTGACAATACAACTTAGGAACATCCAGACCATAAAGGGGCAGGGACATACAGAAGCCAAAATGTGGAAAGTGTCCTGGAAAAGGTGAAGGGAAGGAAGGCAGGTGGCTACCTGAAGCCTGGACTCACACCTGCTAATGGGGCAGCCCCAAGTCCTCCCAGAAGACAGTCTCAGCAGTGCTGGGAGTGAGGCAGAGTGGGGAAATTCTGACTGTTTAAGGGAGGGGACAGTTCAGACTAGTCTGAGAGGGAAGCTAGCTTTTTTTAACTTTCCCTCCCCAAGTCAGGGGCCGGTGACAAAGACCCACTCCTCTCATTGGTACTGGTGGCATGGTCTCTGCTCACCATGTGACTCCCCAGACAGCTCCTGCCAGGGAGTAGGGGCTGAGGTGGAAGAGAGGGCTGTGAGGCTGGCATGGGGAGGGGTGTTAAGGACCACACAAGCCACAGAAACAGGTTTCGGCTGGCTGCCTGCATCGTCCCTGGAGCCACTTCATCCCTTGATCATAGGCCTGTCTGTCACAGGCCATTAAGCTCTCCAAAGGTGCTGTGCTTGGCTGAGGCTAGAGGCCAGCAGATGAGGCGGAGCTGAGAGTGAGGGGGAGCCTCTGGGAGCACATCGAGCCAAGCTTGTCCCCTCCTGGGCCTTGGCTCACTGGGGAGAAATGCTCCCCTGGGAATTCTCATTCTCCCCTGAAAAAGCTACACCTTCATGAACCCCTGGAGATTCCTTGTACACACACACACACGCACAAAACATATACCACATACACCACACATATACACATACCACATACTCACATACAAACCAAACATATTCACAGCATCCAGGTCCCCAATTCTGACAGTTCCACCCTGGCAGCCTCAAATGCCCCCTGCTGCCCCAAGGCTCTCAGCAAGAGACCTTTTGAGTGCCCTCAGTCTGCTCATAAGCTTTGCATCCCAGGGCAGAGCTTTCTTGTCAGCCCTGCGACTGCCCAGCCCCACAGTTTGTGCTTGGGCATCTCTCCCTCCTTCCCTCCTCTCTCTTCCCCACTGTCTGAGCTGCAGAGAACTGAGCTCTTCCATTCTCCTTAGGGCTTGAAAGCAGAGGGGAGAAAGCATGAGGCTTAACCATGTCAAGGACCCCAAGAACCCTACAATGGAGACGTTGCCCCCACTCAGAGGGGATATGTTCGTAGCCGTCAGATCAAGGGCTCCTCTGTTTGAAATTCTGTATACACTCTTCCACCTCATAAGCACCTCAATCAGCTTTGCAGACAAATCCTGTCAGGGTCCTTAACCTATGCCCTGCCATTCATTCTCCAGCCCCTGGGCACCCCGATGTGCTGGACTCCCTGCTCTTCTTCCTGGTCTTGCCCTGGTTTCTCAAGCCCACACCCCCTTGCACATGCTGTTCCTTTGGCTCTGAATGCATTTTCTTACCTTGTCCACCTGGAGAGTTAATTCATCTTTCATCCTTCAGGTTGCCGCTGCTAGAAAGCTCTTTTCTTTCTTTCTTTCTTCCTTTCTTTCTTTCTTCCTTTCTTTCTTTCTTCCTTTTTTTCTTTCTTTCTTCCTTCCTTCCTTCCTTCCTTCCTTCCTTCCTTCCTTCCTTCCTTCCTTCCTTCCTTCCTTCCTTCCTTCCTTCCTTTCTTTCTTTCTTTCTTTCTTTCTTTCTTTCTTTCTTTCTTTCTTTCTTTCTTTCTTTCTTTCTTTCTTTCTTTCTTTCTTTTTCAATATCATGTATAGGTTTTATTTGTCTCCATGAAAATTCTGAATTTTAAACAGATTCTTGGACTGGGGGCTCATATCCATCAGCTCTTTCAACTTTAACACCTGTCTCATTCTCAGTAGCCTTTCCAGAACTGCTACCTTCACTATAAAACTTCATGAGTTTTTCTAATTCAAAGTTGGGCTTCTTCAGCATTTTGACTTTTCTAATTAAGGTATCACGGAGCAGATAAATAGATTGGCAAGTCATTTCTTATGTCTTTTCCAATGTATCTGGAATCAATTTATTGACTACTTCTTTCAAGTCATTTGTGCCTTTTGGGTCATGATTTCTATCATCTTCTTCCGGATTTGGTGGACCTGTTGATGTTGAGCATAAGAGACCTTCCGAATCTGATTGTTCCTTTTTTTAGTAAAACCAAGACAGAACAGATGAAGCAAGTAACCACTCTTGTTCTTGACGCCAACATGAGCTCCAGTCATGGTCTGCCAGTTTTTGACCGTGGAACTCATTTTGTCATGGGTAAGGTCCATGACATGGAAATGAGTTAGGCAGTTTTGCCCTGAACATCCTCAGTAATTAGCTTGAAAATTCTAAATGCAGTCTTGTCATTCTGCAGATCAGTTAGGCTCACTTCAAAAACATGACTCTTGAGACTATCAGAAGCAATTTTGATTCCTTGAGTTCTTATGACTAGTGTTTTCTCAATATTTCTTTTATTGAGCATAGCTGCTGCTTTCACATCATACCAATATTTCTTAGAAAATGGGCCGACTACTTTCTTTTTCACTCCCTTTTTGCCACCTTTTGTAAGGCACTTGTTCTTGTCAACCTCCACGGTGCCGCCTAGAGAGCAAAAGGGCTAGGAAGCCTTAAGAGCAACACCCTCTGTTTTCTGCAGACTTCGATGCCCTTTCTTTGGGTGTTCACAGCTCACTTGTTCAAAGAATTTCCTACCATATTTTAGTAGTTAACAGGCTCACCTTCCTTATTACACTGTGGGCTAAGAGGCAGGAGCCTGTGTTTAATCCATAATCTCTATCAGAGTGCTGACACATAGTAGGTGCTCAATACTTGTCAACTGAATGTATGACTTAATGAATGGGGCAGAAGAAGTGTAAGTAAACAGAGAGAAACACCAAGTCTCTGAGGAAGAAAAGGAATTTCTGGCAGTGGATATCAATCAAGGAAGCCTTCGTAGAGGAAGTGAACAGGCTGTTTGTTGATAGGGCAGAGACATTCCAGGCAAAAAAATGATTGGTCAAGGCAGAGGGGAGCCATGGGAAGGTCTTCTGTCAGGAATAAAAATGTTTGTAGCCAACATTCGCTGTGGACCTACTCTGTACCTGGCCTTTTTCTAAGCCCTTACACATGTTATTTTCCCATTTAATCTTCACAACACCACAGGAGGTTGGCACTATGATTATCTCCATTTCACAGATGAGGAAAGTGAAGTTCAGTTACTAGCTGAAGGCATATCTGCCCGATTTAAAAAATTTTCAATTATAGTTAACATACAATATTATATTAGTTTCAGGTATACAACATAGTAGCTAGGCATTTATATAACTTATGAAGTGATCCCTCCGTAAGTCTGATATCCATCTGACACAACACAGTTATTAAAATATAATTGACTATATTCCCTATGCTGTACTTCATATTCTCATGACCATTTTTTCCCCAGAGGTCAGATTTAACGAGAGAAGCAGAACTACCAGGAGTGAGACAGAATATAGGATTTGACCTTTTACAATGGGGAAGCTACTTAAAGAATTGCTACTTCTGAGTCTAAAATCATCAGGGCAGGCAGTCAGATAGGGAAGATGGATGTGAAGTGGGGAAAGCAACAATGCACCAAACCATTGAGAAGAAGTGGGACTCTGGAGGATGAATAGGCAGCCACCTCCAAGCCACTAACTTCAGTGATACAGGTGACCTGTGGAAGAAGTTGGCACCCCTCTGTCTTGAAACTAATCACACACCTGGCCCAGGAGTTAGATGAGCTGAAGGAGGAGGTGAGTGGAGAGCCCAGACACCATCAATAAGTGTGAAGTACAACAATGCTGGAGCCCTGCACCTACCTCAGGAGTGAACACGGCTGCTGCATCCCTTCTGGAATCATGGCCAATTTGCAAGAAAGGGGAGTCTGGAGCTGTGGCTCAGCTTAGCTCAGCTGATTCAGCACAGAGCCAGCACTCAAAGTCACAACCCAGCCCTGGGGGCATGTGAGGAAGAAATGGCTGGGAAGGTTGACCAGAGTCAGACAGGAGAGTCTCGACAGCTCACCAAGAATTTGAGAATCCTTCCGTGGGATAGGATAACAGTGCTGGTTTGAGAGACTGTGTGTTGAGTTGGAAGCGAAGATGAGACATGCCCCTAGAGATATCCTGAAGTCTTGGGAATACTCAGGCTGGGATAGGAGGGCAGGAACCCTGGGACAGATTCTGAATTGGGTGGTTCAGGATGCGTGTGTGAAGGAGACCAGAAAGCCTGGGCTGAACCTCAGGTGATGCCTGCAGGTGAGATCTTAGGCAGAAAGGCTGACAGAACTGTGAAGAGCCAAGGTCAAGGAGCATGGGGAGCATTGGGATGCAGAGCCCTGGAAGATTGATTGGGGATGTGTGCATCTTGACACTCCTTCCTGGGCAGATGCTGCTCTGATGGTGCCTGTGTCTGGCTATTAGGTGGCCTACTGCAGGTGCCTCTACCCACTCTCCCACCTCCGTGTGAGGGGCACGCATGTCCTGCTGTTCCAGCCCAGACTCTGCTCTGGAAGCCAGGAAGCACACATGCTCTCACCCTGCCTGTAGGGAGCCAACGTACAGTCTGGAGGCTGAAGAGGAAACCAGGCATTGCAGTCAAAAGAAGAGGAGCACCAGTGAAGGTGGCCTCTCCAGACCTAGGAGGACATCCAGGAAGGAGTGGCATCTAAGTAGGAATCTGATCAAGCCCCTAGCTCTGACTATCATGAATAGGAAATCCAGGAGCAAGCACTACCATCATCTCAACTGTGGGACCTGTAGGGCCAGCGACCCAGTGTCCTCTCAGCTGTTCTGTGTAGCATAACCAAAGAGCGAGGTGAACCTGTGGATGAAAAGAGACTTAATAGATGCGTCAGCACAATGTGACATGTAGACTTTATTTGGATCCTGATTTTTTGAAGATAATGATGAATGACTCTGCTCAGGTTGTCATAACAAAATACCACAAACTGGAAAGCTTGAAAACAGAATTGATTTCTCACAGTTCTGAAGTTCCGAGTCAAGGTCCGGCTGGGTTCTATTTATGGGGAGGACTCTCTCCTGGCTTGTACATGGCTTTAATTCTGAGCCATGTGAGGTCGGGGGCTTAGGGAGGCTGTGGAGACAGAGATCACTTCTTCTTCTTCTTATGAGGCCACCAGTCCTAACAGATTATGACTCTACTCTTATGACCTCATTTAACCTTAATTACTTCCCAAACTCCCTATTTCCAAATATAGATACATTGGGGGTTAGGGCTTCAATAAACACATTTGAGGGAGGCACAATTCAGTCTATAGCAGATGACATTTATGATGAATTGGCACTTTGAGTGCTGACTGGGTATTTAAGCATATTGAGGAACTATTGCTAAATATCTCTTGGGGTATAGTAATGGTAATATTGTTTCATACATTTACATATACATATACAGTTGAATAATGTGGGGGTGAGGGGTGCTGACCTCCCACAAAGTTGAAAATTTACATATAACTTAAATCAGCCTTCTGCATACATGGATCCCAAGGGCCAATCAAAAATACACCTGAAACTTGAACAAAGCAGGTTTGACCTGAGCGGGTCAATTGGAAAAAATATCCATGTATAAGTGGACCAAGACGGCTCACACCCACATTGTTCAAGTGCCGACTGTATATAATATATATAAAACATATGTATATATGTATATATGTACATATAGAATAATAGTACCATTATATGTATGTGTGTGATTGTGTGTGTGTGTGTGTGTGTGTGTGTAGATACACACAGAAATATTAATGGGTGAAAAATCATCTGATGTCTGGGATTTGTTTAAAATTAGATGAATGTGGCTACAGATGAAACAGGACTGGCCATGAGTCAATGGTCGTTGGGTCTGGGTTATGGGTTCATGGGATGAATTATATTGTTCTGTCTACTTTTGTATATCTCCGTACTAAAAAGTAAAAATGAAAAGTAAGGAAGATTAGTGAAATTTAGGGTTTGGGGGAGGAGTGAAGCATCTGCTGGAAGAAGTTGCTTAGGCGAAGCTCTGAGAGAGTGAGGCTGTTGGGCATGTAAGGCCCCAGGGGTTCACAGGCACTGGAGTGTAAACCTGTGCTAGGTACTTGAGTACCAAGTCTCTACACTGCAGAACAAAGACCAATCTCAATGGAGACCTCTGGCTCAGGACAAGGGAGAGGAGCACCCAGCGGGAGAGACCTGAGGGCCTGTGAGGCTTAATTAAGGGAACAGAGGAAATGGCCATTTGTCCTGGAAGGCCAGGTGGTAGAGGAGGCATGGGGGAGACAACCCAGTGTGCTAGGAGCAGGGAAGCCTGAGGGTGGAGCAGTGAGAACATGGTCATCCAGGTTCACAACCAAATCTTTGCTAGAATTGTAAGACATTCACCTTTGCTTTAGAAACATTTCTTTTGCGTTCTTACTGGGTGACTTTGGGTAAGTAACTTAACCTCTTTGATCCTCAGTTTTTTTCTTCTGTAAAATGGGGGTAGTAATAGGACCCACTTCATAGGTGGTTATGGGAATAAATGAGAAAACACTTGTAAAGCACTAAAAAGAGTGTGTGTTAGCTATTATTATTATCATCGGAGTTTCAGGGAGGAAGCCGTTCTCCCCTGGGGCAACAAGGTGGAGACAGCAGCCATTAAAATAAGAGAACCCCAGTAGGGAGGTGAGAACACAAACTTGTCTTTGCCAGCCCGTCACGGGCTCGTGATTTATTTTTAATAAGAAAGAAGCTGTTTCCTTACAGCAGTGAACAGGGTCATTTGCTGAAAAGAAGTTGAGAAAGGACAAAATAAAACCACAGGAGAGAAAGTGTAGTTGGCCAGAGATGGTCAGGCCAAGAGACCAGCCAGGGGTCCAGCTCCAGAAACCACCTCTGGGCCCCATGACCCCTTTTTGCTTTGGCTTCTAGAAGTGGGGGTCTACAGGAGTGAAAGGTCAGCCCCTGTGAGGGAGGGGAGGGGCCTGAGTGGGCTCCTCCCTCTGCGGGGAGCAGTGGCCTTTCCCCTGCAGGGCTGTGGCTCTGGGACCACTTCCTCCTTCTTTACTCAGAAGCCAGAAGAAGGTCTGCTGAGCCCTTGGGAAGGATGGGAGCAGATTCCCAATGCCTTACTTAGCCCACCTATGACCTCAGGCAGGGGTGGCTTGAGTGTGCTGGCTGGAGGCCTCTCTCCCTGCTTCAGGGACCCTGGAGGCCTACAAGATGGAGGGGAAGAGTAAGGAGAAACTAGCATCTGTATCCAATCTGGTGACCGTGTTTGAGAACAGCAGGTATGGTGTGGTGGGGGTGGGAAGGGTCACCTTGGCCAATTGGCAGCCTCCCTTCAGCTCCTCCTCCCTCCCCAGGGCCCTTGGGCAGCACAGACCCTCCCAGTCTCCAGGCTGAGGAATAGGACCAGGGCTAGTAAATCAGGGAATTTACTGGGTGGAGTTTTGAGAACAACACCTGTGGGGGTGAGGGACACAGCACTGGGCAAAGGGGGGAGTTGAACCACTATGTACTTGCAGCAGAGGCCCCAGCATGTCCCAGGAGCTCTGGACTCCTCACAGTGAGCAGATCTCTCTCTGGGCCCTGTCCTGGACTCCTGCCTGGGTAGCACCCACGTCCCTCAGTCATGGGTTCCTCCGAGCACAGGAGAATGTTGTTGGGGCACCAGGAGCTGAGCAGAGGTGAGGGCATGCTTAATATGTTGGAGAGACTCCAGACATGTGTGTAATTATGAGTGAGAGGGGAGTGGACCGAGTGCAGGGTTTGAGCTGCAGAATTCCACCTGTTGCCCCTCCAGAGAAATGATAGCTGATACTCATCGAGCACTTACTCCTGATATATAGAATAAACATATAATTTATCATTCAAACTAGGACACTACTGACATTGAAAGTGAATGCCATTAAATTTTTTTTGGTGAAAGGAGAGGACAATAGGAAAAGCTGAGACTATACCAGGTAAACCTGGATGTATGGTCAGCCTACCTATGGGGTACTAAGTGTGTTTTGTTAATTATTTCATATAATTATCTAACAGCCTAACCAGGGTAGGTTCTATTTTTAATCTCATTTTATAGATAAGAAAATAAAGATACAGAGAGGTAGATAAGCTTTAAGTGCTTTAAGTTCATGGGCAATGGGCCATGCGGGGGCTTCTGTCTGAAGGGAAAAGACTGGGTCAGATGCGTGGAGGTCATTAGTGGCAAATATGGTGCATGTGTGCATGTACGCATGTGTGTGCGTGTGTTTGCGTGTGGCGTTAATCCACTCTGAAGGCATGTTAAGGACTGTGTTAGGGACAGTTTTAGGGAGGGTTTCCTGGAAATAGGCTGAGATAGAGATTTACTTCAGGAGATCTACTAGGTGGAGTTTTGGGAACAACACCTGCGGTGGTGAGGGACACAGCTTTGGGCAGAAGGAGGCGTTGAACTACCATATACCTGCAACAGAATTCCCAGTCTGTCCCAGGGAGTTCTAGAGCTGGGATGCTCCTCAGTAGTTCCAAAGGGCTGTGTCCTTGTACCCCCAAATAGACTAACTAGTTGGATGTGGACTTGACCTCGGGTGAAGCAGCTGTCTTCCAAGGAGGACAATTTCCAGATAAGAACTCAGGTAATAATTCATCAGCTGCCATGCTACCAGCTGCAGGGAAAAGCGCCTCAGTCCCAAAGAGACACCCCTTTGGGACAGAGCAGCATCACACAGGAACTGTAGCAGACCCAGGTGCCTATAAAACGATCCCTATCCAGAAGATTTCTGTCTTTGGATGCTAAGATCATAGAATTACCATGATGCCAGCTCGTGGACAGTAAATATCCTGGGAGAGTCCCAGATGCTGTGCTGAGGGCACTCAGAGCAGACCAAGCCTTCAGTGGGCTTCCCAGCAGGAGTGGCATAGATGTGGACCTGGAAAGGTGGTTCAACTTTCTGAGCCAGGTGACCTTACTCTGCCTTTCCCAGGGTCCTTTGCCAAGCATGTCTGTTTAGCACAGAGGACAGCTCTAGGAGCCACCGTCCTGGCCTACCACACCCATGGGTGTGAAGAGAAGGCAGCACTCAACCCAGCATGCCAGGCATGCCCAGTGGAGACCCTCAAGTATATGTACTCTGCCCAGACAACAACCCTAGCAGGAGAAGGTAGCCCTCAGACCAGAATGTGGTCAGACGTAGCCCTGTCAGGAGGGTAAAAGTTACCCCTTATTGTGTAAGGGGCCCCTTGCCAGCTGCCTTGGCCTGGGCTTTCTTATGAGGTCTTCAGCACTTTAGCTGATCTGAAACTAAGGGGGGTGAAGAAGAAAGAGAAGCTGGCCAGGGGCACTTGGAGAGAAATGCAGAAGCTGAAACCACATGTAAAACAGAAAGCCTGAGTCCCAGCAATTTCCATGAGCTGAAGATCTATAGGCTGAGAAACTGGGCATTGGAGCACCAGGGAAGAGTGAAAGAACCAACGAGAGGCCATCGGACACTGGGTCTCAATCCTCTCTCTGCTGCAAAGTCAAGCTATGACTTGGGACAGGTTGTATCGACTCTCTGGACCTGTTTCTCCTTGGCTCAAATGTGCAGGGGCAGTTTAAAGTGAAAGCTCAGGAGCCAGCCTGCCTGACCCGAATCCCACCTCTGCTACCTGCTAGCTGAAATGTGCTTATCCTCTCTGCATCTCACTTTTCTTAGCTCAAAATAGGAGTAATGAAAAACTTTCACACAGAACCTTGGAGATTCTGTGCCTGGCTGGTTGTCCATTTCCCAGCCTGTCTTTCTCATAAGGGTGTCTACCTGTGCTGTCGTCACAAGCTATTCCACACCAAAGGGCATGGAATGTAGCCCAAATCGTTGGATATATTCAGTGAGGGTGGACTCTGTTTTCTAAAGAAGTTAACTGGCCTGCAGACCCAGTAAGTAGAGTAACAGAGCTGCCCTATGAAGGCGCGTCTCTGGTGGCACAGTCTCAAGGTGGAGGTGTGTCAGACATATAGTTCCCCTGAAAAGCCCTACCTTTAGCAGCTCTACCCTCCCTTTACAGTGTTCTGTGACTCCCACCTTCCCTTGACCTGTCAGTTACTAAGGTTTTAAGGCCTTTTTTGCTGCAGAGACTAAAAACAGGGGTGAGGTCCACAGATGAGGGTGATTGGTGGGTGGGTGGGAGGCTCTTAAAAACCTCTGGGTGCAGAAGGAAGGGTTCCTTACTGCATTTTAAACAGGGAAGTATGTAGTTCTCCAAAGAACAAAACACAGTTCAGTCTGACTCATTTTGAAGACTGGAGTTCCCACCAAGAAAGTGTTAGGAGGGAAGTGGATATTTTACTTAGCAAACTCTTCCTGAGGGCCAGGTACTCAGGGGCTACTGCACTCCAGTGATTTGCGTTAATCATTCCAAAATCCCCACCAACGAAATACTATTGTTCCTACTCTACAAACAGGAAACTCTCAAGTCTGCTCTCTTCTCAGGACACCAGGAGAAGCACCTGGACCCCACATGCTGGAGGCCAAGCATCATCACCTTGAGTGCAGGCCTCCCCCACCCACGGGGCCAATGCAGAGGCCCAACGTGGAGGAGGCCCTGGGGTCTGAGCCCAGGACTGTCAGCAGGAGGTACCTGAGCTCCTTGAAGAACAAACTGTCCAGTGGGGCCTGGAGGAAATCTTACCAGCCCGGGACCCAGCCCGGGACCCAGCCTGGGCCGGGGATACAGGTGCCTAAGGACTGGGGTAGAAGTGAGGAACTAGGAGTCCCTTCCACTGACCTCCTCCTCCCCATACATTCTCTCCCAGCCAGAGTCAGCACTTCCCCAGCTGGAAGCTAAATTCTTTCTCACTAAAGGCTTTTAAGTGTCTAATATGCACTACACTGCTGGTACTATTTCACACACCCCTCAGTGTAGAGTCTTCTGGGCAAGAAAATCAAAACCCAGATAGCTTAAGGAACTGGTCCAAAGCCACACAGCTAGGAACAGTCACTGTCTTGTGAACCAGATACCCTACCCTGGTGTGGCCTCAGTTTACCCGCTGACGGAGGTAACGAGCCCAACTAGAAATAGAGATCAGTGCTAATTCTTGCCCTTATATTGATCCTGGACAAGTCACTTCCCTTCTGTGGAGTTCAAGAGCTAGGCTGCACGATACTGTGTACCTAGAGCCAGACTGCCAGGGTTCACATCCCAGCTCTTTTGCTTACAAACTGTGTGACCTTGGGCAAGTCACTTTAATCTCTTTGTACCTCAGTTTCCTCACTTGCAAAATGGGGATGGTGATCATAATAGTATGTTCTAGTTATTAATAGCTTCATAACAAACCACCCAAAAATGTAGTGTCTGAATACAATTTATTATTTCTCATAATTTTGTGTGTTGACTGGAATGCTATTGGATAGTTTTTATATTGGTCTCGCTTGGATTTGTCCTAGTCAGCATGGGCTGCTATAACAAAATGCCACAGACTGGGTGACTTAAACAAGAGAAATTTATTTTCTCACAGTTCTGGAGACTGGAAGTCTAAGATCAAGGTGCCTACAGGGTTGATTTCTGGTGAAGCCTCTCTTCTTGGCTTGTAGACAGCTGCCTTCTTACTGTCTCCTCACAGGAGGACTTTTTCTCTATGTGGCGCTCTTCTGGTATCTCTTCTTCCTAGTGTATTAGGGACCCATCCTTATGACTGCAATTAACCTTAACTACCTCCTTAAAGGCCCTGTCTCTAAATACAGTCGCATTTGAAGTTAGGGCTTCAGCATATGAATTAGGGGCAGGGCAAAGTTTAGTCCATAACAGGGTCTCTTGTGTGGCTGTAGTTACAGAGCGGCTGGGGCTGGAATGTCCAAGAAACCCAGCTCTCAAGCCAGGTGCCTGGCTGGATGGAGACAGCTGGGTTCAGCTGGGATGCTGGCATGGCTGGGCCCCTGGCTCTCTTTCCGTATAGTCTCAGGGCTTCTCCTCTCCATGTGGCTTCTTCTTTCCATGTGGCTTCTCCACGAGGTCTCTTCACCAGGGAAACCAAACCTCCAGATATGGTTTAAGGCTCCAAAGAGAGCACAGGCAGAATCGTCCAGGGCTCTTAGGGCTTAGGCTCAGAATTGGTACAGCCTCACTTCTGTCCAGTTCTCTCAGTTAAAGCGATCCCCAGAGCCAGCCCAGATGCACCATGGGAAGGCATGAATGCCAGGAGGTGCGTTTCACTGGGGCATCTTTGGAGACTACACCCAAGGTCCCCATCAGGGGAGACCAAAGCTGTCCCTCTTCTCCTCCTCCCAAACACCCTGCAGGAGCCTGAGGAGAAGAGGATCATCCAGGAGCTGCTGGAGACAGAGCAGGCCTACGTGGCACGCCTCCACCTGCTAGACCAGGCCAGTGGCCAGGATGCCCCTACCTGACCCCCCAGCACCCGGGTCTCCTCTCCCTACTCCTGCTCTTCCTCTTGATCCACCTCACCAGGGCTAAGAGTTAGAATCCCTCAATTTAATTCTAGGAAGTCTAAGTCCTTTAACCCCAATGGCTGGAGTTGGAGCAGAAATCAGGATTTAATCCATTAGTGCCACTCTCCATTTCATCCTGGTGCCTTGCACCTCAGGTATAGCAGAATGCACACCAGCCAGTCTTTTCAGGCCCCACAGAGCATCCCCATCTGTCATCCCAATGTCAACATCTTCACCATTATTACCCTCCGCACTTTCCTAAGGAGCCCAAGGCTAGAGGTTTAAATCATTTAACATCAGCAGAGGGCTCTTTAGCCTGGTGAAGGCCAAGACCTTGACAGACCCTGAATTGCCCCATTTCTGATGTTCATTAGTTGCCAATCTTTGGCCAAGTCCCTGAGTCTATAGGCCTTGGTTTACCCATCTGTAAAGTGACCAGAATATCCCTACCTATCTCTTCTGGGGTTATTGTGAGGATAATGAGATATCAAGGAGGTGAAAGCCTTCAGTAGGCTGGGAGGGTCCCTGAAGTCCCTGAAGGCTATGTTTGCCTTCCCCTGGGCTGGTGTGGGTGGCTCCCTCTCTGCTGCAGGCCCCGTAACCCAATGGCGGCTGCAGGTGTTCTTCCAGGAGCTGCTGAAGGAGGCCCGAAGCAGCAAGGCCTTCCCTGAGGATGTGGTCAAGCTCATCTTCTCCAACATCTCCTCCATCTACCAGTTCCACGCGCAATTCTTCCTCCCAGAGCTGCAGCAGAGGCTGGATGACTGGTGAGCTCCACTGGGAGCCCCTGAGCCCCCTGACCGCAGCTCCCAGTGTACTGGGATTGGCCTGTTAGACCCCTGCCCTTGCTTATTGCCCTTGTCTTCTGCTCAAGGCTCATTGTCTTCACAGCAAGGGGCTTGGAGGAATGAGCTGTGGGAGGACATGTGTGTGTGTGTGTGTGTGTGTGTGTGTGTGTGTGTGTGTGTGCGCGCGCGCGCGCGTGTGTATGTGTGTGCGCGCGTGCGCTCCTGTGTGTGTGGATCAGGTTCTCACTAGACTGAGTGACAGGAGCCAGTGGAAATAGCCAGTGTTAACTGAGAGCTCCTTACATGACCAGACTTGGGCTTTATACCTCACTTATTAACTCACTTAATCTTCACATCAGCCCACTGTAAGATGATGGAATTGGGTTATGCAAAAAACCCTCTTTGCTTTCAGAGATGACCACTAAAGCATTTAGTGGTGAAATTACTTGCTTTATATATTTTGCCAAAGCAATGCCATGATGTCTGGGATATCTTTTAAAATTCTTTAGTGAAGAAGAATGTTAGAAATTGTTAAATCCAGTGATGGATACATAGGGTTCATTATTATATTCTTTTGTCAGATGGAAAAATTGAGGTACAGAGAGGCTAGGTGACTTGTGCGTGAACACACAACTAGAGTAGGTGGTGCAGTTGGAAATCCAGCTCAAGCAGGGTAGCTCCAGATGGTGACTCTTGACTGCTCTGCTGTAACAGTCTCTGGGTTGGATGACCTTCGGGCCCTACCACAGCATGGTCCTGGGTTAGTTCTTACCCCTTTGAGCCTTGATTTCCTCATCTCTAAGGTGGGCCAAGAACTGTTGCCCTTGCAGGGTTATGAAAAATAAATGAGGTGAGACATGCAGCATGTCTCAGCCACTACTTGGCACTTGTTATTGTTACAAGTGTCAAGTTGTTGTTGAACCCCTGTTCTGGGTCAAGTACTGTACTGGGCCTTTGGGTGAGCCCAGTTTCTGGGAGAGAATAGCATCTGCCCTCAGAGGTCTCACAGTCTAAGGGGGGCGGGTAAACCACACACACGTGTGGGAGGATGACACATCCCCCATTGCCTGCACCCAGAAGTGCAGCAGAAAGGGTGTTTGGGGAGGTGCAGGGAGGCTAGCATCAAGGTCCTCAGGCTGAGGACAATACCTGGATGCCTCTCCTGTAGGCCAGCCACCCCCCGCATCGGCGATGTGATCCAGAAGCTGGCTCCCTTCCTGAAGATGTACAGTGAGTATGTCAAGAACTTTGAGCGAGCTGCTGAGCTGTTGGCCACCTGGACTGACAAGTCTCCCCCTTTCCAGGAGGTTCTCACCCGCATTCAGGTGAGATTGGGGTGGGAGCAGGGCAGAGCCTGCACTGCCACCCTCACGGGCAGTGGCTCAATTTCCCCAGTGATTTTGGGCATCTTCCAGGCTCAGTGCTTCCATAGGTCCTGGTACCTACCTGCCCTGCCCATTCCCCTGACCCTCAGGGGCAGCCAGAGCCACCCCTCCCCAATCTCACCCCACACTTACCCTCCCCCACTCCTCCCCAAGAGCAGCGAGGCCTCTGGAAGCCTGACCCTGCAGCACCACATGCTGGAACCTGTGCAGAGAATCCCACGCTACGAGCTGCTGCTCAAGGAGTACTTGCAGAAGCTGCCAGCTGAGGCCATAGACCGGGCCGATGCCCAGAGTGAGGACACGCCCGGGGGACCCAGAGGGCCAGGGAGGCCCGAACTGCTCCCATGTATTTAATGAGCACCTGCTAAAATGGTTATGATGACCATCCGCCATCAACATTGGTCATTGGTACTTTCTAGACATTATACTATTAGTCATTTTTTACAGGCAAGGACACTAGGTCCCAGAGAGGTTAAGTGATTTGCTTAAGGTCACACAGCCCTAGAAAAAAAGGAGTGCTGGGATTTGAAGCCCTGCCTGTCAGAAGCCAAAGCCCATGCTCTTTCCACTGTACCCTCTGGGTCTGGCTTGGTTTAGGGAACCATGAGACACGGAAGCCAAACAACTAGGCACTGTCTTTGAGTGGCTGCCAGTCTCTCCACCTGGGTGGGAAATGGCCCCCCCATCATCCAGGCACCCCATATGCTGGGCTGCGCAGGCAAGGCTGCTCCAGGGGCGCTCATAGCAGGCCCTGAGGCTACCTCGTTAAGCCTCGAGGACCTTCTACCTCATCCACCAGCCCCAGAATTTCAGGGGACAACTCTGGCTCTTTTACCCTGTCAGAAGCCCTTGACATGATCTTCTCGGCGGCGCAGCACTCCAACGCAGCCATTACTGAGATGGTGAGCAGCCCAGCCCTCAGGGTGGAAGCAGCGGGCATCCCTTGGGGCCCTGTCACCACCGACCTGCCCCCTCAGCCTCCCTAGCCCACCCAGGTCTTTGTATCCGCTCATCCCCGGATCCTGCCCATGGCGCCGGTCAGCTATGGCCCTCCCTCTCATACCCTGTCCCGGTTCATACAAGGCCAGCCTTCCAGAAGGTGGTCAGCCCTGCCCAGCCTTGGCTGAGGATGCACCTCCGTCCCCAGGAGCGGCTGCAGGGCCTGTGGGAGGTGTACCAGCGCCTGGGCCTCGAAGACGACATAGTGGACCCCTCCAACACCTTGCTCCGTGAGGGCCCGGTCCTCAAGATCTCCTTCCGCCGCAGCGACCCCATGGAACGCTACCTTTTCTTGGTAGGGAGATGCCGGGGTCCATTCCGACTGAGGAGGGAAGTCATGGGCTACACTGCCCAGGTCCTTCCTGCCCAATGTCTGCCTGGTACTGCAGGAGAAACAGGGAATAGCTTGCTTCTTTGTCCTTCTCTGCTTTGTCACCTGGGTGACTTTGGACAATCTTGGCCTCGGAGATTTCTAACTAATAGGTTTCCCAGACGTACCCTAGGAAGTAACAGAGTCAGCATTTGAACTAGGTCTGGCTCCAAAGTCTGTGGTATTTATCCGTGCTCTAGGAGTGCACAACAGGAGGGAGTTAGGTTAGCTACTAGGAAGAAGTGGCTGAGTTTGCACTGAAGAAGCCAGGGATCTCCTGGAGATCTGAAAACTGGCCCTGACTGGAGGTCTTGGAGAGGGTGCTGCACCTCCAGTAAGCCCCTGCTGCCCTGAGCCCCCATGAGAAAGGTCTCATAGGTCTCTGAGCTCTGCCGTGGTCCCTGAGTGCCCACGAGTAGGGCAACCCTGTAGTGAACATCTAGCTGGATTGGATTAGACAACACCTTCCTCACAACCTGAGTCATCCTGGGAGCTGGCCCAGAGTGTGGGAAGAGGGGAGGGAGATCAGTGATGCTGGGCCCACCTTCAGGGAAGCCCCACCTGAGCATCCTTCCTGTCCAGGCCACTGCACACACACACTTATGTTGTATCTCCTGCAGTTCAACAACATGCTGCTCTACTGTGTGCCCAGGGTCATCCAGGTGGGTGCCCACTTCCAGGTGAGGACTCGCATCGATGTGGCTGGGATGAAGGTGAGAGGCACCCCAATCACTATCGGGCTTCACCCTGAGAGTCGGCCTAAGTATGGGGAGTAACTAGAGGGGCCAACCTGGGTTCTCAATCCAGGAACCCAAGCCGCAGCACGTCCTGGGCCAACATGGAGGTGAAAAGAGTTTGGGGTTAGAGCTCTCCTGTCTGGATTCCCAGCCTTCCTGTCCATGGCCCTCCCCAGCTCCCACAGGCCTGGCCTACCCTCTGGGTGGCACTCGTTATAGCCTAAGTTCATTCTGCTTTCCCCACTACCTACACCAGTGTTTCCAAAACCTTAGTGTGTGCATGAATTCCCTGGGCGTCTTCTTAAAATGCAGGTTCTGATTCAGTAGGTTGAGTGGGACCTGAGATCCTACATTTCTCACCAGCTCCTAGTGATTCTGACACTGCAGGTCCACAGGCCACACTTTGAATAGGAAGGGTCTACTCTGTCATCTCAGCTCCTAGCTGTGTGTGTCTTCATTTAGAGATGGCGGACAGCAGTCCATAATAGTGCGCATTGACTGGGCAGTCACCGTGGATCAGGTCATGCATCATCCCATCAGATTCTCATAACAGCCCTGTGATGTAGGGGCTCTTATTATGCCCTGTAGTTGTGGATTTTAAATCTTTTAAAAATAATATTTTTATTACTTTAAAATATATAGATAATATACATTCCAAAATCAAACAATACAAAAAATATATGCAATCACCTATCCCCTAGGTCCTCTTTCTGGAGGCAGCTTTGGCTTATTGTGAGGCCTTCCAGAGGTAGTTTTTGCATACTCAAACTGATACTATATTTATTATTGCTTCCTTACTTTTGTTTCACATAAATGGTAAAACCGTTTTTCATATATATTATTCTGCACTTTGCTTTTTTAACTAACTACTAATTCTGGAGATTGCTGTGTGTCAGCACCTGAGGACCTTCATCCTCCTTTTGCAGAGATGCATGGTGGCCCAGCGTGCAGACATATTGTGATTCACTCAGCCAGCCCCCTACCGAGGGACATTTAGATTGTTTTCAGTTGTCAGTCTCTGCAGATGAGACTGCATTGAGTTACTGAGTGCAGTTTGCCTGTGTGTGAGCATATCCGTAGTTAATCACATTTTTAAAAATAAGGAGATAAACTTTGGTACATCCAGACAATGGAGTATTATTCAGTGATTAAAAAAATTAGCTATTAATCCATTAAAAGACATGGAGGAAACTTACATGCATATTGCTAAGTGAAAGAAGCCAATCTGAAAAAGGCTACATACTGTATGATTCCAACTATATGACATTCTGGAAAAGGCAAAACTATGGAGACAGTAAAAAGACCACTGGTTGCCAGGGGTTGACAGGAGAAAAGAATGAATAGGCAAAGCACAGAAGATTTTTAGGGCAGTGAAACTATTTTGTATGATATTATAATGGTAGATATGTGTCATTTATTATATATTATCCAAACCCAGGGAATGTGCAACACCAAGCATGAACACTAATGTAAACTATGAACCTTGGGTGATAATGATGTGTTCATGCAAGTTCATTAATTGTAACTGATGTACTATTCTAGTGGGGGCTGTTGATAATGGAGGAGGCTGCGCATGTGTGGAGGCAGGGGGTATATGGGAACTCTCTGTACCTTACTCTCAATTTTTCTGTGTACTTAAAACTGCTACAAAAAAAAAAAAGAAGAAGAAGAAGAAGAAAAAGAAGGAGAAGAAAAAGAAGTCTTTAAAAAATATAAAGAACCTAAGGCCCACTGTTGAATGAGGATTAAAGATTCGGGTATAACAGAGTCCAGAGCCCCTGTATCTAATCACCATACTACATTGCCTCCTATTAAGGCTTCAACTTAGAGAGTTGAAGCTTATGGCAGAATTTCAGGCACAGTGCAGGAAACAGACCACCCTGTCTGATCCCCCCTGACTCCCAGTGTGTTCAGTGAGCTGGGGCTGTAAGAAGCGTGTTCAGGCTTGTATTTCTGGGACCCCTGGTGAGAAAGACTGAGAAATGCAGGTTTATGAAGAGTTACAGACAAATGGAGACAGGCAGCCCTTGTTTAGGACTGGTTGAGACCCAGGCATAGAAAAGGAGAGGCAGAGATTGACAGAAAAGCCAAAAAATGTAGAGACTAAAACAGAGTCATAAGAAAAAATGCACAGAGATGGGGCTGAGAACGTCAGACAGTCAGGGCTCTTGGGCCTGGTGTGTGCTGGTTCCTGGAGTCCCAGTGAGCTTGTTGCCCACAGGGCATGTTCTGTGCTCCAGTGGTTGCACAGCGCCCTCTCCTGGATGACAGAGGCCTGGCAGGTGCAGAGCTGACCACCTGCCCTCATCTGGGCCCCAGGTTTTCTGTGCCTGAGGTATAGAGGCAGGTCTGGTCTTTGACCACCATGTTTCCCATTGGCCTATGACCCCTGGTCTCCTCATTCCTGGGTGTCAAGGAGGCCTTGTCTCAGCAGCTGATGCCCCCTGAGATCTGACTTGGTCCTAATGTCGTGCCATCCTTCAGAGGGCCAGCCTGGAATGTGAACACATACACTTAGGGTCTCCATGTACCATTGTGCGGGTTGTGCACTGCACGAGCACACCTCATCCACAGCCGCAGGCACAGATGGTATATTTACAATTCTCATTGTCCAGCAGATGGCAGTCAAGTGTCTTGTTCCAACAATATCTGACTTACGCCAGTTGGCCAACAGATGTCAGTAAGGTGTTTTGAGGAGGTGGTGTCTTCTAATTAGCACAAAGACACTGTATGGACTAGCAGTGGCCTGAACCAGCCCAGACTTGGGGGTGATTGAGACTGGGCATTTAGGAAACTGTTCTCTAGAAACCTTCCTCCTGTCACTCTGCAGAGGTAGGTGACCATGGACCCTCAGATCAGGAACTCCCTTCCTCCACCCATTTCTATTAAAAGCATCATATTCTTACCTCTGGACTCCAATCCTTTTCCCTCTCCGCTCTCCTCCACTCAATTAGTCATAGAGTTTTGCCAAATTTTCTGATACTGTTCCCCAGGTAGAAAATTTTCTCTCTCTCATGTGCAGGCAGGCCCCCTGGGCAGGCCTGGATCATTTAGGGTATCACTTCCTAACTGGCCTTCGAGCTACTGATGTGTCCCATTCCCTCCAGATCCAGCCCTTTATCTCTTACACACAGCTGCTGGAGTGACTTCCCAAACACCTTCTTCCACATGAGCTTCTCCATTTATAAACCCTTAGTGCCGCTCCATTGCCATGAATATTGAGTCCAAATAACATCTGGTCATTCTAGAGGGAGTGGGCTGATTCTGTGGGCCCAAAGGGTAGACAAGGCCTAACGTGAAGAAGGGCGTGCCCATAGTCTATGCTCTCTGGCGTGTGGTGGTATGCTCTGAAAGTGGTCACATGTGGCTGGGAGCCAGCAGAGGGGCTCAAATGTCAAATGGGTTCAGTGACAACAAAGTTTCCCCACCCTAGGGCTCTTGGGCTCTATGTCTTAGCTTCCCTTTCTGATTCTTTCCACATTGCCTGGAAGAGATCTGTGCTTACAGCATTCTGGGGGTTGAGTGGAAATAGGCATTCTTTAATTTTACCCTTAGGGGCCAAAAACCTGAATTTGAATCCTCATTCTGCCCTTTAGATGCTGTGTGATCGCAGGCAGATCTCTTGCCCTCTCTGAGTCTCCATTTCCTCATCTCTTAAATGAGAGCGATGATATCTGCCTCCCAAGATTGCTGTGAAGAGTTTCTTTAACTTTTAATTATGAACATTTTTAAACAGAGAAAATGGTACAAGGAACCCCCATATACTTATCATCTGGTTTCAACAATTCTCAACTCAAAGCCAGTCTTGTTTCTTCAGCATTTCTTTATTTAAGAGCAAATCCTAGACACATAATCGTTTCACCCATAAATACTTCAGTATATTTCTGTAGGAGATAAGAACTCTTTTTTTTTTTTTTTTGCCCTCAAGGATGACAACAGTACCATTATCACATCTAACAAGTTGATAATAATTATTTAGTAACACTAAGACACTTCAGTTTTCCTTGACTGTCTCATAAATTCTCCTCACAGCTGATCTGTCTGAATCATTTGTTATATGCTTCTCACATCCCATTTAGACCATTAAACTTCTTTCTCCCGCTTTTTCTCATTTATTCATAGAAACAAATCAGATCATTTCTTTGGTAGAGTTTCTCATAGTCTGGATTTTGCTGACTGCCTCCCACCACTTCACTGGTATCATTTAACGTGTCCCACAGTCCCCCATATTTCTTGTGACCTGGTAGCTAACCTGGAGACCTGACCAGATTCAGCTGTGCAGGAGGCACTGTCCTCGGGAGGCACATAATGCCCGTTAAGCATTAGAACTGATCAGTGGGTTCAGCAGTTGTGCGGATTAAATGAGAACATGTATGGAGAGCCCTGAGCTCGGTGGCCATCACTTAGTAAGCTCTCTCTGACTGGCAGCTTTTATAATGGCCTTGAGATTCTGGGACAAGAAGATGGTGAAAGAAGTGGGTGATCTGTCTGATCTATGGATGGGGCAATCAATTCTTTCATTCACTGTATGGGGTAGAGGGTCTTAGTCTAGACCCTCAGTCCACTCTTGAAAAAATCATGTTCCCAAACCCAATTTGTGACCCAACTTCCATTTCTGGTGAATCTTTTGTCAGGAGCTGTCACCCCTACCTCACACTGGGCCAACTTAGCTGCTGCTAAAATTCCAGAAGCATAGGTTCCACTTGCTTAGAGGAGACCCAGTGCATTTGCTTAGCCATGGGATTAGGAAGACTGTAAACAAGCTCCCTATCCCTGTATCGCAAATTTAAATTGTACCCTCAGCACAATCCAGCTCCCACTACCCACAGTGCCTGGGGTGTGGGGCGTGGCGAGGGGAGGTGGAACAAACGTGACCAGCCATCTCCCTCCTGTTTCCAAGCAGGTGCGGGAGCTGACTGATGCTGAATTCCCGCACTCCTTCCTGGTATCTGGGAAGCAGCGAACCCTGGAGCTGCAAGCCCGGTAGGCGGGCGGGAGTGGGGCTCTGGGAGCGCAGGGCGGAGAGGCGGGAAATTGGGAAGGGCTGCTCTCTTCAACACTGGTGTTCACTTTCCGAGCAGGTCCCAAGAGGAAATGATTTCCTGGTTGCAGGTATCTGAACGCTCCAGGGCCCCTAGAATTCTGACCCTACCTACCCAGGCTGAGGGGAAGGGAGGGGTGCACATATGTGTGTTGCGGGGGTGGGGGGGGTGGGGGTGAGGGGAGAATCGTGTGTGCGCGCAAGCGCGGGCCCCGCTGCTGCTCCCTGCTCTTCCTCAAGAGTTGCTCTGTGGCAGTTTGGAGAGTCAGACCTGAGTTCAAATCCTTCTGTCTCTCACTGCCTGGCTGGGCAGTCTGGGACAAATCACTTAATATCCCTGAGCCTCAGTTTTCACATCTGTTATCTGAGGGTAATAGTTTCTCTTCTCTTAAGTCAGTCAATGTGTGCTTTGAAACCAGTTTCAGTAGGCTTTCAGCAATGTTTGTCGAATGTGTGGATGGATGGACAGATGAGCAAGCCCTCCCTGCCACCCTCTAACCACCTCCCTGTGCCCCTTGCCCCTCAGGCCTGCCAAGCAGCCATTGACCAAATCGAGAAGAGGAATGAAACCTTCAAGGCTGCAGTCCAGGGCCCTGAGGGAGATGCTCAGGAGCAGGAGGTAAATGAAGACTTGGCTGGAGCTGCCAGTCTCACACAGGGCTACTCCCTCTCTGCTCCACCCAGGCCTGCTTGGAGGGAAGGGAGTGTCACCCCCCTGGAGTGATTTGAAGGACCTGGGAAGCCCACCCATCCTACCTAGAGGCTCAATACGTAGGTTCCCCATTAGTAAACCATTCCTGTGGAAGCCTCCACATGCAGCTACCCCTAGGAAGGACTTCAGGTCTAAATAGCTCTGGCTGTGGGGGGCAGTGCGTGTCTGGGCCTGAAAGTGCCTGAGAAATGTAAGACCAAGGGAAGGTGCAGCGTCAAGGAGTATCTGTGACTGAATTTCAAATCCAGCTCTGTACTCCGGTTTGCTGGGTATCTCTGCTGAGTCTCTTGACTTCTCTGGGCCTCAGTTTCCTCACCTGTAAAACAGGAATAATAGTAAGTGACCTACCATACCATCTTCATCAGTTCAGTCAGCTCCACATGGAAGCCACTGGGAAGTGCCACACGCATAATGCCGCCATCAGCAGATGGGCAGGGGCTCCAAGACCTCAGGGAGTGTGCAGAAGAGGGTCATGAAGTCTCTGCCCTGCTGCCCCAACAGCTGCAGTCCGAGGAGCTGGGCCTCCGGGCACCACAGTGGGTCCGGGACAAGATGGTGACCATGTGCATGCGCTGCCAGGAGCCCTTCAATGCCTTGACGCGCCGTCGCCACCACTGCCGGGCCTGTGGCTATGTGAGTGCTCCTCCCAGCACCCTTGCCTCCACTGGTCCCACCCTGGCCTGCGCCTTCCATGCTCAGGCCTCGCTCACCCTTCCCCACTAACCCTGATGGCTTCACCCAGTTCACCCCAGACCGCTAGGTGCGAACTCTGTGCCAGGCGTGTGAACTACCTTGTCTGGACCTCACGGGCATCCACCTGTGAAGCAGGGCCTGCATTATCTTCATTCTACAGATGGGGAGATGAGGCTCAGAGAAGTTAAATGGCTTGCTCAGGATACCCTCCAAAGTGACCCTGTTAATTCACCTTTTTTCTTACTGCCATTTGTCTGGGCCCCAAACCCAATATCAGGAAATATTCTTCAGTTCCACGGTGAAGGGCATCCAACCCGCACAGCTGCTCTCAGGCCTTGCACTCACCACCTCATCAGCCCCACACCTGTTAAACCCGCCCCTCGTTGTCCTCTCTTCTCAGATAACAGTGCCCTCCTCTTCTTGGCAAGTCCTCAGCACTCCAGTGCACGATAGCTCTATTGCTAATTCTGCTCTTAGTTTCCTCAACTGTACCATGGGGATTATAATACCCACCTCCAGGATGGTAGTGAGGACTTGACAAGAGAAGGTGCACTCCCTTCCCTCTCCTCCTTTCCTTCCACTTCCTCAAGAGTTCAGTCAGGCAGGGCTCACTCAGGGGAGCCAGTAACCAGCTGATTGAGGAAGGGACCTGTCTACTCCACTCCTCCCTCTTATCAGCTCAGGCCCAGTGACCAGAGGCAGATCTTGCTTTGCTTTTTAAGCACCTGCTGCGCTTGAATTGTTCTGCTGACTTCACTACACCTTCCATTTACCAAACACCTCGCAAACAGAGAAGCCCTTTACTGTAGTCCTTAATTACCTCCAGTGGGGATAGGAGACCAGCTGTACAGGTTGGGTCAGAGAAGTATCCCCAAAATGTGTAAAACTGCAATCAGGACACAAAGTAAATTTCTAAGACTGGGACACACCTATGTTCAGATGTAAGTGATAAGTTACATCCCAGAGCCAAATAGAAAGGATCTGGGGATTAGCTACTATTCTTGGTAATTCTATCTGTAGATAAGCTTTGAGTCGATTCACATTTGTGACTTTGTAAGTAGTGCCTTAAAAATTATTAAAAATAGTTAAGAAATACAAAAAAGCACAAAGAATAATATAATAATACTCATGTACCTGCCTTCTGGGTCCACAGAAGAAATAAAACATTCTGACCACCAAATGAAAAGTATGATCTTTAATTGGATCCTGGATGGGAAAAGCAAAACCAGCTACAGAAATTATTGGAATCATTGGGAGAAATTTAATTATGAGTCATATGTAGATAATATTGAATTAATGTTAAATTTCCTGTGTGTGATCATGACATTGTTGATGGGCAAGAGAGTGTCCTTATTCTTAGTTGACATCAGCTACATATTTAAGGGTCAGGTGTCATGACGACTGTAATTTATACTCAGATGGTTCAGAAATAAAATACATATGTACAGAGACAGAGAAAGCAAATGTGGCAAAAATGTTAACAATTAAGGGATTGTGTGGCGGTGGGGTATCATTGTATTATTCTTTCAACTTGTCTGCAGGTTTGACATTTTTCAAAATAAAAAGTTGGTGAGGAGAAAATAAATACAGACCAATATTATAAAAAATTAAATCTCAATAAAAAATAAAACACTCCCTTTGAAATTAATTTAAATAAATTTATTTTTAAAAAGATAAAAAATAAAACACTCCCTTTGAAGTTAATTTAAATAAATTTATTTTTAAAAAGATAAAAAATAAAATACTCCCAAGGTAGTTGAAACTCACGGTGTGAGGCAGCATGAGGTGCTCTTGGCCTGATTTTGAGGTTTCTCCTGCCTGTGCATACCTTTGTACTCTGTGAGTCATCCTTTCGGTGGTTTGGTGCCCAGTTTCTGTCTCCCGCCTGCCAGATGGGAATCCTGGTGGGGCAGGGTGGGGCAGGCCCTGGCCTTCTCCTGTGGGGCCCTCCCTGGTAGCGTGCTGTGTTGGGCACACACAGGAGCTCCCTGATGAATATCCCTCCCTCCTCGTCTCTATCTCTTGACCCTCATTTCCAGACCCACATCCCAGACTCACTGTGACACCCCTGTCTTCCTGGCAGTCATGCCCTACGGTACCCCATGTTTCTCTTCGAATCTTGTCATGCCTCTTGCACCCAGTCTCCTCAGCATGACGTATATTAGCCTTCTTGGGGGCCTCTCCATGGTGGGCTGGGGTGGGCCCCACTCCACAGGGTACCCATGGCAGGTCTTCCTGGCAAAAACAACAAGCCCATCATTTTTATATTAGAACATGCTTGACTCTAGGATTGAGTGGAACGAAAAATTTGCATGACTCTTAAAGCTAAACTGCTGGAGGGCCAGTTGTGTGCAGTGAGCTGTAGGGCCCAGGGCAAGTCGCTGCCCACTCTAGGTTGCCCTGTGCCCAGCTGTCAGGTGAGGATAAAAGACCCAGTGCTGTTTACCTGGTAGGGCTGCTGGGAGAGTCAGGTGAGATAACAGAGGGGACAGAGAGCTCTTGGAGAAGTGAACCAGATGCAAGGGGAGTGTGCAGTGCAAGCCCCTGGGATTCACAGCTGCCTTCACAAAAGGGGACTCTGAAGGGGGCAAAAGTTGGGCACCTGCAGTGGGGGCCAGATCTCACGCCTCCCTCAAAGGCCAAGGTACAAACGTGGTCTTTCCCTGCCTCCCTTCCGTTCCTAAGCCCCTCCTACTTGTCCTCTCCCAGGTGGTGTGTGGCAGGTGCTCTGACTACCGGGCTGAGCTCAAATATGATGACAACAGGCCCAACCGAGTCTGCTTCAGCTGCTACACATTCCTCACAGGAAATGTGCTCCCCGAGGACAAAGAGGACAGGAGGCGGGGCATCCTAGAGGTGAGGGCCACCGTTCTTCCATTCAGCGAGTGGGTGCCAGGCACCCACCACATACTGACACTGTCCTAGGTGCTGAGGAAAAGCCAGCTGTGGTCACACCCTCCCTCCTCCTTTGCCCACAGACACAACCCTACCCTCTTCTTCCCAAACAGCTGGGCCTGCCACCAAATCGAAGCAGCTTTTGGCTGCAGGCTGTCATCCAGGCTCTCCCACCTCTCCTCTGTGTCTCCATCCAGTAGTTTCACAGCCTCTCTGGACAGCCCCTGTTCACATCCCCACCCGCTGCCCGACAGTCCCAGGGGGTGAAGAGAGCTGATGATGTTACTGATTCCAGTTTACAGATGTGGAAACTGAGGCTCCAGGTCAGGGTCCCACTGTTGGAAAGAAGCAGATCAAAGTCTCCATTCTAACTGGAGGGGACTTCAGGGACCTATCCTATGGAGACCCAGGCTCAGAGAAGTGACTTGCCCAAAGTCACCCTGTAAGTTAGGAGCCAGTTCTCTAACCTTGCCACAGATGTCCTCTCTGCCGCCCTCGGGGCCCTCTCTGAGCTACTCTCCACCCACAGGCACTCCCCATGCTGCTCAAGTAGTGTTGGTCAGCATTGATGGGGCACTATGTTCAGCTTCCTGCTACAAATGCAATGTAACTCAGCCCGGACACTGGTTACCACTGCCCCCTGCCCTTCCTTCATTAAAGGTCAGGTTAATATCCCCAGCCTATTCCAGCTGAACGCAACTCCCAGGTTTCAAGTTGGTTCTTTTCCATGGACATCTGCCTGCTTTCCAGTTCTCCCCATTTTTCTATGTCCAGCCCCTGCTCATGCCCTCTCTGACCTTTATGCAACACAGCCTGCTTCTGGAGAGAGGGGATGATCGGCCCCTTCTCAAGCCCTAATTCTGTTCCCTGGGGGAGCTCACAGGTGAGGAGCCCCTCGCAGCATCTGCTTTGAGTTCAGGCTGGCTGGGATTTGGCCAGCCGTGTGACCACAGGCTCATGATAGGACCTCTCTGAGCCTCAGGGATAAATAACTCCTCCTTGCAGGGTTGCTGCAAGGACTAGAAATAGTGACTGTCAAGCCCGCAGACCAATGTCTGCCACACAGTGGGTGTTCTGTTCCCTGACAGTCGCTTTCTCTGGTTTTAGAAAGGGTCCACCGTGGGTTCTGAGCAGAGCCTAATGTGCAGCTTCCTACAGCTCATTGGCGACAAGTGGGGCAAGAGCAGCACCCGGGGCTGGTGTGTGATCCCCCGGGATGACCCTCTCGTGCTGTACATCTATGCTGCCCCTCAGGTAATGCCACCACCTGTCCCCTCCCCACCCCCAGGCCTTGGCCTTCTCAGTATGTGGGAGAGGGGGAATATTGTTGACCCCATATATTAGATGAGGAAACTGAGGCCCAATGAGGACGTGATTCCCTCCAGTCACAGGGTTAGTGGCTTTCAAAGGTGGTCCCAGACCCCAGGTCATAACTGCTTTGCCCTTAAGGGGCAACCAGTTCTCTTTCTTGATGCCCCCCTCATCACCTGCCCTTCCTCATGGGTGTGTAGGGAGTGAGAGGTGACCTTCAGATGACTGGGACGGTGGGGCTGAATGGGAGGACAGCTACTCACCACTCTCTCTTCCCTCCCAGGATATTCGGGCTCACACCTCCATCCCCCTGCTGGGCTACCAGGTGTCAGCTGTACCCCAAGGGGACCCCCGGGGCTTCCAGCTGCAACAGTCAGGCCAGCTCTACACCTTCAAGGCTGAAACCGAGGAGCTGAGGGGCCGCTGGATGAAAGCCATGGAGCGGGCAGCCAGCGGCTGGAGCCCTGGGGAACCCAGCGATGGGGATCTGTCTGACTGAGCCATAGCTGGTCACTCCCCGCTCAAAGCCTGGTTCCTGCCATAGGCTATTCCTGCAGCCTCTGTGACCCACCACTCCAAGCAGAGGTTTAAATAATTGATTTCTAGTTATCTTGTGTCCAGACTGTATGTCTCGATTTGGGATTCAGAAAACACAGGCCTGTTCCTTTGGGACCAAGCTCTTGGTTTGCCCAGGGGAATCCTGGGACGTGGGACTTTCAGTAGTAAAACCAGGGAAGTCCCAGGTCACCAGGACTGTTGGTCACCAGGGTGGTTCTCAGCTTGAGCTGCTCAGTAGTGTCACCTGGAATCTTTAAAAAATACTCATGAAAAATAAAATTAAAAATTAAAAAAGTTCCTCTAGCCATCATTGAAGATTTCTGATTTAATCGGTCTAGGATGGGAAGGCATGGTTATGTTTCAGGAGTACCTACATGAATCTAATGTGTAGCCTGAGTTACTCAGATGAAGAAGAAAAAACAAATGACCACTGGATGAGCACTTATCAAGTGCAAGGCATGATAGTAATAATGATGATGATGATGATGATGATGATAAATAATAAATAATAATAAACATCTACTGGGCCAGGCACTAAGTGATATGTGTTTTACATGGATTACTTCATTTTACCCTCAGCAGTTATATTTTCCAGATGGGGACATTGAGTCTTAGAATGGTTTAGTCATTGGCTCAAGGTCACACAGCTGGTGGATGCCAGACCTGGGTTTTAACCTGGTGCACTAAGGTCAGAGCTCTTTCCGTCAGGTAAGAGGAATAAGGCAAGCAAGAAGGGGAGTCCAGAAGGAGAGGAAAAGGAGGGAAAAGGAAGGAAAGCAGGGAGAGACCAGGAGGGAAGAGATGGTAGCAGGAGGGAGGGCTGGAGCACCTCTCTGACTCCTTGGCTGGTGAGCGAGGTGCTTTTTCATAAGAAACCACCAGGAGATGGCAGTGGTCAGCAGGCCACATGCAGTGGCTCCAGCCTGGGCTGACACCGTAAGCCCCTTCTATCAATCAGATCCAGACACTTCAAGGCTCTGCCCTTGAAGAAGGCAAAACAGACAAGTCATAGACCTTTGCCCGCTTTGAGGCCTAGCGGTTTGCCTGCCCCTGACCTGAGGCTACCTCCCACCTACTGAGTGTTTTAAAAAGCCCAAGAAAGCTTCATTGGCACAATCTTGGGACCAGGTTGGCCGTGAGTTCATCCTTTTATTCAACAAATGTATTGAGCATCTCCTATGAACCAAATGCAGTTTCTGTGCTGGGACACAGCAATCAACAAGACAAACAAAATTTTTTGCCTTCACAGAGATTATATTCTAGTGGGGGCAGGGATAACAGCAAAACAAGTATGTAAAACACAAGACATATTAGATTTGATAAGTGCTTAACTATGGTGACAAACCAACCATCTTGGGACTTTCCTAGTTTTAAAACTTAAAGCTTCAAGTCCCAAGAAACCTTGCAGTTCCTTCCAGACTAACCAGGATGATTGTTGCCCTGGTGGAAGAAGAAAAAGCAAGAAAAGGAATGAGGGAGAATGGTGTGCGTGCGTGCAGTCACGTGTGTGTGTTTTAAAGGAAAATCACGGAAGGCCTCACTGAAAAGTCGATGTTTGAAAAACAAACTTGAGGAAAGAAATAAGGGAAGGAGCTACGCAGACATCTGGGAAAGAGCATTCCAGGTGGAGAGAACATCCAGTGCAAAGGTCCTGAGGTGGAAGACTGCCTGGTGCATGCAAGGAACAGTGAGGAGGTACGTGTGACTGAAGAAGAGCTGACAGGAAGGAGGTCATAGCAGAAGACATCAAATCATCCCTAAAACTAAGGGTGGAGTGAGGGGAGGCAGATGTGAAGCCCTCCGAGAGCTGAGTGAGAGGGGAGTCATTGGAAGGATCTGATTTGGTTTAACAAAACCCCCTGCTTGTTGCAATAGACTAAAGGAGTGAGGGTGAAAGCAGTTCAGAGGCTGTTGCAATAATCCAGGTGAGAGAAGTGACCGTTTACATCAAGGTTGGAGCAGTGAAGGTGGTGGGAAGGGATGGGATTCTGGATTTATTCTGAAGGTAGAGTGGAAGAGAGTCTCTTATAGAGTGAATGTGGTGAGAGAGGAGGAGCTAGCGGTGCCTCTAACCTGAGAGCATGGAGGACGAATCTGCCAGTAAGATGAGAACACGGTGGAAGGGCTGGCCAGGGAGCAGCAATATATCAGGAGCTCTGACGTGGACAGGTTGCAGCTGAGTGCCCTTTCCAGTAGTTGGGCATCTGAGCTCAGCTGCCAGGTCTGGGCTGGGATGTAGACACGAGAGCTGTCATCCCAGAGCTAAGGTTTAAAGTGTGCGTGAGAAAGGAGAAGGAAGAGGTCCAAGAGGTCCAAGGACTGAACCCTGTGCACTCTAACATTTTAATCGAGCATGCATCAAAAGTCTGAATGTGTGCACCCCGACATTCTATCTGCAGATACACCAATATTCTAACCCTTTTGCCTGAAGTTACAATTCTGAGAATTTACCCCAAGAAGACATACTGGCCAGTGTGACTAGACTTGAGCACATTGTTTAAAATAGTCCCCCAGGTTGGAAACTACATAAATAACCATCCAAAGGAGATTCATTAAATGAACTCACACCCATTGAGAGGGAATCCTAGGAAGTTCAGCTGCATCCATGCAGCAGAGAACAGTGTGGCTGTTTGACGAGAAGGCTTAGATCTTAATGTGCTGATGTGGGAAGATGCCCGTGAGGGGTTAAGTGAGTAGTAACTACAAAAAGAGCTAACATTTTTAAACACTCACTGTGTGTCGAGCCCTGTACTAAGGCCTTGGTGGAGATTATATCATTTAATTCTGAATAACATTAGAAGTAGATACTATACTCAGATCCTCATTTTACATATGAGGAAACCGAGGCATCCCTTGTTGAATTAATGTGCTTGTGGTCACGTAATGTGGGGCGGGGGTGTGGGGGAGGCAGCATTCTGAACCACTGTGCTGTGGAACATTCTGGTCCTGCTTGGATGAAGACATTTTATATTTGCACCGTCTAAAGGGGTACATGACACACTTCAGAAGTGGCTATTTTGCTTTCTTCTTTAGATGCTTCTGTGTTTTTTGTATTTTTTTTCAATATCATGCATTATTTCTATAATCACAAGAACAAAAGTGCCTTTCTTATGTCAGGGCAAAAATAAGACTCATGTGCCCTTCCCAGGAGGCCTGACCTGCCACCATGTGGGGTCACTAAAGCATCAGTGCCAGAGCCCAGAGGCTCTGTGCTTCAGGAGCCATCCAGCAGAAATGAGGTTGATTATTATTCCACAAATGAGTGTGGAGACATGGAAATGAGAAGTGACAAGGGTTAGAGCAGATCCTGGACCTGGCAGTACCCAGGGTCCCACCAAGAGCAAGAGGGTGCTGTCCTCAAGGCCCTTCCCTGAGAGTTCAAAGGGGCCTGTGTGACATGCGGGAGCCCCTGACTGTCCTGGACAGTACCTTACCCTGGATTTGCTCGTGAAGCCACGGACCATACCTGGGGTGCGCCAGGCCCCGGGTGAATGAGTGCATGCCCTGAGCATGTGGGAGGGGACGCCCCACCTTCAGTGATCCAATTCTTAAGGGGAAATAGCAACATCCATGGGTCAGGGGTGGAAATGGGGGGGGGATTAAAGAGGGGGAAATAAATAAATAAAACTAAAAAACTGGAAGCTCCCCTGGCAGTCTGGGGGCAGAGTCTGGTGGCTCCATCTGGGGGGAGCAGGGAAGGCTGATAGATGCCAGGGTCAGGGTTTCTCTGGGGAGTCTGGCAGACCCTGAGTCAGGGTGAAGAACTTGCCTCTTCCTGTCTTCCCTCCTAGGGAATAACCATGCTCCTACCTCCCTGGGGACTGGGGGGGGGCTCAACTGAATGAATATGTGTCCTGATGACTATGCGTACAGCACTCAAAACAGAGGCGGTTATTACAGGTGTTTGCAGTTCTCAGCTCTTTCACACTGTGCCGTCTGCCTTCATGAGCTGCAATGCACATATTTATGGGATTTCTGGGGATACACAGTTGAAGAAATCATAGTACCTGCTCCTAGGGAGCTCAGCATCTAAGTCATTAAAAACACCTGGGAAACTTTTGAAACTCTCCCAATGTCAGGGCTGTACCCCAAGACTATTAAATCAGAACACCTGATTTAGGCTGGGGCTGTGGCATGAGCATTTTAAAAATCACCGGGGATTCTGATGGACAGCCCCTCTCAATAAGGACAGAATCAATTCTAGAACCCGGGAGCCCTGACTCTTGTCTCCAAAGGTTCCCAGGTCCAGGGGCAGGTGAGGTTAGTCTGAGTGGGGTGTGGGAAGTGGCCTTACTATGGCACTAAATGAGGTTAATTGAAGGATAATTTACACACAGTAAAATTCACCCTTTATAGTATAATACTATGAGTTTTAGCAAAAGTACTATGAGTCATGTGAACACCACCACAATCAAGATATAGAGGAGCTCCATCTCCCCCAGAAGCTCCTCTGTGCTGCCCCTCTGGTTGTCACTCCCTTCCCTCACTCCCTAGCCCCTGGCAACCACTGATCTGTTCTCTTACCTTAGTTTTATCTTTCCAGGATTTCAAATATATAGAATCAAACAGCATGTAGCCTTTTGAGTCTGGCTTTTTTTTTACTCAGCTATGGGACTCATTGATGTTGTTGTATGGATCAGCAGTTTGTTCGTTTCATTGCTGAGTAGTACTCCCCTATATGGAGGTACCATGGTTTGTTTACCTATTTACCAGCTGAAGAACCTTTGGCTTATTTCCAGTTTGGGGTAGTTATGAATAATGCTGTGATAATCTACAAACATTCATGTTCAGGTTTTGGTGTGAGCATACATTTTAATTTCTCTTGGGTAAATATCTAGAGTTGGACCACTGGGATGTATGGTAAGCATGTGATTAACTTTCTCAGCAATTGGCAAGCTGTCTTCCAGCGTGGCTATACCATTTTGCATTCCTATCAACAATGACGAGCGTTCCCATTGCTTGCATCCTTGCCAGCATTTGGCAGGATCAAGATTTTGTTTTGTTTTGTTTTTAATTTTAGCCATTCTGGTACGTGTATAGTGCTTACAACCTTTTAAAAGTTTATGAATGTATCAAGAACATTACATTATACACCTTTAATCTATTGTACAATTTTAATCTAAACGTTTTGTTTGTCATTGATATCTCAATAAAGCTGGAGAAAAGTTTATGAATGTAAAGGAATAAGGGCATTTAATAGTAAATATTTTGCAAACTCATAATTGTGTACGCACTTACTATGTGCTAAGCAGTATCCTAATCCTTCCAAAGTCCCGGGGGTGGCTGGTATGACAAGGAAATCACTCGTGACGGTTCAAAAGGCTCCAATCTGCTGTGGGCTTGCTGTGGGACCGTGGGCACATCATTCAGTCTCTCTGAGCCCCATTTATTTATCATAAGTAGATTGAGCAATACCCCCTTGCAGGTTTTGTGGGAAAACCAAGATAATGCAAGGAATTTCCTGGTCCACAGGAGGAATTCAATAGCCTGGAGTTGTTACTAGCTATGTTCTTTATGTGGTTTCATTTCTGGAATGATTTGTTCCAGCAGCAAGTCCAGTTGCTTCTACCTTCAGGATATATTCCAAAGGGAGCCCCTCCTCACATCTTGCACTTCTCACAGGCCGCTGCTCTGGTCCAAGCCACCACCATCTCTCTGGTGACAGGAGAGGGGCTTTCGCTTCCGCTACACTCGCCCCCTGGTGGTGGTTCTCTAAACAGCCCACAAAGGAGTTCTTTCCCATCTGAGACCCTAATCCAACTCTGCAGGGGCATCACAGTTAGAAGTCCATCTGATGCCTCCCTCCCACAGTCCACCAGGCCTTTTTTGATCTGGCCCTGAGCTGCCTCTCAGAGTTCACCCCTTCCTTCCCTTGCCACATCTCGCCCTTCACTAAGCACATCCTACCTTGGAGACTTTGCATCTGCTGTTTCTTCGGCCTGGACACTCTTTCCCCCAGAAATCCGCATGGCACCCTCCCTCACCTCACTCAGGTCCCTGCCTCAATGCCCCTCTTCGGAGAGGCTCCCTATCCACCTGCCTTACCTCACATGACTTGCCATTCTGTTCCCTGACTCTGCTTCACTTTATCATGATCTCACTGACATCATACTATTTTATCTAGTTTGTGTTTGGTTGGTATCTATCTCTACCACTAAAAATGTAAAATCTTGGAAGGCAGGAACTTTGTCTCTAGTCACCACTATTTCCCAGCATCTGACCCATAGTTCATCCTTGCTAAAGTTCTGGGATCGACAGAATGAATTGTATGGCTCAGATACTGCAAAGCGGTCACCTTGTATTTCCCAATTATTGCTATGGCTACACGAGGTCATAGAACCTGCATGCCTGCCCCTCTGCCAGCACTGACCCTCACCTCTCAACAAGAACTGGTTGTTAATTTTTAGCAATACACCACCTGACACGGAGTGCCTGGTCAGAATTAGGAGACTGAGTGAAGCCACCCGCTCACCTATCCACATCTTGATCTTACAACTAGACCATAAGCCCCTCGTGGTTGGCCCAAATGCCTTATCCCTCTCTTTTCTCTTCTGCCAGGTCTCACATTGTGTCCTGGGCCTGCTGCCAGCTGGCTGTAGCCCCGTGCAAAAGTGAGCTTCTGTAGGTTGAAGACCAAGGTGGGGGTGAGGGCACCTTCCTGCTCACACCACTGACCTGACCCTGGCCTCTGCCTAGTCACCCCCTTCCTGTTTGTCACTGGCTGGGTGGGAACTATGTACTGACATGCTGGAGCCATTTCTGCCTCCAAAGTTTTCTCCTCACCTCGCCTCTCGCCACGATTCTCTTATTTCTCATCTTTGCCATTCTCCTTGTGTCTCTTTTTATCTCTAATAAAAGCAAGAGCTAACTTTTAATGAGCACTTATTGTGTGCTTTCTATTAATCAACTCATTTAATCCTTACACCTGCTCCATCGTACAGATGAGAATAGGGAAGCACAGAGAGATTCAGTGACTTGCCCCAAGTCACATAGCTGGAAAGTAGGGAAGCCAGAGCTGACTAGAGATGTTCTGTGACTTCTCTGGGAAGCAGCAATAAACACATCGGAATTTTAAAACACGGTTAGAGTTCTGGCTCTGTCACCAACTTGTGACTTTGCTTTCTAGGCCTCAGTTTCCTTCCTTATTCATAAAATGAGATGACCAACACATGCCCTGTCCATTCAGGGTTATTTCAGGTCAAATGATATAATGGGTATAAAAGGGCTTTGAAAATGGTAAAATGCTGAGCAAATGAGTAGATTATTAGTATATGGTTCTGTTTTCCAATTTTAATTTTCTCTCTTGCATCTCAGAAGGGTTCTTTGTCTGCCTCGGTTATACAAACTTGTGTAGCACACAGCAGGCTTCTGGTCTCAGAGTCCTCAGTGTGACTTTTCCCCCTCTATCTTCCATTGGACTCTTATTTCTCAAGCTTTCAGGGAGACTGATCACCTCTCCCCTACTCTCACTATTATCATGCCCAGGCTCAGAGGGTGGGAGGATAGCCTAGCAGGCTTCTAACACGCAAATTCAGACCAGCACTGTAATAAATACACAAATACACCTTAGACATTATAATGGAGGCCAATGGGAAATTATGCCTCACTTTATAGAATTTGGCTTAAGTAAACTTTTCAGAAACACATCTACTTTTGTGGAGCAAGGCAATAAATCCTGGCTGACTTTATTTTTCTTTTTAAAACAGTATTTTTAAATATATTTAATTTTTTCATTAAAAGACTTCATTTTGTTCCAGAACACATAGTTAAATTTAGTCTATGGTTTCATAAATATTTAGGCCCTAATTCAAACATGATGTAAGTCATTTTAAAATCTATTTGTTGAGAAGTCATGTTTTATGTTAGAGAATTAACTTTAAATAAATTAGGCATTTTACATTACTTGTTAATGTTGAAAAGATTAATATTTTCCTTGAATTATTATAAATATAAATACAATCTTTAATACAAAAAAAGACATCACTTTCTGGATGCTGTAACTTACATGGGAGTGCACAGATCTTATGTGTAGGGACTGATGACTTTTCACATGTCTTCACCCCCATAACCACCACTCAGACCAAGACCCAGAACATTTCCAGCACCCTGGAGGCCTCCCTTGTACCCCGCCCCCCAGGCAATGCCTGCCCCACAATATTTATTTTTGGTACAAAATCCAAGAGGTACAAAAAATAAATTGAAAAATCTCCCTCCCATCCTGTTGTCAGATACCCACTTTTTTTTACCCAAAAGTCAATATTGCTGGTTTCTTATAGCTACTGCCAAAGAAGGAAGATATGTACACACACACACACACACACACACACACACTCACACTCACACTCACACACAATACGTTGTGTTGTTATATTGTATAGTTTCTCCTTTTTTACACAAAAGGTATTTAACTATGCAATTGTACACGTTTTTCACTTAATACATCTTAAAACACTAGGACCATCTAAATAATTAGTCTTTATTTTTAATAATTAATACCTTTAAAAATTAATACCTTTACCAAAAAGCTGCACCTTACAAAAAACTTGGTTTATAAAAATGCCAAATTTTTATTACCAAATAATTCTATGCTCTGCCTTACAGCCCTCTGAGGTTCTTAGACAGTGAGTTCTTCTATTACACCAAAAAATACAATTCAATTAGACAAATGTGATTCATATAACTTTTGACAACCCTACCCAGTAAAGCATTCTATAGGATTCTATCTTATTGGTATTATCTTTTCTTTTTATAGCTCATATCAATAACAATATCATGGGTTTATATCATCAATAACTCATGAGCTCTAAATGACACATGTGAGAGACCAAAACAAATGGTAACTTAAATTTGGAGCATAAATTGTAGAATTTCTCAAAGGTTGGGTTGAATAAAAGGAGAAAGAAATATTTTGTATTTTCAGGGTTATTAAGCAGTTTTCCTGGAAAATTGGTCAAGAGACTCTACTGGCTTTATATGAACTTCCCCAAAGGGAAGGCAAGTGGAGCTCTGCCAGAGGGCAGCTGAGAGGGCTGGGCTGGGCTGGGACTGCCAGGAAGTAGGGGAGGAGCCCAGTCAGGATCAGGAAGGTTAGCCAAGTAATCTAAATCAAAGTCCTCAGATGCATCAGCAAGGCCAAAAGGCATATACTAGGCCCCAAGCCAGGGACAGCCAACAGGCAGAGCTTCTGAGCTAGACAGGATGGGAATGGAGTTAGAAACAAGTTGGGAGGTACCAGGTCATTTCCAAGAGTGAAGCCAAAGTTCTTTGGTACCTGGCTGCATGTGTGGGGCATGCTGACTCAGCATATGGACTTTGTACACCATCTTTATGGAGAATTGTTATAGTAATGGCCTCCAACAGAATTACCTCCACCATGTCCATGCCCCTTTGCAATGAACTTTGCTGCTTCTGCTATCGCAAGGTGGGATCTATGTCACCTCCCCCAGAATCCAGGTTGGCCTTGTGACTTGCTTTGACCAATAGGATGTGGTAGAAGTGATGTTGTGCAACTTCTGAGTCTGGGACCCTGCTTTCTCTCTTTTGGGATGTTTCTGTCATCCTGTAAAGAAGCCAAGCATGAAAGACCACAGGTATAGAAAGGCCTAGGCATCCCAACTGAGCTGAGCTGTCAGTAGACTGCAGCTACATGAATAAAACCAACAGAGGAATCATCCAGCCAACTCATAGACCTGCAAGAAATAATAGATCATTGTTACAAATTTGGGGATGATTTTTTACATAGTAACGGACAACTGATGCATCCCTCTACCCTGTAAACTCACTGTCCAGTCTACAAAGGCTCTCTCATGTTAGGCAAACTCAGAATTGTGAGATCCAGAATTATAAATTTGTGTTAATAATTATATTCTCCAGATCACCTTTACATGTACTATCTAATTTAATTGTCATGACAATCCAGTGAGGAAAAAGAAGAGAGAATGTGGCATATTTTCACTAAACAAATAAAAAAACTGAGACACAGAAAGATATGTGACTGCCCCAGGATTCCTCAGCAAGTCAGTAAGGATGCTATTATAAACTGAATTGTGTCCCCCAAAAGCTCTAGTCTCCCCTATGTTACTGTAGTTGGAGACAGGGCCTTTAAGGTTAAATGAGGTCATAAGAGTAGAACTTAATCCGAGAGGACACGCACAGGGAAAAGGCCATGTGAGGACATAGCAAGAAGGTGGCTGTCCGCAAGCCAAGGAAAGAGGCCTCTGGAGGCACCAGACCTGTTGACACCTTCCTTGATCATGGACTTCTAGGCTGCAGAACTATGAGAAAATAAATTTCTGTTGTTTGAGCCACCCAGTTTGTGGTGTTTTGTTATGGAAGCCCTAGTGAACAAATATAGATGCTGATACTCAGATTTAGGTCTTCTACTTTTTTAGAAGGAATTTTCTTAAGAGAGTGAGATATCATTTCTTGTATAACAAACTGGCAAAGATTTTTGAAAAATTAACTTAGCAGTAGTAAGGATATGGAGAAACAGACTTTCTCAACCTCCACTGGTGGGAGTCTAAATTGGTACAACTTTCTGGAAGGAATTTAGTAATACATATTGAAGGTCTTAAATATGTACTTACTAACATTTTTTTATAATAGCAAAATATTGGAAATGACCTATGGTGGGTTGTATTTTCTAAAGATGGAAGAACCAGTATAATCCATTTCCATGCTTTTCTTACAATGTGTTGTTAGCACTCCTCCATTGAGTAGTAGGGTCTATTCCCTCCCCTCAAACCTGGACAGATCTTCGTAGTTGCCACACCAATAGAATAGAGTGGAAGCTATGGTGTGTGACTTCTAAGGCTAGGTTATAAAAGGCACTGCAGCTTCCATCTTGGCCTCTTGGATAACACGCACTGCAAAAACTAGCTGCCACATCATGAGGACACCCGAACAGCTCTGTGGAGAGGTCCATGTGGAGAGCAAATGAGTCTCCCAGGCTACAGTCCACACTAATTTGCCAGCTATATGAGTGAGTAAGTTTAGAAATAGATCCTCCAGGCCTACTTGAGCCTTTCGGAGACCCTGTTATGGACTGCACCCGGACAAGATGACCTCAGAGCCGAATTAGAATCAAAAAGAAAATTTTATTACGAATTCGAATCCGGGCTCAAGCCTCCACTGCCGCAGAAGTGAGAACAAGAGCCCTGATCCTTAGCATGGGGTTCCTTATATTAGGTTTATGGCAGGCTAACTTGGCGTGTGTGGGACAGGTTGCAGTTCCTTATTGGTTAACCATATGGCCTGATTATGGCCTGACATTTAAGCAAGCAAATAGGATGTCTGGGCGGAGAATTCTGGCCCTTGGTCAGAGGGGATTGTAGTCTACCTTGCTGGGGGAATTTAAAATTTTCCATTCCGCCATCTTAGATCTTACGTCGCCGTCTTAAATACATAAGTTCTCATGACCCATTACAGACCCCAAGTGAGAACTGCCCAACAGACGCCTTCTCTAATTTCTGACCAACGGAAAACATAAGATAATACAAATTTTTATTGTTGTTTTATGTCACTATCTTTCAGGGTAATTTGTTAAACAACCATGTATAATTAATACACAACCCTTATGTCCATCAATACGGGACTATTTAAATATATTACACTACATGCATATAATGAAATGTTGTACAGCTGTTATTAAAAATAAAGAGGCTCTTTATATACTGACATGGAAAGCTCTCCAAGATAATTTAAGAGAAAAATGCAAAATGCAGAATAGTATATAGAGGATAATACCATTTATGAAAAGAAATGTATATACATACAGACATACCTATGTATATATGCATAATTATAGAGAATACACATTACATATACATACATATATATATATATATGTATATATATATATATATATATATATATATACATCTGTATACACACTATATTTATATATAATATATATATACAAAATATCTCTGGGAAAAACATAAGACATTGGTAATAAAGTTTATTTTGTATAAATAGTACTTTCTCTTCAACTCAGATAATTTATTTCTAGGAATTTATCGTTAGTAAATAATCATGACAAAGGTTTAGCTATGAGAAGTTATGAAATGATACGGTATAATCTCTTCTTTAAAGTTAACCATGTAAATGTAGATGGAGATGTGGATTAAGACACATGGAGAGATACAGATAGATATAGAAACCAAAATGTTAACAGTGATTATCTCTGGGAGGTCAGATTATCGTTAATTTTGTTTTCTTTTCTGTCTGTGTTTTCAAAAATAAACAAGTGTTACTTTTGTAAAAACACAAATGCTAAAAGTTTGTTCTTTTTCTCTCTCTCTTTTATTTTTTTAAGATTCCTAGATGATCCTATAAATAGCGACTCCAGGTAGAGAATTAGAAACTTTGTTTTTAAAGAGGACAGTTTTTCAAGGACAAAGATTACTAGACCTTATTCCTGGGTGGAGAGAGCTGCCCACCCTGTTTTAAGAAGTCCTAGCATTTTAATCTCCACCTGAACCTCCTTCAGCCCACTGGCCAGTGGGGGCCACATCCAGAGGCTACATCTCCAGACTACCCCTGACCAAAACTGGTAGGCAGGGGAGGCTCCAGCATTTGCAGAGGAAGGTAGCCATTTCTGAAGCGTGGTCTCGGGACCGCTCTCCAGCCTGCATTTCCGAAGCCAGCACACGGTTTTCCCTTCCATTGTAGGTTAAAAATCACCCAGTGTTATGGGCTGAATCATATATCCCACCCACCAAATTCATATGTTGACGTCCTAACCCCCAGTACCTCAGAATGACTGTATTTGAAAATATGGCCTTTAAAGAGGTAATTAAGGTAAAATGAGGTCACTAATGCGGGCCCTGATCCAAAGTGTCCCTATAAGAAGAGATTACGACACAGACAGGCACAGGAGAAGGCCGCATGAAGACAAAGAGGAGAGAGGCCTCAGAAGAAACCAACCCTACTAATGCCTTGATCTTAGCCTCCAAATTTGTGAGAAAATTAGTTTCTGTTGTTTAAACCGCAGTACTTTGTAGTACTTTGTATGGCAGCCCGAGCAAACGAATACACCAAGTCTCCTAGAAATATATTTTTACATAAGATGCACTGCTTACAGCAAAGACTATGTTCTTCTGATGGAGGCTTTGAGGTATACAACTGATGATGATTATGGGAGTTTTAATTTTGGTACCCCCAGCCCCTTCCATCAGGTGCCCTTCCATCAGGCTTCAAGTTAGCATCCCTGGCCCTTCCCTGGTGGAGGTAGAGAAGTAATTCCATTACCTATCCAGCCTGAGAAGAGCCCAGGAATTGGCAGGCCATGTGGCCCCAGCTCTGTCAAGACTACAGCCTGAGGCCTCTGCCTGCTCTCTCCAATTCCCTCTAGGGACCATTTGGTACCCTGACACTCTTCTCAGAAGGCGCCTTCCCTGCCTTTTGGCTGCCCCCTCCCACACCCGGCCCCTCTAGCCCCAGAGATCTGGCTGCTAAGGTTCACCCCCACTCTGCCTTCAGACTCCAATATGGTTTCTGGTTTGGAGGGAATTCACTGCCTCCACACCCCCAGGTCTGCCCTTTGTGGAGCCTAGAGGCCCTGGGCATTCTTACTCTCAGAGGCCACATTCCTCAAATATATTCAAGCAAACCCACATACCACATCACATATAATTTACATATGCCATAGGAGTCAAATTGCAATAGTCTCGTCAACATTTTGTAGACATTTAATCATTTCGTCCTTACAACACACTTTTCTAATTTTGGAGCTAATGGTGATCCCCACTGTGGTTCAGTCATTTCCATGGGCGTTTGAAAAGCTGGCTGGCCCCAGGCATGGCAGCCACAGACCCAGCTGTGGGTCGTCCCCAGGGCCCCTTCCAAGGAGGTCCAGTGTACATTGGGTGTGCCTGACCCAGGAAGAGCCCACAAAGCACCCAGTGACCAGCTGCAAACCCCCCTGTCCCCTTTCAGTGCTGTAGAGGAGGGACGGTGGCACTTTTCCCAGCAAAGCTGCCCCACCCCTCCTCCAAACTTGCCCCTTGGCCAGTTTACACCTTCTCTTGCTTCCAGAAGATTTCCCACAAGCCAGAAAAGCCAAGGGCTAAGAGGGTCCTTGTCCCTCATAGAATCCATACCTCCTCTCCATTAGAGATGAGAAAATCAAGGCCCAGAGAAAGGAGCGTCTCCTTTGGCAGCGCCCATTCATTTTCGTGGAATTTGAACTCGGAACTCTGCCCTGGGGAGAGAAAGACACTTGGAGATTTTTCAGGAGTTTCTCCTCGTGGGAGAGTGTTTGTACCCTTCTCTGACCATTGAAACCCCCAGGTTCGTTTTCATCTCAGGTCAGTGGTGTGCCCCTAGCCTTGCTGTCTCTTTCCCTGGGCAGCACCTTCCTGGGACCTTGGCAAAGGCTAGAGCTTTGCCCCAGATGCTGAGTGTCTAGATCTGCCAGATACAAAACAGGAATTTGAATTTCAGATAAACAGTTTTTTTTTTTTTTTTTAGAATAAGGATATCCTAAATGTTGCTTACCTGAAATTAAAATTTAACTGGGTGTCCTGTATTTTTATTGACTAAACTTGGCAATCCCCTGAGTGTCCCCTTTCCTTTGAATCAGTCCCCTCCACCTTGCAGCTGTGAGCTTTCTTGCCATCTCAACAACACATGAGTCACAGAGTTGGGGACCTCTAGGCAAATGTTCTGAATGGAACAGCATCACAGTTTAGGGGAAACCCCTCGTTGTCCCCATAACGCATGTGGTGGCAAAGCAGAAACCTGAAAACAAAGCCTGTGAGAGGAAGACAGAAAAGGCTGTTGGAGTCCCTAACGACTTGGGGAGGGACCTGGCCGTGTGAGTGCCGCACAGGCAGTTTTGGCTTGCTTGCTCTCCACCTCTCCGAGAGGCACAGCTGGTTTGAGAATTGTGGGGATATCAGAGACCAGACCTTCTCAACCAACTCCTTTGAGAGGCAGATATTCTTCCTTCCCCGCCTTTCCGAGAAAAAGTCTACTGGGAAGAAGGGGCTTGTGGGCTGCGTGAGCTGGGCAGGGTGCTTGACATGGGGATAACGATTGTATCTTTGTCATGGCATCATGACATTGTGGGGATTATAGGAAGAAGTTAATGTAAAATGCTTGGCAAGGTGCCTGGTACACCATAAGCACTTAATATCAATGGTGGCTATTGTTAAAATGTGAGGACTTTTACTTTACCACCAAGCCAGTGGGTGTTTTTTAAGAAGGCATGTTCTCAGTTCTCTGAGGCCCCAAATTTGTCCTCAAGAAGCTCTGAGCCTCCAAAATGGGCACATCTACTGGACCAGAATCTGCATTCAGCGTGTTTCCCCTGTCAATTCTTCATTTGGGTTAGATTTTCAGTCTCCCAGCAGAGCCCTGAAGAAGCAGGACTCAGAAGAGGTCAGCTTTGAGGGATGAGGAAACACGGTTTCTACCTGAGATGTCTCTAAGAAAGAGCAGGCCACATTCATGTGAGGGTGCCTGTTGGTGGCAGTGGGGAGGGGGCCCAGTGTATGTGTCCCGGGGAAAGAAAGGAGGGAGTGAGAAAGGACCTGCAAAACACACGTGTCTCGTTTCCTCTTCTGAACTGTCCACTCTGGGACCCAACAACTAAGCTTCGGTTGGAAATGAGGTGGGGGAGCCCCCAGAGCCGCAACTCTCCCCATTGAACACCTGGCTCTGTCAAGGGCCCTATGGTTGGGACACTCCAGCTTCTTAGAAAGAAACTGAAAGCCCTTAGGAGAAACTCCGCCACTTCCCCTTCCTCAGTAAGAGGAACTTGGAGTTGCTGTGACAGGAAAGTCTTGGTGGGGCTTCTCGGAAGCGGCCACCACTGCTCTACTGAGGAAAACCGCAGGCTGGAGGCCAGGCTAGTGGAGAATCAGCCATTGACAGAGTCATGGCCTTCAACCAAGCTCACAAACAGAATTGTGAAGCTGCTGCTGTTTTTTCTTCAACACCACCTGCCACCTCCTCTTTGGGGAGTCTTCGAGTAGCTCCCCTCCCTCTGAGCTGCCCAGGGTTCCCTCCCTTCTGCCTTATCAGCCCTCTAACCAGGACTGTCCTCTTATGGGTGGCCTAGCTCCCTTATTTGCCCCCCACAACACTCACCCATCCAGTTTCCGTCCCCTCAGGGAGGCACTGACTCTCCAGTAGGGGGAACTGGGGGCATCTGGTGGGCACAGGGAGCTATGCTTTAGAATAGATCACATCCTCTGAACTGTTTCAAATGGCTTGGTAAATCAAAAAAGGGGCATCTACTGGGCACCCGGTAGACTTAACGTTGACTGCCGTGTGTTCCATTCATTTCTAGACTGGACACAGGCTTCTTTCTCTCTGGGAGTATGTGGAATGGGGGTGCCTCTCCCCACCCCAGATACATACAAGGGCAGTTGCTGCAGCAAGAAGAGACAAAGCACAGGGACAAATCACCTCCAAGGCCCAGCCCCAGAAAAGGCTGAGACATATTCAGGTCCTACGCTTCAGTACAGATGTGTCAGTATGGCATGGCACTGGGATCTGGCCATGGCTCTCCTCTGCCAAAAACCTCCCATGGCTCCCCAGTGCTTCAAGGGAAAGGGTCCAGACTCTGCAGCCTGTGTATAAGGGGCCCCGATCTCCCCTCTAGCTCATCGTCTGAGCTTTGCTCTGATGAGCCTCTGTCTCCTTTACTCAGCCATCTCCTGCTCATATGATAAGACCCAGCAGTGCATGGGTTTGCTGGAGGAGTCTTCTCTGTTTCCGGTCCCAGTCTAAATGAGTTAGGGGCTGCCTCCATTCCCTTACCAGCTGCACCCCTCACCGGGTGCATTCACTGTAGACTGTAGACACCCAAGGGACAGCAACTGTGGGCTTGCCATATCTCAAAGAACATTTGGTGAGGGAAAAAACGAATAAATGAGTGAATTTAGAGCTATCCGCCAGGCCATGTGGTTGAGAGCCCCATGTGCCCACAGTCCCACACATCCACATGTGGATGTGTATGCTCATGTGCAGTAGGAGGAGACACGTGAAAGGCTGTCACAACGTCCCTGAGATGTGTCTGTGGGTGCCTTCATTTACCCACCAGCATAACTGACCATTTTGGCCAGAAGGTGGTGCTGCACTTCTCCTCCGCAGTATTTATCCATTCTGATGGCCACTGGCTATCATCCCTGGAAGGGCTACAGCAGATACACAGAGCTGGTCTCCCTCCCATAGGGGGACCAGGGCTGCCTGGGTCTTATGGGGGATCCAAATGAATGGCCAGGGTTTTGACATCAAAGTGCCCAAACTCAAGTTCAACCCATGTCCATGACACTCTGTATGCCCAGCACCCAGCTGGACCCCACAGGAGAACCTGAGGTCCAGACAGCTGCAGAGCACAGAGTTTAAAATAAAAGCATGGGCTTAAAGTCCCAGCTCTGCCTCTGGCTAGCTGTGTGATCTTGGGCACATCCCTGAACCTCTCTGAGCTTAAGTGGGAATCGCGGTGATCTGTGAGATGAAATAACCCATGTAAAACATGGACCACAGTGGGGCTGTACCATGAAGCAGTGGTTCTCAAACTGTAGCCCTGGAGGGCTCATTAAAACACAGATTTCTGGGCTCTACCTCCAGAGTTTCAGATTCAGTAGGTCTGTGGTGGGGGCCTGTGAATTTGTATTTCTATCAAATTCCTGGGTGGTGCGGAGTTTGGGGTGGGGACCACACTTAGAGAGCCCCTGGGGAAACACACAAGATTATATACATGGCACAAAGGCAGCAAGATTCCGCGAGATGTAATGGAAACAGCGAAGATGAAGGGCAAACTCTGAGGACTGCAGGGGCCCTAGGAAGGGAGATACATCCCTGCGGCCTGGAGAGAAAGAGGAGCCTCTGCTCTCTCCCGCCATGACTCTCAGCTCCGCCCCCTGGGCAGCCCTGCTGGAGGAGGTTAGCCCAGGGCCTGCCGGCTGGCTGGCGGGGCACCAGGTCTGCCTCCCTCCACGTGGCCACTGCCTTTCCCTGGAAGGGATCGGTCGTTGGTTTTCTTCTCTGGCTTGGCTTCTGCTGTGCTTCCTCAGCTTCTGGGAACTCATATTTCCTTTCTCTCTCTTTTTTTAATACTACTTTTTAATCACATTATCATAAGGGTAAAAAGTATGTTCATCTTGGAGCATTAATACAATGCAGCAAAGTATAAAGAATAAAATGAAAATAGTAATCCAAGATCCAGTCACTTGGAGATAATCATTGTTAGTCTATTTCTTTCCTCATATGTGTGTCTCATGTACAATTTTTCATCCACTTGACATCATAGCATAAATATTGTCTTTTGATGTTAAAACTCTTAGGACACAGGAATTTAAGGGCAGTGCAGAAATCGAAGTGAAGGTCTTGATGCAGGAAGCACTGTTAGCATTTCAGGTGACTTGCCCTGGAGAACTTCCTAGAAAGGAACTCACTGGGTCAAAGGGCATGAAAAGTTTTAAGATTCTCGATGCATTGACAAACTGCTTTCCAAAAAGGTTGCTCAGGTTGATTGGTCCTACCCAGAGTGGGAGGGCCATGGCAGCTGCTGGGCCCAATTTACAACATTTGAGATGAAACAAGGAGGCCCACGTAGCCGCAGAGAAGCAAGGAAGGCCAGCGCTGTCCAACTGCCAGGTCATCTCGGGCAGCACCATGCCTCCAGAAGTATGTGACACTCAGGCCAGACATAGCTTGGGCAGAACAGCCCTCCTGTTTCTGAAGCCAGGGTCATCTTGACCCCTCACTTTCTCTGATATCTTATGTCCAGTCTATCTGCAGATGCTGCTGGGCTACATTCAGAATGTGACCACTTCTCCGTACTCCTCTGCCACCAACCTGGCCCATCTCTGCCAGTTTGATCTCAGTAGCCCCTTATTGCCTCCCCACCTTCCCCCCACGCCAATCCCTTGCCCCATGAGAGTCTGTCTCCACAGCATCCAGAGACATCCTTTAAAAACCTAGGACAAAATCCTTCAATGGCTCCCATCTCACTGAGGTAAAAGCAAAGACCTTACTAAGATCCACAAGGTCATTAGGATCTATGCCTCCCCCATTGATATTACCTCCCTGACCTCACTTCCTACTACCCCTTCCCTTACCTACTCAGCTTCCTGATATCCCCAAGCACACTCCTGCTGCAGGGCCTTTGCACTTGCTGTTCTCTCTGCCTGCATATTTCCTCAGATATCCACAGGACTCATCTATTCAAATGTCATCTCAAAAACAACTACGAGCAAGTATGACCTATTTTGGAAAGGTACTCCCTGACTACTTTGGGTAAAATGGCACGCTGGCCACTCTTCATTCCCTTCAACTGTGTCATGTTCCCTCACTTATTTGGTTATTGTCTGCTTTCCCACTACAAGAAAGCCTCCACGAGTGCTCTACTCTTTGCCTATTTTGTTCATTGCTGTATCCTCAGCACCTGATGCACTGCTTGGTGCACAGTAGGTGCTCAGTGAAACTATTGAATGAATAATCGAATGAAAAATTTCACCTTCTGGGTATGTGTATGGTTTTTCCTCTAGGCTACCTGCCATCTCTAGGTCGCCAACTTGTTGACAGCGTCCAGCACATAGCAAGTACCCATGCAGTGTTTGCCAGAAAAATGAATTACATAAAGGGAGGGAGGAACTCAAAGCAGGTCACAAGACACTGCTGCACGAGAGTCTGGAGACTGGAATTCCAGATGAGCCCCTGGACCACTCACAGTCACTGAGGCTTTGAGCAAGTCACTTTACCTCTCTGGACCTTGGTTTTGTCAACCATAAAATGGGCATAATGATACCTCTGCTGCTAGCATCGCGGGATTTGGGTAAGGATTAAAGGACAAATGTCCACCAGCAAAGCATAAAGACAGCCCTGCTGAAGCTGCAGCTCCTCTACGAGACCCACCTCACCCCACCCCCACACCCTGCTCTGAGCTGCCAGCAGAGTGCTACATAGATATGAGCAAGTATGAACCCTGCTGGTGTTTTCATATACTGTGTGTTTACAAGACTGCCCAACCCCTAGACTGTGCATCCTTGAGACAGGGGCCATCTTTGCATCCATCCACCAGACACTGTGCCTGTCAGCAGTGCAGTGCCCCTTGGACTTCTGAAGACTGACCAACAAATACATTTATTGAAAGCTATAGACACGTTACTGTGATACGAATAAATACGGGTGGGTATTTCAGAGCTGGACAGAAGGCTGGAGTGAGACAACCCAGCTAGGGGCTCTTTGGGTTCTGGGGCAGGAAGACCTGCTTGGGCCTCAAGTGCACCAACCTGAGAGGAAAGAAGGAAGGTATGGGGGATCATGCTCACTCTGGATAGGGCCTGGCCAGGTCCTTCCTCAACATCTGCCACAATGGCCTCATCTTCTGGGCTGTGGGGTGGAGGCCTGGCTACCCACCTGCATTCCTCACTCTATGTACCCATGATCTCATCCTGGCCCTGTAGCCGCCCAAGGGGCAGGAGGCTTTGCCCCCTCTGCAGATGAGGAAATGGAGGCTCATGGAAACTGGTGCCCTGTCCCGATGGTCAGCTTGCAGTGCCTGGGCAGGTGCTCTGGTGGGCCTGAGGCTCCAATGAGGCAGGTGGAACGTGACCATGGAGGCCACTTCACACTGTCTAGATGGCTAATAAAGCCCCACCGATCTATCCTCACACTTAAACTCTGGTTGACTGGCCAACTGACTCTCCCTACGGCTGCCCAGAGGTGTTTTGGGGTTTGCCAGGCCCAGCTGCTTTCTCTCTGCAGGCTCAGTGACCCAGACAGGGCTCCCTAACTGACAAACAGGCCCTGCCCGAGAGGGGTGTGGGACGCAGTGAGTGAAACTCCTTTTAGGAAGGAACTCTCAGAGCCAACGCTGAGAAACCAGCATCTTGCCAAGACCTGGGGGTGGGGTAGCCCAGGTGAGCCAACTCAGTCTTTAGGAATGGGTGGGGTTTAGAGGGGAGGCTGGCACTTCCTCCTGTCCCAGCCCAGGGTCCTGTTCAATCTTTACTGAGGAGTTTCCTGGCGACAGGCAGTGACCTGTCGGCCGCCCGTGTGGGAAGCAGCTTGGCGTGGCCCTCACCATCTCATTAGTGGTGATTCACCCAGGACTCACCTGGCTGTCAGGGACCTGTCCCACTGCCCACCGGAACCGGCTTGGCCAGCACCTTACATGGGCCGAGACCTCGTTTCTTCAGTTTTCCATCCTCCATGGCACTCAGGGCAGAGCCTGACGGGCACACAGTCAGAACTCAGAACTCATTCTTTCAGTCAGCAAATACTTATTGAGCACCTACTGTATGCCAGGCACTGTGCTAAGTGTTGGGGATACAGAGTGAACCAGGCAGACTCAAATCTCTGCACTCCTAGAAAACACATTCCCATGGGGAAAGACAGACAGTAAACAAATAAGTGAATCATACAAGCTCTTGTAGGTGGTGAGTGTGATGGGGAAAAATAATTCAGGGAAGAGTGTGAGGCAGGGTTACAGGTTTAAGTAGGATGTTTGGGCGGACCTCTCTGAGGTGATATTTGAACAAAAGCTGATGAAGATGAAGGTGAAGAAGGGAGCTGTGCAGAGAAGGGAGGGAAAAGGCATACCAAGAACAACAAGCGCAAAGACCATGGGGTGAGAACACAGGAGACGGTTATTTAAGGACCAGCAAGGAGACCGATATAGCTGCAGCAGAGCAGGCAAAGGGTAGAACAGTGAAAGGCAAGGTCAAAGGGCTTGGGGTGGTCCAGACTGCAACATCTTAAAGGCTTTATTAGAGCTCTGGTTTTTACTCAGCCGCATTTTGTCAAAATGTTCCCAAATCCTCCCTGTTAAACCCTAGACTGATTCCCCAGGCTTCTTCTGCCTGACTCAGAGCTCAGAGAGCTGGGCAGGGTCTAGAAGGATGAATTTGCTGAGCAGAAGGTTGCTACCTGAGGAGGTTATGTGAAGAGGAAGATGCCTGTTTGGGAAACAAGTACCTGTTGTAGAGGGATGTTATGGATATAGGAAAAGAAGGAATAAGATGCTGAAAAAGAATTGTGGGACCAGTAAGAGAGAGCTTTGCCCAGCTTCTCCTCAGTCCTTAAGCCTGTCCTTCCAGACTCATCTGGGACACATCCCATCTGACCTCGCTCCACTCTGGATCTTTGCACATGCTGTTTCCTCCGCCTGGGAATCCTTAACTGTTATTTGCCTGGTGAACTTTCACTCCTCCTCCACAAAGTGATCCCTGAGTCTCCAGAGTAGGTGCTGCTCCCATGGGCCCAGCACGTCCCCATTAAAGCATTTTCTCACTCGGTCATATCTTCCCACTAAAGGGGCTCACTTCTTCATGAGACCACGGCTATGGATCACACTGGGGTTTGCTCACCTTGACATCTTCTAAACCTGACACAGAGTAAATGCTGAAACAGGTCAGTGAATGAACAAATGCTCACTAGGATTTGGATTCTTCGGGGGCTTTGGAACGAAGTGGCAAGATCAGATTCACATTTTAGGAAGATGACTCTAAGTCAGAGTGTGTTGGAGGTGGGGAGGATTGCGGGGGATGACAGCTAAGAGGCTACTGCAATAGTCCAAGCAAGGGCAACAGAAAGGCGAGAAAGAACAGAACCGGAGTGCTAGTTACTGGGAGTGAGAAGAAGAGCAGGATCTAGGAGCAGTTTTTGGAAGAAACAACAGGACATCAACACTGGCCCTGGGGGTGTTGAGGAAAGAGGGAGTAGAGGGTGGGGTCCAACTTTCCCTCCTCTAATTTGTGTCCTGCTCTCTGTCCTGTGGACAGATACCACTTACTCAGACATAATATAGCACAGTGGTTATGAGCACAGGTTTTGGAGCCTGACTCTGAGTTCAAATCCCATTTCCATCAAGTACTTGCTATGTGACATTGGAACAGGTTTACTCAGCCCCTCTGTTCCTCAGTTTACCCATCTGTCAGGCAAGAATGACAACTGTATTTCATTGATTCTAAGATTCCCATTTTAACAGTTCAGAAATTAGAATGAGTCTTAAAATCAATGACATGTCATGCATTAATTAGCAGCTTTCTTCAGTGGTACACAAATAATGGTATATATGAAGACTGATGGAGCCTTGGACTTGATGAAACACAACAATACATGGAGAGACCAGTACCTGGCATGTCATCAGGGTTGAATAAATGTTAGTGCTTGTTATTACTGTCATTATTTGCTCTCTGGAGCACAAGGTAGCAAATGTCCCATTGAAGTTTTGAGTTAAAAGAGAAAAGGAGCTAATTCATAAATAGATATAAAGGTGAAAAAATTTTAGTAGTTTTCCCTCAAAAAAACACCCAAAGCCTAATGCTTCCTCTGAAAGATCCCATAGAAGTCTGCCAAAGTTCCAGAGGAAACTTTAGAAATTCCTCCTTTACGATGGGGGCCAGAACTCCTGGCTCCCTGACCAGCAGAGGGAACCAGGGCATGTCCCCAGATGACTTCGGGGGTGTTCCCTGTGTCCTTGCGAATTTCCCTGAGTCACCATTACTCACTACCCACAATCAGGGCTCTGCTACCTTCTGACCGGGAGGCTGATGCCCTGGGATCAAGGGCCATCCTCAACAAAAGTGTGATTATAGAGTGTTCAGCATGGGCTGTAAACTGTCTCCTGCTCAAGAGAACAGGGTGACCCTCGCTGGTGTCTTATTTTTGGCCTCCTGGGTTGCGTTCCTGCCTACTGACTTGGCAAATCCTGGGCGACTCGCCTTGTTTTCTCTCCTCACTTAAATACATGTCTGGAAAAAGCCTCCACCCCCACAGACCCTGCTGTGTGTGGAAACGGTGACAGGCTTGGAGGAGGAGAAAAAAACTAGGCGGCTAGTTCACGGAGCCTCCCTCTGGATGAGAGAAGAGTTGTCCCAAGCAGGCACTCTTAGGCACAGCTGCTAGGGTCAGCAATGCTCCCAGAATCCAGTTCTATATCCCTTTGGGCTCAACCAGGATGCCCCAAATCTTATTTTCTTCTGCTCTGACTGTGTTGACAAGAGACCATCTCGGCCACCCTTGTCCTGTCAGGCTCACACACGTCTCTGGCGACAGGAGCAGGTTCACTGCTGTCAGGTTAGGAGACTGTGAGCCTGAAAACATAGGAATCTGACCACACATAGGCAGCGTGCACATGTTGAACTGACTGCAAGAGGGTGCTTGAAAGTAGCTCTGTAGCCCCCCACCAACATGCAAGCTCTCAGCTGGATAAGAGGCAAGACAAGTGTGCCCAGGACACTCTTCCATGGAAAATGAGGGACTGAATAGTCAACAGTGAGTCTCTTGGGAGGTCCTTTGGATAGCTCAACTGCCCCCTCTCCTGGCCCTCAGACATTAGGCCAGTGTTCTTCTAGTGCCACAGCCCACCCCTGCTGCTCTCAGTCTGATGGCATCTTCATTCCAGAATGCTAAAGCTCCAGCAGATCTGTTCACTCACGAGTTGTGTGTAGCCTCTTCTCTGGGCTGGGGTAGACACCAGGATGGGTTCAAAGCCTCAGGACAACCCACCCCACCCCTCCCATTTGCAGCAGGTAAATGGAACTGACAAAGGGGAATGCAGGGTTCCTCTCAAGCCCAAGAGTCACAGGAATCCAGTAAAACAGGGTGGCATCAAGAGGGGACTGGAAGCAAAGCCCCCTCTCCATCAGCTCTGCCATGCTTCGATCAGAACCATTTTTATTTTATAGAAGGCACTTTGCAAATGAAGCCTTAAGCCTCTGCCTCTGCGAAGAGCACTATTCCTCCAACTTCCGCACTCTACATCAGTATTGAAATGAGCTGTCTCCCTGTCTGTCTTGTCCATTAAAGATAACTTCCTGAGGACAGGATTGTGTCTAATTCACCCTTGACCACCTTGAGCACTGTGCTGGCACACAGTAGGCATGTCATGAACACTTGTTGAACAAAAGCACTGTGCAATACCTCACTGATGCCTGCGTCAACAGGAGAGAGACAGGCATTATCAGTCTCATTTACCATTCCCATTTTGAAGATGAGCAGACTGAGGGCCACGGAGATAAACAGCCTTGTCTGTAGTTCCACAGTTAACAAGTAGCAGATCTGGGCTTTTAACCAAGGTCTGTCAAACCCAAGAACCTTCACTCTTGACTACTATAGCATACTGCATGCTTAGAAGGTGCTTGATTAAGCCCCTGGCAAAATAAACACCAGCTGTTTGATAAACAATACTGATCTCGCAACTCATTGAGGTTGCATTTTTGTTCCCAGGGGCTTGGAGAGGCTTGGAGAGGCTCGGAGAGTTTTCATAGCTTGCCCAAGACCATGCAGTGGAATAAGTGGTGGAACGAGATCAGGTTTGAACCTAAGTCTAACCTGACTTTACAAGCCATGACCTAACCACTGCACCACTGTCTCTTTTAGGGGAGAACAGCCAACCTTGCTCCACTTGCACCCCTAACAGTCGGCTAATGTTCTCTTTCTGCAGAGCCTCCTATCTGGAATTTTCTCTTGCTCCTTTCTCTCTCCTGGGTGGCACCTGAGCTTTTGATCTGGCTTCCCAAGTGCAGGGACCTCCTCTAGGTGTGCAGCACCTCACTATAGCCCTCTCTTTACTAAGTCCTTGATCCTGCCCCGAGGCCCTTTCCCCAAAACTCCTTCCAGAGAGCCAAACAGACCTGGCTTTAAACATCTCGACAATTTATGCACCAAAGATAACCTTGGCAGAGATGTCAGGAGCAAGATAACAGCAGTGAGAGGCCCTCTAAAATGTGACAGGGGATGCACAGGGGATCTGGCCTCCCGGAGAGTGCCTTGGTTCCTTGATGGCATCTTGCAGCCAAAGCAAATATAGCAGCAGTCTTGGCCCGCCTTTGCAGCTCATTTGTGCTCTTCTCTAGCCACAGGCCATGGGTGAACGGCTCTCAGCAGGTCCAAAGCACTGGCATCCTGCCCAACTTTGCTTCACTCTTCCAAAATCAGAGAAAACACACTCTTTTGACCAAATGATGTGTCAATCCCATAATCAGACTCATTAGAAGGAATGCTAGAGCACTGGGAAGAAATTACAATAGTTTTGCAAAAAGAGACCCTGTTTACATCATTGCCATTAGGATGGCGACTCATACAAAAATAGAAGATAGCAAGTGTTGGCAAGCATGTAGAGAAACTGGAACTAATGTACACCATTGGTGGGATTGTGAAATGATGCAGCTGCTATGGAAAGCAGTATGGAGCGTCCTTCAAAAATAAAAGATAGAACTACTATATGATCCAGCACTTCCACTTGTAGAAAGATATCCCCAAAGCATTGAAAGCAGGATCTCAAAGAGATATTTGCACACTCATGTTCATTGCAATATTGTCTATAATTCCACCAAAAAGTGGAAGCAATTTAAATGTTCATTAAAGGTGAATGGATAAACAAAATGTGGCATACACATATAATGGAATATTACTTAGCCTTAAAAGGGAAGAAAATCCTGTCACATGCTACAACATGAATGAACCTTGAGGACATTATGTTAAGTGAAATAAGACAGACACAAAAGGATAAATACTGCCTAGTTCCAGTTATAGGAGGTATCTAAAGTGGTCAAGTTCATGGAAACAGAAAGTAGAATGGTGGTTACCAGGAACTTGGGGGGAGGGGAAAATGGGGAATTACTTTTTAATGTTTATAGAGTTTCAGTTTTGCAAGATAAAAAAAGTTCTGGAGATGTATTGCACAACAATGTGAATATACTTAACACTACTGAATTATACACTTAAAAATGGTAAAGATGATCAAGTTTATGTGTTTTTACCATGATTAAAAATAAAATTAGTCTATGACCATGCCACCCTGAACAAGCCCAATCCTGTCTGATCTCAGGAGCTAAACGGGTCAGGCCTGGTTAGTACTTGGATGGGAGATCACCTAGGAAGACCAGATGCTGTAGGTGTAAAAAATAAGGGATTGTAAGCTGACAAGGTTCTTGCAATCTGTGAGGTCAACCAAGAATTCCCTTGCCTAAAAAATAAACAAACAAACAAACAAATAATTAAATAGTAAAGATAATAAAATTTTTAAAAAGGGGGAGCCTTGTTGATTTTCTCACTTTGGACGTATCTGTAACTTTGACCAAAGGTAGCACTTTATGTGTATTGTTTTCTTTCATTCACACCTTGACTTAAGGTGGTAGGCATCACTGTTCCCTTTTCACAGCCTAGGAAACTGAGGCCCAGTGAAAGAAATTGACTTTCCCACAGCCTTATGGAAATTATAAGGGGAAGAGCTCCAAATTGTACTTAGGTTTGCCTACCTCTCAACTGGGAGCTCTTCCTCCACCCGCCCCACCCCTTCCCCTGCCAGCTAAGTGTCAGTCTCCTCATTCAAGCTCCCAATCATTGGCCAAAAGAAAATGAGCTTTTAATATGAGTGCTCCATCTCCCCAATTGAGCATAGGTTCCTCGGTGACGAGCTATATACATCTTCTATTTCTTGACTTGCTAGGGGAATTGAGCACGCATAGTTAGTGAGTAACAAACACTTGAGAACTAGTTGGGTATTTTTTTTTTTAACTTCTCAAAGTGCCAGAAGGGGTTTTCACAGAAAATACCATTTAAGCACTTTCAGCTCACAAAGCATTTTCACATACATTAACCTATTTGCTCCTGATGGAATCCCTGGATAAAAGAGATCATTATCATCTCCATTTTGGGAGATGCTCAGCTCAGAGGGCTGGGTTCAGGGTCTCGCAGCTGAGATTACAATTATAGGAGGCATAACTTGGCAGGTGTCTTAGGATCCCGAAGTCTGTGTACTTTGGCAGGTGGCCTCATAATGTTAGGGCCAGGAACCCTCTCTCACTCAGGGTTCTCTGTTGATCTTTTGCTATGCTCACTTCCTGACTCAGAGTGTGAGCCTTGATCTCCAAGGCCAAGTGAACTCTGGACAGTCCATATGAAGGCTGGAGGCACTTCTCTTGAGATTTCAATTGCAGCCTCAAATACGCAGCCAACTACCACGTGGCCATGAGTAAAATGCTCATTGGGCAGTCCCAGCCCCAGGAAACGGCTAGTCAGAAGGGGCCAGACCAGAGCCCAGTTAAGCATGGAGGCCTGGCAGCTGGCAGAAGGCAGAAGGCAGGGAGGCACAGATGGATGGGGTCAAGCTTGGGGAGATAGCTAAGACTATGACTTAGAAATGAGCCTACATAGCTGAAGGAAACTGGACTTCGGGTGGTAAACACACAATAGAATATACAGATGTCAAATCATAATGTACACCTGAAAATTATATAATTGTATTAACCAATGTTACCCCAATAAACTTAATTTTAAAAAAAAGAAAGAAATGAGTCAACAGGGTCTGATGCCCAAGGGTCAGAGATTTTCCCAGAGAGCCTGGAGGGGCAGAGCAGAGGACTAAGGCTGCTTGCTCTCTGCCCAGTTTCCCACCCCCTATTGAGTGTGGGTAGCTTCTAGCCTAAGGATTCTGGCCCCAGAGTGAGGGTGGTCGGCAGCCTGCAGGTGGGGACAGCAGGATGGCCACCCAGTGGCCAACCACATGTTTGGTCCTTTCATTATGACATTTTTCTCCTAATTACAAAGGTATCTTGTGTTCACAATAAAAAATTGAAGACTACCAAAAACCCACATGCCCACAAAATAAAAATTATCCATGATGCTCTTCCTTTTTTTAACTGCGTAAAAGACAAAGTTAAAAAGCAAATGCCCTCATCATCCTCCTCCTACTTCTTCTCTCCCCCATACATCTAGAGGTCATCAATGGTGACAGTTTGATAGAATTTGTTATGGCTCCTTCTCTCTCCTTCTCTTTCCTTTGGAGAGAAAAGTGCAGTGATCTTCCCAAAGAGGAAAACAAAAACCTGGTCACTATTTTAACTGACCATATAAATGCCCAGTTCACTCTAATCCTTTAAATATGTTGGTGACAAGGTGTTCTGTCTGGAGAGTGTCCCGGCTCTGTCCACTCTGGACATTTCTACCACCCCCATATCCAGCCACCCTTGCAACCTCCTTGTGAAGAAGACCAGAGAAGGCAGTATGGAGGCTTTGCAGTCTGTACTGCCATTAGGTCACTGACACTCCACATTCCACCATTAGAACATCATCTCTTTAACACAAAACTTCATTTTCCCTGAAAATACAGCTCCCTCTCATGAGACCTGTGAATCCTTCAAGTGTGTGGAAGAGAAATGAGTTAAAAGTTTCTTTTCAGAGGACAGGGTTTGTTGGCTTGTGTTTTTTAATGATATGTATGGGCTTTTTTCTTGGTTGTAAAAGTAACATGTTTGTTGTAGAAAATGTAGAAAAGGAGAAAAGTATAAATAAGAAAACAAGACAAAATTCGCCCGTAAAAAATCACCCACAGATAACCGCTACTAAAATTTTTACATAAAAGTCATCTAGTCTTTTTCTTATGTGAATGGTATTATGTATAGATGAATGTACACAAACATATTTGCACACATACAAATAATGCCAAATTGACACTTTCCTTTACTATTATACCATGTCATTAAATAGTCTTTGATCACATAACTCTTAATGCATATATGCACACTGTCATACAAAATACCAAATACTGGTAACTAGTTGTCCCACTACTGGACATTTAAGCTGGTTTTAACTCTCCCTACTATGTCTAATGCTACAATGAACATCCTCATGTAGAAATGCTGTGTGCAGATCTTAATCACAGGATTGGAGAGCACACACAAAGATGCCGGTGCCCGGGGACAGGGGTCCCTGAGAAGAGAGTTAATCCACCAGAGAAACCTGTAGAACGTGGAGAGTGGGAACACCACAACCTTCCCAGATTGCAGTGTGGCCTGTGGCTGGCCTTACTGAGTGGCACATGAGATATGACAGGCAAGTACTGTTTGCTGGCCAGATTAACTGCCTAAATGCTGTCCTCCCTCTATGAAAATAGCTCCTATTCTGCAATGGACAATCTGCACTGCTCTCTCTGAGGGTAAGCCACACCCATAGAGCCCATAGGTGCACTTTGCACTTCTGGGCATAGAAGGCCACACTTGGGCACAACTTTCCTGGGCCAAGATTTGGCCTGACACACAGGTAGCCACTTATGGGCTGCATACACAGAAGGAGCATGTAGGAGGGACAGCTCAGCCTTAAAACTCTGCTTTGTGGGGACCTTCTGTATTAGACATTGGCTCACCAAGCCAGCTCTTTCTCACCTGGATGTTTGAAAACCAGAGGACATTAACTGGGCAGAAGGTGAGGATTATATGAAGAGAAGGTAGTGAGCGGGAGTCGGGAGGCAGCAGAAGGCATCAGGCAGAGAAAGTTCATAATTGGGTTTGGGGTGAGCATCCACAGACTCCAGAACAAGGATCCAATTGTCTTGGAGGGCTGCTCCTTGTCTGATGAGACTCTTGCCAGCCTTCCTACCTTCCTTTCACAGCCTTACAATAAAGCCTCATTGCTGCAAGTAACCAGAGCAGGTTGGTGTTCCCTGCAACCTGTAGGAGTCTCACCACACATGTGTGGACAGCACTTTACAGTTTACATGGTGCTTTCCCAGGCATTCTCTCCTCACAACCCCAGGAGGGAAAGAGGCTTATCACTGATGTTCAGAGAGGATAAGAGTCCTCTGGCAGGTCTGGGAGCAAAAACTCAGAGCCAGGTTTGCTGACCCCACATCCAGGCTCTTCTCACCACACCAAGTGGCTTCCCCTTCCCTCTCTACAGATATTCTCATTGTGCTGCAGTAGAGCTGTCACTAGCCCTCTCTGTTTGAAGGCAAGCTACCCTTAGTTGGCTTCATGTGTTTCAACTTGCCTATTAAACTTGACATTGTGATATAAGAGGACTGGGCTTACAGAGTTTTTTGTCCATGGTGCTCAGCACTTTGAGCATACAGTAGGTGCTGGGTAAATGTTGATTCCAAATGCAGTTTTTCAAAATGCAGAGGCCGGCCGACATTCCACCTCAGAGTACAGAATAGAACTCTAGGCAGTTTCTAAAAATTCCCCTGGGAGTTCAATCACATTCCAATTTGTAAATCAGATATAAAGGGTACCCATCCAGCGTGCTTAACTCTCAAAAAACACAGCCATGGAAATAAGCAAAAACGTATAAATGAATAACCAAACTGAATCTCATAAATTTCATGGACAAAAGCTGAAGCATGTTTGTCTTAAAGAAACTGCTCTAGCCTCACTCTGCACCTATACTCCCTTACTTTACATAGAATTCTAAGGAGGTTGGTCACTTGGTTTCTCAGCCCACAGTATATTGGAAGCATTCATAGAAATAGTTATGAATGTCACCATAAAAAAATAAATTAAAAAAAAGGGAAATAAATAGCTATGAGAAACGGAAAGCTGATGGTTTGAGAACTAATATTACAGAATATAGTAAGTTCTCAACACCATCAATAGGCTCTGTAACTTTAAGCGAAAGGATGTGTAACAAAACTAATTTTACCATAGGCTAATTGATATAAATAAGTTCCTACAGCATCTCATCAACGTTATAACAAAACGATGATGAACAGAATAACATTATTCAAGGCCTGCTGTGGTTACAAGCATCAGTAGTCATAAGAATGGCCTGAATTATCAAGAAAAGGTTAAATTATATACAGCAGGAAAATGTGCAATTCACTTTAGGAAGAACTTCTAAAGAAAATGAATATGGCCGTTTAAAGGGGAGGTTCCAGTTATCCTGAACATTCACCGTGTGCTAAAAAGGAGTCTGGTCCTCCCCTCAGTGCTCCGTTATTGCCTGTCCTGCCCACAATGATTGCCTCATCACACTGCACTGACAGGTTCCATGTCTCCAACTTGTGTGTTGTGTAGTAATGAACAGCATGAACTCCGGAGCCAGGTTCGCTGTTTTCAAATCTTGGCTCTGTCTCTCTGAGCTGTGTGATCTTGGACAAGTTACTTAACCTCTCTGTTTGTTTCCTGATCTGTCAAATAAAGATAATAATCATATCTACTTTTGGATCAGGTACATAGGGAGCTCTTTTACATGAGAGTGATGACAGCAAGGATTAAGCCTTTTAAATCCATATCCCCACTTGTCCCCTAGCCTCTTGCTCCCAAAATGGGGTTCAATGGCAACTGGGAGCTTGTCAGGAATGCAGAATACCACTCCCAGACCTATTAAATAAGAAGCAGCATCTTAAGACTTTTTGTGCATATTAGAGTGTGAGAAGCCCTCAATGAATACTGCTAAATGAGCAAAATGAGGCATGTTATATACAGACATTGCAGGGGTATCAGAGGGATAAGAGATGGAGAGGCAGGGGGCTAGCTCCTGAGGAAAGGAGAGGAACTTGGTACAGAGGAAAACATGTGAGGCTGGGCACTTGGAAGGACTTGCTTTAGCCACTTCCCCAAATATATAACCTTGGGTCTCAGCATCCTCATTTGTGGACTGGAGGAGTGAATGCCTTCTTCAATGAGCAATAAGGACATAAAGAGACTGCACAAGGAGGGCCACAGGCTGTCATTACTGCAGGTTCACAGCCCTTGGCCTGAAGCCCTGGGGTCAGACATCTGGGTTTTCAGAGCTTTTCGGATTTCAGAACAGTCACATGATGCATGTGCTGGCACTACAGAACACCCCAGCAGGTTCTGGGACAGCACCCTTAGTTAAACCCAGCAAAGTTTCTATGGTAAAACGTAAGAGACATAATAAAGACTTTAATCTTACATGGGGGCAGACCAGACTTGTCACCTAATCAGTTTATAGCAAACTTATTTTTTAAAGTCTAGTTTTTAGAGTGTTTGGAGTTCAGAATTACAAACAAGAAAATGTGGACCTGGATGACAAAGGGGGAGGGGCATCCCTGGATAGACAGTGGGGAGACCTTGCCAGGTTTGGAGTGGGTGGTGTAGGGGAAGGGTTGAGTGATCACCTTCAGGGGTAAGTCCACAGGTGGAAGAAAGCAAGCCATCAGAGGCCTTAGAGACAGGAGGGACCCTGACACACAGACAGTAGGAAGTCACCAAGGTTAGAGCCTGAGCAGAAGTGTGACTTAATCAAAGACAGAGTGACAGATTGGTCAGGCTTGCGAACAAATGAAAACCTAGAGTTACAGCTTGGACCCACTAGAATTTTCCAGCCTTAGAGGAGGAGCAAATTCACCCTCACTCCCTATCCCAACTCCTATACGCCGCCCACCACAAACACGCAAAGAAAAGGTTTTAATAATCTATTAGACTGTCGGCAACAGTCGATAGAGTCTTATCAATGACATAGGCACATAAAATTATCATAATATAAACAAAAAATAAACATCATTATAGTTTTACTGTGTAGCAGATGCAATAAACTTGTCTCTAGCCCTTATGACATCCCTATAAGATATTAATTATTGTTCCATTTTACAGAGGACACTGAGGCTCAGGTCACCTAAGTTAAGTCCAGGGTCACATGGTTGGTTCATCTAATGCTGGTGCCAAAGTGCTTTCCATTAAATCACACACCTGACAAAAGCTCACTCAGGGGGCAACAAAGGCCAAGGTGAGAAAGGAACAAATGGAGGGCTGAGACCCAGGAGAGAGCGTTTCCTGCAGCCCCAGAGATCCCTGCTTCAGACTATGGCACTGCACTCAACCTTTCTACATCCTTATCATGTTTTGGATGTATCTCTTGTAAACCTGAGTCAGGATTTGTCCTCCACCCATTCTGACAATCTTTAATGGGAACATTTAGTCCATTGATGTTTAATGTAATTATAAATATATTTGGGATTAAATATACTGCTTTCTCTTTGTTCTAGTTGTTCTATGTTCCTTTTTCTCTCCTCTTTTTTTTTCCTTTTTTGAATTTATTACTATTATTTTTGCCATTGAATTTTTCCCTCTATCACTGTAGAGGTTATTTACCTTTCTCTAAATAATTTCTGTTTGGCCCTGCCCTCACTATTTTGAGAGTTAAGTTACACACAACACATACACACACACACACACACACGTATATGTAATGAAAGTGTTTTGTACCACTAGTCTGATAGCTTAAGATAATCTTATAAAAACAAGAGTTCTGGAGTTAGACAGGCCTGGGGGGAACCCTGGCTCTAGCACTTTTTGCCATGTGCTCCTTCGTAGCTGCTTTTCCCCGAGTCTCAGTTTCCTTGTCTGCAAAATGTGGGTGATTCAAACCATCACACAGTTTATCGTGGGATGCCAAGTGACCTGGTCAGGCCTTGGCATGGAGAAGGGGCTCGATGAATGTTTGTTCCCCATTCTGCTCTGCCTTTGCCTCTCTGCCTCCCGGAAGGACTGGCCCTGGATGGAGGCTGCTCAAGAGCCCAGCTGCAGTCTGGACTTGACTATAGTAAACTTTCCCAGAAGAAATCCCTTTGGAATGAGATGTTCCCAGTTAATAGCCAGTCTGTAGCATCATTGATGGACAGCACAGCCTCAGTCTGGGAAGTGGGAGGCTATTGGGAAATGCTGCTGCAATGGGGGAGGGGAAATGATTGTGTTGACCAGTGTCCCTAGGGAGCCCAGGGGAGGGGGAAAGGTTCTCCACAATGTGTTCGCCCTCAGCAAGGGAAGGGGTCCTGACCAGAGAATGTCAGCCTCCCCTCCTAGAAGGCAGGTGTGTCCTCTTGGAGAGCAGAGCAGTGACTCACCAGACTGCCACAGCTCATTATAAATATCCCCTGAGACACCTAACTCCCTCAGCCCTGATTCTATATTAGCACAAGCAGCGCCCCATAATTCCATAATTAATTAGGTTTCCTAGGCACCTCGAGACTGGGAGAGGGTGTCTCAACGTGTTGACTCAAATATTGCCAACTACATGGCAGGGCCCCCCTGCCTCCACTGTGAATCAAAAAATAAAGTTCTCTTTCTCTTTCTTATCTATTCACTTATTTACAAATCAGAATTGGGTGAATTTTGAGAAGTGATGGCCAGACAAATGTCCTCTATTTGAATAATTCTAAATTGTCCTAGATGGACCCAGTAACCCAAAGTAACTTCCATTTCATTTACTTAACCCATATTGGGAAACTAAGGCTCAGAGAAGAAAAACAACACCCAGACCTTGGAATGAGATGAATGGCTGGAGAGGAACCAAGGCTCCTGTCTCTCTCACTTCAACTCTGAGTCTCAGTTTCCTCACCTGTGAACAGAGACAACAGTGCCTGCTCTGAAGACTATCAAGAGCATTGAATATAAGAGATGGAGAAGGGGCTGGTGTAGTGGGACCCTAGCATGTGGAGGGGCTAAGGAGAGGGGGGTCCCTTCCTCGGGTCCCTCCCCCTTGTTTTCTCTTCTCAGACCAATACCTTTCTCTGCTTTCTTTCATTATACCTGACAGTCGATGGGTGGAAAAGTCTTGATAACGTGATTAGAAATTGATTTTACTGGCAGCAAATCTAGGGTTTAATAATAACAATAGACATCATTTACTGAACACCTACTATGCGCTAGGCACTGTTCTTCATACATTACTTCTTTTAATCTTTTATATCTGAGCTTTCCAATAGAGTAGCCACTAGCCATATGCAGCTATTAGACACTTGAAAAGTGCTCCCACTGTGAATCGAAAAATAAGTTCTGAATTTTTAATTTAATTTAATTTAAAATTTTTTAAATTTATACTCAGTTCAATTATCAGAAAACTTTTCAGTATGTTTAAAACAACTGGGTATGTGAATCTACTGTTTCAACTGTGGATGTTGTGGAAGTCTAACTACGAATCAAGAATTCCCAATAAAAACTTAGTGTCTGAATTAAGACGTGCCATGGGTATAAAATCCACACTTATTTCAAAGGCTTAGTATAAAAATATGTAAAATGCCTCATTCACAATGTGTTTTATACTGATTAATGTTGACATGACAATATTTTTAATATATATTGGGTTAAATAAAATACATTATTAAAGTTAATTTTCCTTGTCTCTTTTTACTTTTTTAAAAATGTAGCTAGTAAAAAATTTTAATTATATGCGTTTTGGGAAAACTGGAAAAATCTAAATAATAAAGTCTATAGTTTATAATATCGTGCCAATGCTAATCTCTTAGTTTTGGCAAATGTACCTCGGTTATGTAAGATGTTAACATTAGGAGAAGCTGGGTGAAGGGATTACTGGAACTCTCTGTATTATCTTTGCAACTTTTCTAAAACCTAAAATGATTCTGTTACCGTTGTGGCAATCAGAGTTCCAGTAACACTCACCTCTAGACCCTTATCGCTGATGAGGAAATGAATTTCAACTCGGTCAATATGAGAAAGATTCGTTTACTAAGAAGCATGTTATGAGGTAGAAGACGGGTCAAACTTAAAACTGGCTAACCACTGGAAATGAGGATATGTACTCCAGGGCAGGAGGCACAGGGTTACAGTCAGGAAGATAAAGAGCTGTAATCCCCGGGGAGGGAGAGGTCTAGGGTTTGTTTAGGGCCATGATGGGTGGTTACAAAGGCGTCCCTAGGTGACTGGCACATGAGGTCATTTTGATTAACACTTGGCTGCTATATAACACTGCCTACTGTGTATGTGCTTACCCAAAATTCTACTAGCATTGGGGTGTTCTTTGGGTGGTCTCTAGGCCAGGCCCCTATTCTTTTGTTCCCCCTGTTGTGAGTCTGATTAGCTACCTACTAATTTCAAAATGAAAAGTGTAAAATCCCCCCCCAATAATTTGTAATTACATTATATTTCTATTGCAGAAACATATAATACTATTACTGTATATTTCTATATTTCACAGAGCTTAAAACAGTTATCTAACAGATAGTATCCTCATATGAGAGGAAACTAGTGTTCAGAGGGGTTAAGCAGAGGGGTTTGGGACCATCTGTTGGGTTCCAAGCCCTGGAGCTTTCTGCTATTCTCCTTGGATTCTACTTTAACTGGCCCCCACTAAATCTTTCTGAGAATTCTTCAAAGGGCATTAGTGTGGGTGTGTGGACCCATTGGTAAGTCACTTGCTGAGGATACAGGGAGGTGGAGAGCAGAGGCAGGGAATCTGGGGGTTCCTGTGATAACAGGGGACCACCCAAGTGGGAGCCAGGCAATGTCTAAGGCAGCAGGAAAAAGGGGAGGGGCGAGGGCTGAGCGGGATAGGCTGTACATTTTATTGACTGGTTGTTTTCTTTTATCTCTGCCTGACTTTGGAATAGATCTCAGGAGCATCTGCTGCTGTCTCAAGGAAAGAATAGGCAGGGCTTCTAAAGCCTTAGAGGAACTGGCCCCAAAGGGGACAAATAATGGCACCACAGGGGGAGGGGGATGGGCGTGTCTGATGTAAGGAAAAAGCTGCCAGAAGCATCGTTTCCAACGCCCTCCTTGCACCCGCCTCCTTTCTCATTTCAAACAGGACTATTCTCTGTCCTGATGTAAAAGACCCTACCTTCTGACTTGCGGCCCCAAGGCTGGGCCGCCACAAGCCTAGGCACTCTCCATCCCTGTCCGTTCTTTCTTTGCTGCACATCCCGAAGCCGTCCTTTGTTCTCCAGGCTGGCACACCTCCAGGACCCAGCCCCAGGATTCCCTGCGGGCAAGAGCACCGTGGTGGAGCCCAGAAACCCTGCCTCTTCTCCAGGCCTACGCATCTCAGCCTGGGAGGCCTCTGGGGCCTCGGGATCCCCTGCCAGCGAGGGCGCTACTCTGCGGGCCAGCCCTGCCGGCAGTGCACTGTCTGCGGCCAGCCACCCACCACCTTCCCACTTCCAGATGCCTCGGCGCGGAGCGCGCCTGGCGGCCGTGTCCTGACGTGCCCCTTCCCCTTTGCTGCCCTGCCGCGCACTCCGCCTCGCGGCGGCCAGATGTGCCGGCTTTGGAGCTGGCGGCCCCTAATGAGGTCCAGATGTGCCGCCGGGCCCAGGGCCCACGGCAGCGGCTGCGGCTACCAAAGGAGAGGGAGGCTCTGGGAGGGTGCAGCTGGACGCGGCGGTGCTGGACGAGGAATGCGCTGGGATGGATTCCCACTGGAATGCGAGCTCGGGATATCTCTGCCTAAATAAGGGCCTGGCCTCTCCAAGCTGGAGGCCCAGCTTTTCTAGGTGCAACAGCGCTGTGGACACGCCTTCAGCTGTCCCTCAATCCTTTTCTTAGCAATTTTTTTTTTTTTTTTTTACTAATTATAAACATTATACACAGTACGAAAGGCAGTTTAGAAAACCCAGGTCAGCTAAAAGACGAAAACAAATTATGATGAAAATAGCAATCATCTGTATTCCCACCACCCAACCACCATTAAAGTTCAGAGATGCGTCCTGCCAGAACTTTTTCAAATACAAATATATACATATCCGTGTTTGTATATATACAGCTCTTTCCACGTGAGTCTGCTATACCAGTGTTTCCCAAACTGGTCCCATGGAAGCCAGGGCTATTTTGCTATTAATAAGGAAATCCTTCCTCACCTGTTTGGTACGCCCTGGCTTACGCCAGTTTAAATGGGCTTCTTTCCTGGAGGACTTCTTGGAGTCTTTAATTTAGTAATGTGCATTCTGAATCATCCAGAGGAGACTGGCATTTCCTAAACATATTTATTTCACTATGAAATCCCTGGAGGGATGCTCTCGAGGCTTGGGTCTGCGGAACATCATGCAGGAAAGGCTGTTCTACAATATTCTTCATCTGGCAGTATGGAAGCCAACTGCATGTATCCACCCCTCCCCACACCGAGTTTATTTCAGCATTCCTCAATGCTTTCAACGTACCACTGATACAAATAACTCTGTGGTGACCCTCCTCATACTTCCCTCTTTGTTGTACAGAGACACGCCAAGCTATAGGACTGTTGCCCATGTGAAAGACCGCTTTTAACTCTCAGGTTCTGGGGTCCCTGAGGCTCTCACCCCGACTCCTTATCCAATTCCTTTAAGGGTAGTAAAGGGGTTCACCCCACTACCACAAAAGGGAGAATTAGAGAGCAGAAAGGCTGTGCTCTGCAAGACTTTAACTTATGCATTTCTTGAGCACTGGTACTCATGGGGTCGGAGGTTGCGGTGAAAAATAACTTTTCTTGGACTACTATAAATAACACTGTAATAAACATCTATGAACAACTATTATTTTCCAAAGAACTGTTGCAAGCAGAGTGTAAAACCACATGTGAGGTGCAGAGAACACCTTTCTGTGTCACTCACTCATGAAGCCATATGGCCCCATATCTCCTCTGGGGGCCAAACAGGTGTACTGAGGCCTTACGGCTCCTAGTGTACTGCTGTCGGGTGCTGGGGGAAGGCTCCCTGTTTGACTGTAAGACAATAAGCTGATCAGAAGCATGGTCCAGCCCTGTGTAGGCCTTGCCATTTACATCTTCTGCCATGTTATTTCTTTCGATCCTCTACAGCAGCCTGTGAGGTAAGGAGTAGTGGATTTAATGAGTCCATTCGAAGATGAGAAAACTGAGACTCGGAGCAAAAGACTTGTCCAAGGTCACATTACTAAATGGTGGAGAAGAACTAGACCCCAGCGAACCCAGTCCACGCCTCTAATTGACACATCACCTTGGTAGCTGACTGCCTTCCTTCCTTTATGTGGGCTTTATAGACTTGTGACATAGGACGTGAGTGTTCGATAGGAAGTAGGAGAAGAAGCCCAAAGGTTTGGATGCTGAGGCTGCACTGTGAGGACACTCCGTGTGTGTGTGTGTTGGTGGTGGTGGGAGGAGGAGGGAAATGAAAGGAGAGAAGCAATTTGTTCCCCACAGGTCCCATGGGTGGGGAGTAGGTTTTATTCATCTTTGTATCCCCAGTGCCAGCCACAATGTATGTGCTCTACTCAGGCTCCTAAACTGAACTGAACACATACCCCCACCCAGGAGAATCATTCCTGGGCTCAGCCCCATATTGGGGGGACTGTGTGTATTGTCTTCTTGGCTCCCCTCACGCTCATCCTAATTGAACCCTAACTTCTCCTGCCCGTCTTTCTTTCCACAGGAACCTGTGTGCTCACTCTTTCTTGTCCCCTCCCCAGACAGTCTCTGAGAGTCTGTTAGCAGAATCCCTTGTCCCTTAGACACCCAGGGCCACTGCTGAGAGGCTCTAACTAAGCACAGTTTTAATCCTCAAGGGCATCTTCTAACTGGGCTCTTAGCCTTACCTCAGTAGTAGATTTCTTTTGAAAAGCTAAGCCAAATAGGGATCCAGAAAATTGCCCAAATACACATGTACGATGCAAAGATGCACCTTCGCAGTCAGAAGTTCGTGGTTGGACCCTTCAAAAACCCTGGCCAAGAGAGCCAGATCCTGGCAGACCCAGCCCGGCACGTGCTTTGGTGAAGGCAGCTGCTTTCTGTAACCTTCTATCAGCACTAGAACCTCGTGCTACCCAGTAACTTTTCCTCCCACAGAGCCGACGGCTTGTAGGGAACTAACAGGTCCACTATTCCTTATTCTCAGTTTCAAAACCCCCAAACCTCTGAAAGCTGCATGATAAAACCACTTTTATCATAAGGCATTTGACTGCAAAGCCTGACCTGATGTAACCTCATTTGGCAGCAAAACTGACCTCAACTGACAGTGATGCTATTTGCAGCCTCTATTTACACCACTTAGCATGTGAATATTCATAGGCTTTACTCAGAAATGTTTGTGTTTACTAGGTGCTGCCCCAGACCCTCTGGGGGTAGTTTATAACATACAGTGCAAGTGAACTCATCAGGGTACTTTTCTAAAGTATGAAAAACTCTGAATTCTGAAACCTATCTGCTGGCCCCAATGGTTTTAGGTAAAGGATTGTGGATCCATATTTATAAAATTTTTCATAAAAAAGTTTATGGGCTTACAAGTGAAAGGAATCAAACAAAGAGCATACATTCAGTATGGTCTCATTTATATGAAGTCCAAGAAAAGGCAAAACTAACTGACAGCTGTTACTTCTGCCGAGGGGACTTGACCAGAAGGGAGCATGGGGGGAAACTTATAGGGCACTGGAAATGTCTGGATCCTGATCTGGATGGAGATTACATGGGTACTTACAGATGGACGAATTTCCAAACCGTGTGTTACAGATTAGTACACTTTGTTGAAAATCTGTTATACCGCGAAATAAAAGTAAAAATTCATATTAAGCAATAAGAAGCAGCTCCTCTTGGCACCCCATCTCACTCTGTGATGTCTTTGAACTTCCTAATAAAGTTTAAATTTAAATCATCTTAATATTTGTTTGGCTTCTTTTTAATTCCAAAAGATAAATTTAACGTAACAGTCGAATTGAGTGAACATTTTTTAAACTCTGACTTGCTCTCGAAAAGAACCCATCTCTAGAGAGTATCATTCATTGCTTTGAGAGTATGGCAAGAGAGCACTCAGGCCTGGCTCCCTTCAGCGAGAGCCTTTCCCCTCATATCACCCACCGGAAGGATTTTGCCTGGCCCTGCCACCTCTGGCCCGGCTACTCAAAACATACCAGCTGGGCAGTGAGCACAGATCCAGGCCTGGCATTCTATCCATGGTGATGTAAGTCAGAACTTGCACCCAGATGACAATATCATTTAATTGCATTTGATTAGCTGGAATTTGGAATTTGTATCTGAGAACAGAAAGGACACAGGAGACTCCTTGATTAAACAGGTCAGATAACCATATATTGCTAAGAGGAGCAGAGAGCCTCTTCCCCGAAGCTCTCTCATTGCTCAACATCTGACTGCTCACAGCCTTGGCCTTTAACCCTCACTCCCACAGCATCCCACCTCCGCTTTCTCTCCCACTTCCTATCTGGGCCCCAGAGTCAGCCCACTTGGGCCTCACTTCTGCCTGCTCCTGCACTCATGATGGTTCAGCCCACACACCAACCTTTTCCATCGCCAGCCAGAGAGCACTGGTCTGATGGCATAGGGCTGTTCTTTGATGCCTCAGATCCTTTTAGGAACAAGTCGGGATATAAACAAACAAACCTGACCTCCTTATACCTTTCCTTAATTTCTAGAGCAATAGAAGTGTCTCTGCTGATGGAAATGCTCTATATCTTTGTTGTCCAATGTGGTAGCCACTAGCCACATGTGGCTGTTGAACTGACTTAGCTCTTAAGTCTGACTTAAGAACTAAATTTTTGATTTTTAAAAAGTTTTAACTTAAATTTACATACTGTATGTGGCTAGTGGCTTCCATACTGAAAAGGGCAGCTCTAGAGAGAGGGAGGGGTTAGGGGATCAACACTTCTTTAACCATCATGGTGGCCTGATATCTCAGGAAGGTGAGCCCTCGCCTTTCCATCTCCCAGGTCTATCTTCTTCCAGAATAATAACTAAGAGCATTTATTCAGCCCCTACAATGTGTCAGACGTTTTGCAAATGTAACCCAGATATATTAGGTCACCTCAAGGCCTATGACAGCATTCAAAAGAAGGTCAGGATTCTAACACAACTTGGAAAGTAGCACAGTAGGCCCTTTCTGAAAACCTTTTGAGGAAGCACAAAGGGGAATATATGTCTATAAAACCGAGTGAATAGAGAAATCACTATACAAGCTGTGAGAATCCTAGGAAAATGAGGGATCTTTCCAACCTTCCTTCTCAAGACTCACCCATCCAGTGTGCTATGCCATCAGTCCCTACTCTGATCACAAACCCAATCCTAAAGGCTGATAAGCAAATCCACCCACATTAACTTAATATGCTAGCTATAGAGTTCCTGGGTTACCTCACCCTCAGGAAGTTGTTCATTTTAACCAGGAGACAGAGGCTTTACTCCAAGGGGTGACTCAGCAAATCCCAATCCCTCAGCCTGAACTTCAATGCTCAGCAGGACATACTGAGCCTCCTCTCCAGTCTCCTCCTGGCCTAACAAGGCCAACCTGCTCTCCAGCTCATCCCAACTCAGCTGTCCATTGGCCCAGGGCCAGGCCTTCTTCACATTAACAGCCTACTGCTCTACTCCTTTGTTAATTGTGGTAAAATATATATAACACACAAACATACATATGCATACCATTTTAACCATTTTCTGGTGTACAGTTCTGTGGCATGAAGTATAATTACATTGTTGTGCAGCCATCATTGCAATCCATCCTTTTGACTACTCTGCATATCTCATGAAAGTGGAATCATGCAATATTTGTCCTTCTGTGCCTAGCTTATGTCACTGAGCATAATGTTTTCAAGGTTCATCCAGGTTGGAGCATGAGTCAGAACTTCATTCCTTTTTAAGGCTGAATAATATTCCATTGTATGTATGTGTGTGTGTATATAATTTATATATATTAAGATATACATATTACATTATCTTTATCCATTCATCTGCCAGCAGACTTTTGGGCTGCACCCATCTTATGAATAATGTTGCTATGAACACGGGTGTACAAATATCTATTTGACTTTCTGCTTTCAATTCTTGTAGGTATATAACCGGAAGTGGGATTATGGTGTCATACGACAATTCTGTCTAATTTTTAAAGAACTGCAATTCTATTTTTCACAGCTGCTGCTGTATTTACTTCCATCCCATGCTCCTCTGACAAATTCTACATTAGCCAGCATATTGCCATGATACTTAAAAATATAGGGCCAAATTCATTGCTTCCAACCCAAGGGGTGAAGATCAGTCTCGAGGAATCTCAATGGTGATGTGCCACAGAGCTGGTTTTGATCTGGCTCATTTTAATGTTGATATAAGAAATTCCAATAAAGATGTATAGGTTTACAAAATCAAATATAGAGATGTTATGAGAGGTTTGGCATACACAGAAAAAAGATTTCAAAATATTGTGCCAGGCAGGAGTGATGGAGCTATACAATTAGCTTCTCTCTTCATTGAATACCTTGATGGACCAAGCACTGTGCTAAGTTCATTTCCTTTAGGTATCATTTAATTGTCACACCTCTATGAGATCAGAAATATTGTCCCACTTTATAGAAGAGGAAACTGAGACTCAGAGAAGCCAAGTAACTTATCCACCCTGAGTTTCTAGTCAAAGAAATCTGACCCCAAAATTCACATTCTTTCCCCCACGCTGTGCCATCTCCACTTGATTACATAAAGAAAATGATCATTGAAGGGGTAAATGACCTTGATAAAATTCATGTTACAGTTGTAGGAAACTTGGCTTATCAGCATTCATAACATAAAGATCTTGGAATTTTTTGCTGAACCGAAAGGATGGTAATATAGCTTCTTAAAAAGCTCACATAACTTTGGGCTACTTCAGTAGAAGTACAATGACCAAATAGGATAAGCCAGTTGTTCTACCGTGCCTGCCAGTCAGTGACATCGAAGGCATATGGCTATTTCCAGACATGATATTTCTTGAGGTATCATTGACATACAATAGACTGTATACCAGTTTAAAGTATACAATTTGATAAGTTTTGGCATTCACGTAAACCTGTGAAACTATCACCAGAATCAAGTGAAAAAAACTATCATACCACAAAGTTTCCTTGTGTCCTTTGCAATATTTCCTCCTGCTCCTCCCTACCTCTATACTCCCTAGAGACCAGTAAAGTATTTTCTGACACTATTGATTAGTTTGCATTTTTAAGAATTTTATATAAATGAAATCATCCGGCATGGACCCTTATTTTTTTGTACATGACTTCTTTTACTCAGTATAATTGAGATTCATCAGTGTTGTTAAGTACATCAACAGGTTTTGATTTGGTTTTTGTTTGTTTTTGCTGAGTAGTATTCTAGTGTATGGATATACCACAGTTTGTTTATCCATTCACTGTTGATGGATATTTAGGTTGCTTTCAGATCTTACTACAAATAAAGTTGCTATGAACATTTCTCTTTAAATAGACATATGCTTTCATTTATCTTGGGTAAATATGTTAGAGTAGAATGGCTAGGTCAACTCTTTTCCAAAGTGCCTGTAATTTTAAATTTTCATCAGCAGTTGGAGAGTTTCAGTTGTTTTATATCCTCGCCAGTATTGGGTATGGTCAATCTTTTTAATTCTAGCCATCTAATAAGTGTGTAATGGTCAGACATCACTTTTTAAAGGATCATACTTCAAACAGAAAAATGTATGAGAGAAAAAATTAGAAGAAGGACTTAGAGCCAGGACTCACAAGGAACTGGGGCAGCGGGGATATTTGGTTTGGAAAAGGATGGTTATCTTAAACATCTGGAAGAGGCATTAAATTTCTGTGTTGTTTTAAAAAATGCACTAGAACCAGAGGGAAAAGTCACTGGGAAATAGCCTTTGCTTAATCCAAGGACCTTTCAATACAGTCTCTCAAAGGCAGAATGGACTTTTGAGGAAGTGAGCTCTCTGTCATTAGAACTGTTCAAGCAGCAGAATTTGGAGGATTCCCCTCTCAGGGATGATCAAGTCAATCCATTCACATCAGTTGAGCACCTGCTATGCACCATGATGGGACAGGAATGAGAGGATACAAAGGCAAATGCTAGCATGCCTTTCCCTAAATAATACCATGTGATCAGGGCTCTGGCAAAGGTATGTGCAAGGGTGATGGGAGGGAGAAGGAGGTGGAACTTCCCAGAGGAGGCAACAATGACCTGGGTCTCAGAAGTGCAGTAGGGTGTGACAAAAAAATTCCTAAACAAGGTGGGAGTTTAGATTAAATAACCTTCTAATTTCTAAGGTTCTAAAATGGAAGGTGAATTTAAAAACAAACAAACAAACAAACCCTGCAAGTCCATTAATATGGGCCTGGCAATATAAATTAAGGTTCATTCTTAGAGTGGAATAATATTCTACTGAAATACAATCTGGGGTGTTCTTTACCTATTGATATAAAGTGATCTCCAAGATATATCAAGGAAAAAAACAAGATCTAGACATTGTGTATGGTGGGCAGTATTTGAATTTTTTAAAAGATAAGAATACATACACACACACACACATACATTTTAATTTGCATAATATCTCATATCTCTAGCCTAGTAACATAGGTTGCATTCGAGAGGGAAGTGGCTGGGAGATAGGTGTGGGAAAGAAACTGTTTGACATACTCTTCTGTGCCCTTAGAATTTTAACCGTGTAAACAAATTGCCTATTAAAAATGAAATTAAAATAAAATTGAAAACGATAAAGGCACCTGCCTACGTCCTCATATTTTCCTAGAGAGACTTCTTTAACCTTTTCCTGTGTCCACCTCCCTCCTCCACTGAACCAGGCTTGTGCATGAGTCTTCCTCTCAGAACTGCCGCACCCCAGGAGCTTCTATTTTCTTCCTACCTCCCCTAGGCATGTTTCCCAAACATTAATGTGTATTACTGTAATCAACTCAGTGTCTTGTAAAATTCCAGATTCTGATTCAGTAGCCGAGGGTAGGTCTGTAGATTCTGCATTTCTAAACAGTTTCTAGGTGAGGCCAGTGGGGCTAGTCTCAGACAACACTAAGGTTGGAGGGTCTTGAGCTCCGTGCATTCAGTGATGAGGCTCATGGGTTAGGTATCAACAGGTCTTGAGAAACTGTCCTGCTCTAGAGAGGAGGAGAGGAAAAAGATCGTGAAGATTCTGACAGAGAGCTAGGCATAGCTATCCCAGGTCTGGTCTGAGCCTCTCAGCACAGCCAACACCATGAGGACCACTGACATCGCCCCTGGTTTCCATTCCCACCTACCGCTGCTTTGCATGGAGCAAAGACTGACTCGTCTAGCTGCCTCCACTGAAGGGAGGCCCAGACAGCGGGAGGGACAAAATGGCACCCCAGAGGGGACAGGAGAGGAAGATGTGTTAGGTTACAGCACTGAGCACCGTCCAAGGCCAGCTTGCCTAGACTTCGCCAGCCAAAGAAACGCCTTTCTTATTTCTGATGGGCTAATGGTGGCTGTGGGCCATCCCTTCTCTCAGGCCCTCCCTAAAAATTGAGAAGCCAAACCAAATCTTCCACAAAAAATGAAACCAGAGAGTGTTTGGCACAGCCTTTGTCCCAGGGTGAAAAGCAGATGTCTTGGATCCAGGTGTGTGGGACCACCTGCTCTGATAGAAAGCTGATGGCTCTCCAGCAGGGGTCTCCTTACTGGCCCAGGATAAGAACTGACTTGCCAATCTGGAAGTCAACTTGCTAATAACCCCCACCACACCCCTTGCCCCAGGGGACAGGGTAGTTTTCCAGGCCACACACATGGGTTTCACTGATGAGGCATTTTTCTGTATGACAATACTCTACTCTTGGCCATAAGCAGAAAGAAATGAGTGTGGTGTGAGTTTTGGAAGAAAACCAGTAGGCACATCAAATCACAGCCAACACCAGCCCTGGCTGGAGCGGTGTCCCCACCCCACTGACCACTGGAGAAAGCCAGGAAAGGCATCCATCCCCTCCTCCTACATCATCCCCGTCCACCTGTGACCATACCTGAAATTGCACCATACACATTCATTCTTCGGGGATGAGAAACTGCATCTCCTCGAATGCTCCCCCACACAGGACAAGTAATACATTAAGCTGTTATCAGTCATCTACACCTTAATGTGAATTAATTGATCAGTTCTGGAATGTTACACCTGGAATGGGCCTAGTCCAACACCTCTTTTTACAAGTGAGGAAAACTGAAGCCCAGAGAGGAGGCGACTGACTCAAGGTTAGGCATCGAGGTGGTGGCCTAGTCAAGAGCAGGAAGAGACATGAGAAGAAATGTACACAGGTGACTGGAGCGATGAGGAAAACCCCAGTATAATCAAGTGTCTCCAAGCTTGCACTTTACAGGCGAACTCATAGCTGTATCTACTTGTTCTCCCAATAAAAGGTGGGAAACAGAACCAGAAGCATCTCCCACCTTGCCCTACCCTTCAGCATAAAATGTCTTCGAAGTCTCTAGTTTTATCTTAAAATTCATTCGAATGCAACATTCTATTCTAAAATATATTCTGGTTTGTTTTCACATAAAAACAATAGTGAGGTTTATTTAGTCAGATGCCATTTCACTTACCAGATGGGCTGAGATCAAAGTTTGTGTTTCTGGGGAGGGGACTTGGTTGGCTGGGACAAGGGTGAGGGGACTCCTCTTTGCATGCCCCTTGTGCCTTTTTAAATTTTATGTCCTCTGCAAACATTGCCTAGTCAAAAACTAATAAAATTTCAACTTAAAATGTAGGTGGGTCAGAGTATAGGGAAACAGGTCCTCATGTTCCGATGGAGAGAATACAAATGAGAACAAGCAACCTATTGGACCATTGTGATATTTATCCAAAGGTTAAATGTGCATGCCTTTAATCTAATAATGTCCAGTCTGGGGGAGATGACTCCTCTGCATAGTCACCGCTACATTACTTGTGCTGAGCCTGAGAGGCCGGCCTGGACATCTAACCCTCTTCGAAGGCCTCGTTGACTGAACAAAGGACCTAGATTTCCAACTTTCCAGTCCGGTGATCTTCTCATACTACTTCTTGAAGAATTGCTCAGTGGATAATAGTAAAACAATAATAGCTGATGCCTACAGAGTGCTGGATTTGTGTCTGGTTCTATCATGTAGAACAAACTCCTTCAGTTCTCATAACTGCTGTATGAACTAGCTACTATCCTCATCAGCCAAGCATGATAGGCAAGGATGCTAGGGCACGCTAGTGTTAACCTTGCCCGAGGTCACACTCACTGCCCCTCAAGTGGCAGAGAGAAGATCTGAACCAGAAGCCATACAACAGTAGGATGTGCATTCGTATTAGCTACCATTTATTAAGCAACTTCTATGTGCTAAGCCGCTATGCTAGCCTCTGTGCGCTGTTTTAACAAGGTCATCGCCATAGTCCTTCATTGAGTGCAGGAGGTGGTGGGGGTTGGGAGGTGTCACTGAGAGAACTGAAGAAAACAGAAAATACTGTCCCTGCCCTTAAGAAGCTGTCAATATGTGTAGGAATATGACACCAATCCTTACATTTGTGCAACACTTCACAATATTCAGAGCCCTTTCGTTATCTCATTGAATCTTCTTGACAGTCTTGCCAAATAATTTTCATGACCTCTGCTCCAAGATGAGGAAACCAAAGCTCTCCAAGTCACATAGGACTGCCCCCAAGATCCTCCAACCAGCCAGGGGAGGAGCTGGAACCTGACCTCAGGTCTCATGACTCCCTGTCTACTAAAGGGGAATGAATGACATGCTACTTGACAGCCCAGCTCAGTGGTTTCCATACTGCTCCAACATGAGGACTCTTTTTTCTTTTCGGAAATTGTTGCAGTCCTGCAGATGAGGAGAGTGGTTATTTTGGGCTTTAGTCAACCGGGGAAATTCATAGTGGAAAAAAGACCAGGGCTTCAGCGCAGTTGAAAAGGAGACAGACATTACTTACACAGTTGGCAGGCAATACTGGGAATACAAATAGACATGCAGACTTCTGGCAATAATTCTGCAGCCCATGGACAGGTAACAACTTGCTGAGACCATACTGCCAGAGCAGCTCTGAGAAGGATACATCTCCAAAATCCACTTTCTTAAATAGGGCACCGGGGGAAAAGAGCACCAAAATGCAATGGGATTGGCAGAAAGTAGAGTGGAGGAATTGTTGGGAGCAAAGGACCTTGGCCTAGGGAAACAGGTCTGTGGGAAATCCAAAGGGTATGTGTGTGTTTATGTATTTCTTTTGAAGGGAAAAGTTGATTCTGGGTGCCCAAGAGCCATTTGAGCAACTGGGGTAAGAAGCAGATTACAAGTGAAGAGAGTGGTCCAAACCCCTTATCTGATGCCTGTGGAGTCAGATCTATTTTGTAATTCAGATTTTAGATTTAAGAAAACCACACAAAGTGCCTGTACCACATATTTTGTAATACCTCCAGCAGGATGTGGACAGCATCCTATATTCAAGCACATTAATATTTCTGCAATGAAGTATATAGGTCATCATAATAGGTGGAACTATAGAGCGAGTATAAATGACCTTGCATTGTTCAGGATAGATTTTGTTGCCAAAAATGTTTTGTTTTCAGAGTTTTTAGGCTTTTGAAATTGTAGGTAAGAGATTGAGACTTAAAATAAGTGCCATTTTTGGCCAGCTTGCTATGTGCTGGGCACTATTCTAAACTGACCTACATGCATTATCTCATTTAATCTTATGTCAACACCATGAAGTTATAATCCTCAGTTAGCAGTCAAGAAAACTGAGGCTCAGAGATCTTGAGTGACTTGCCCAAGGTCCCTCAGCTTGTCAGTGGCAGGGCTGGGACCGGATCCCTAGTGCCTGTGGCTCCAAAACCAGTGCTCCCCCCACCACACACCTGGAGAAAAGAAGCTCATTCTGCCAGCCTCACAATTTTGGTTAGGTCATCACTCTTCAGCCCCGAAATTACCCTTCGAGAACAAAGAAAAACTGGACTCCAAGGCTGTGGTAGTGAGTTCTCACCTATTATTGAGTGGCCGCCCCCGGCACCGTACCGTTCCCTGTGCACCCACATTGAGCTAAAGAGAACAGGTAGCCACTCCATGCCCTGGCCTGTGTAGAAGGCCTCCATGCCTGGTGATCACTAACTCAATTTCCAGAATCTGCTCATCACAATATGGGGCAGTAGTTACTCTCACTGATGTCAGAGCTGAGAGGCCTGAGTGCACATAGCAGCTCTGCAAAAACGCTATAAGACATTAAACCTCCCAGGGCTTTTGTCTCCTCACCTGTTAAATAAAAGTAATAACAATACTACTTGCCTTGTTGCTGTTGAGAGGATTAAGTGAATGACTATATGTTAAGTATTAAGGACAAAACCATTTTAAAAATTATTCCTGTGGAAAAGCCTTTTCTGCCCCAACCAAACATTCTCTTCTCTCCCCTGCACACTTGGCTATCTAAGCTATTCTACCAGTCTTCCCCCACTTATTTGCCTATATGTGTTTCTTGCTATTAAACGCTGAACACCTGGCACATCACAGACGTCAAGTGTTGAATGAATGAATAGCTGAAAGAAGGAAGGAAAGAAGGAAAAAGGCTTTCTCTGCCTGCAAAAGCTTATAATTTTACTATGAAGAAAGTCATCAAGGTGAAAAAGAAACATATGACCCACATCTTCTATAGACATATCACAAAATCCTACTTCCCACAAAACTGTGGGGATGGGGTTTGCAAAAATCATATGAGTTGCCATCGCAGACATCATGGGACTGACAGTATATGCTGGGTTACAGGACATGTGCATGTGCAAAATAGCTGCAGAACAAGATTGTGGCACTTGCCAGCCAAGGCACAGTCAGTGCCACTGGAAGTCCAGAGCTGGGAGAGGGCAGAACAATGTGGGATGAGTCACAAATGTGCGTGTCATCCTTGCTCAAGGTAAAATAGAATTGTTGAGTAATGATAGGAACAATGTCACAAGGCAGGATGAACCAAGTGCATGCTTTCTTGAGTGGTGGGCACAGCCTTGGGTGTGGAGTTCAGGAGAGGGAGAAAAAAAGAAGGAAGCCTTTTTGCTAGTGGTCAGGGCAGGATTGCTAAGACAGTGGAATCTGAGTCCAGAGTCAGGGCCACTCCAGAGCTCAGACTGGCTTAGAACCCTCAGAATTGAGTTGGCTTCTGTCTTCCCTGTGATCTCCTACTGGACTGTGTGCTCTTCTAGGTCTAGGGTTCTGATAACTTTATTTATTATACTAGTAATTTGCTTTCATTGTAAAAAAGAATAAGAAGAAAAACAAGGAGCAGACGGAAGAGGAGGAGAAGGAGGGAGAAGAAGAGGGAGGAGATAAAGGGAAGGAGGAGGAGGAGGAAGGGGAGAAGAAAATGCAGAGAAGCAAAGAGAAAAAATAACCTATAATTCCAGCTCCCAAAAAACTCACTCAATATTTGTTGCCTGCCCACCCACCCAGCCTTCTCCCCACACTTCATCCACCCTTCTACCCACCCACCCACTCATCCATTCCTTATGTGACCACTCACCCTTCAATTAATCTATCCATCCATCCATACATCCATCCAACCATCCATCTGTATCAGAATTCTTAGTTGCAAACAGCAGAATATACTCTAACAGAAAAGGAACTTATTTTAAAAATATCGAGATTCATGGAATCCAGAAGGGGAAATAAATAGGCACAGAGGCTCAGTAGTTAGGGATGGCGCCCTGACCACCTAGAATTACTTTTCCAGCTAACTATTAATCAGCATAAATTCTGCAACTTGTTTCACCCTAACAATGGTGGAAGTTGGATCCCAGAACATCCCTCCTTTTGCCCTAAAGGCCAGACACCTCCTCCAACTCCCTTCCCCAGGATCCGTTTCCTTAGTTGCTCTCTTCCAAATCAAAATCTCATGTGGGTGTATCTGATTTGTGGAACCTAGGTCACATGCCTACACCTTAGTTGCAAAGGAGTCTGGGAAAGAAAGCAAATTTCTGGCCTTTGGAGAAATAGGATTTATGATATGGGGAAAACCTACAAACACAGGAAAGCTGATCAAAGATACTGGTGACCATAAGCGTTGACAAATGTTCCCTATACTATATGTGGTATTTCTCAATACCAGTTGAATCATCTTCTGAACCTCCAGTGCCTGGCACACAATAGGCACTCAATTCATGAGGAAAGAAGAAAAAGGAGGGAAAAGACTACACAATTACATGCTGCCTTACTAAGCCAGGCTGAGTGAAGACTTTGTTTGCGTAACAAGACTCCTAAGACCTACGTATTATGAAGGAAGGGGTCTCCCTTTCCCAGCATGGAAGCACAAAGCTGTCTTCCACCGCCATCGGATACGTGCTCGCATAATGCCTTTGCCCATGGCATGCAGCATCTGGACCATATGGAATGCTGTGTCCTGAGTAGTCACTTTCTCAGTAGCCCACCTGTTGGTTTAATGTCACTGAGTGTCTCCCCCTTCCTCAATCTAAAACAGTTACTGCAAAGGCAATGTTAGAGGCCTACTAGGGTGATAAAGATCACTGGCACTAAGTTAAAGCAGATCTTGTAAAAACTATCTTGTTCTTTACGATCAAGGTGTGCCATCACAGAATTATACGGGTCTGCCTTTTAGAAGTTTATGCTTTTAATTAGTAAGAGGCAAGATACAGACACTTAAATAACAAGGAACTAACTCTCTTGCTGCAAAATGTCTCTGTTCCCATGGTTTGGGGACCACCAGGTCAGCATAGGCTGGGTGAGATGAGGGAAGGCTGCTGAGAAGAGGTGGGTGTTGAGGGATGAAGTAGTTAGGATATTGGCTTGGGAGCCACAGCAAACCTGCGTTCTTCCCTAACCCCATCAAAGCAGGTCAGATACCATATCTTAAATTCCTATAGCATCATGTACTCCTCCTTATCATAGCTGAATTTCATTTTGGTGATTATCTGATCAATGCCTGCCTCCTCCACTCCGCAGTGAGCTTGCCATTGTGCCCTAGAAAGGCGCTAGGTGGGTGGAGGCTGGCGAGGATCAGGTCAGTGCTAGGAAGCAGGGAGGGTGAGGCTGAGACCCAGCACAAAGACAGTCTGCATTGCCCACCCCGCCCCGCCCCGCCCCCCTACACACACCCCTTTCCCCTGGGGAGGAGCAGCTAATGTGTTTCTGGAGTGTTTCAATCCAATTAGCGGTCTCCCCTGCTCCAAGGAGGGGCCCAAGCCACCACTCTCTTCCCTGAGGTGGAGACTGGGTGGGGAGGGGATGCTAAGGAGGTCTGAACACCCTGACCCATCTCCTCCTGGCAGCGAGGCTGGCTCGCTGCCGCTGCAGAGGCTGCTATGACAGCGCCCGTTTCTAGGCGACTGTTCTGGGGAATGGTCTGTTTTGGCAACCAGAGGGCCCCTGGGTAAGGGGGGCCGCAGGCCGCCGCGTCATTTGCATAGCAACCTCCTCCCCTCCCGAGCTGCACACTGCTCTGGCCTCCCGCAGGCGGGCAGCCGGCCCTGCGGTCCTAGCCCCGGCCCTCCGCCCAATTCAGCCCCAACGTCAGACCCGCCCTGCTTTGTCACTGCCATATTGCCCCGGTCCCACCTCCAGGGGAGTTGGAGTCTGCTAGCAGAGCTAGGGCATTTCCGGGAAGGCTGGTACCCTAGGGAAGTGGAGAAAACGATGCTTGGGGGCAAAACACAGAAGGGGGGATGGGGAGAATGAAATATAATCTTTTCCAAACCAGAGTCAGAGTCACATGGCTTGGTAGCATCAAAATGCATTCTGGATAACGTGGTTGGCTCACAAAATGTTGATTTAGTTGAACCCTCAGCTAAGCCCTAGGAGATACTAAGAAAATGTCTTCGGATCATTAAATTGCAAGCATTTGTGTGAGTTTGGAAAGGAGTAGGCCTGGGGAAAATATTTACCTAGAAAAATCAGGCAGTGATATTCTCAGGAAATATTTTTCAAAAACTTGCAGGAGGGACTTGGTGACAGTGTTATCTGAATTTCAGAAGAAACCGAAAGAGAAAATAGATACACAGATCAGTAACTACTGGAGGCCCTCTCTGTCCTGCACTCGCCCACCCTCCACCCCGCAACTACACCTGCCAGCTTGAGTCCCGTGATGCCAAGTGAGATACCAGGCTCGGAACACGCAGAATGACATTAACTGCCCAAGGACACATGCCCTGGGCTGGAACCCGAGAAGGGGGTTGGGCAGGGGCAGGTCACCCCAGCTGAACGATCACATTCCCTGGCAGCTGTCCAAGGGGCAGCTCCAGGCTGCACCTGTTTGTGGGGCGATTTGCTTTTATCAGTATTGACACAGCAGCTGGGCCAGGGAATAGCATAGTAATAAATAAATGAGAGAGTTGGGGAGGGGTGGGGGAGACAGGAGCCAACGAGGCGAAGCAAAAATGCTGAGGTCTTTTTTTGCTTGTTGTATGTCAGCGTGTTCAATCCAGTTTCCCCACCCTGAAATCTCTGAGGATCACAGAGCAGGCTTGGCACGGGAGCTCTGGGTCTTAAAGAGATAGAATTGCAGAGTTGGAAGCACCTTAAGAGCCTTTTGTGCCATGTGTCCCTAACCAATGATCTCAAGGTTACTTCACCTGCCACTTTCGGTTTGTCAGGAATCTCAGCAGGAAGGGAGTTCCTTCCTTTTTCTGCCAAGTTTCAGCGTCAGGGAGACAATACAATTAAAGTGTAGGTTTTGGAGTTAGTCAAACCTGGGATCAAACCTTTGCTCTGTCTAGCTGTGTGATTTTGGGTATGTTAAGAAACCACTCTGCACCTCAGTTCCTCCCCAGAAAAACAGAGAAAATAATACTATTGCAAAGATGCAAGAAAATATAAGCAAAGGCCTTAGTATATGTTTATTTGAAACTTCTGAGGGGAAAAACAAAAACAAACAAACAAAAATGGGAAAACTGATTTGTTCCAGAAATGGAAGAGGGAAAGCAAAAGCCTGACATACTCTTTGTCCCCTAAACAGGACTAAACATTGTCTGTTAGTTTCTCAGCCTTATTTCGTCTTTGAGGGCTGCAAGCAGACTCACCTCAGTTCTAGTACAGTGCCATGCAGTAAATGGGATGCAAACAAACCTGGTCATCAGAAGCCACCTGACCAACAAGCCCAGGGATAAATTGCACTTGTAAAAATTACTTGCAATGAGTCATTACCATGTTTCAGGCTAGTGTAGCAACTAAGAAGGTGGATTGAGTTGTCAGACCACTGGACTCTAACCCCAACCTCAACATCTACTAGTCATGTGCCTGTGACAGGTTATTTAACCTCCATGAGCCTCACTCTCCTTATCTGTAAAGTGAGCATAATAATGCCCTATAAGCTTGTTGTGGGGATCTAATGCATGAAAAGCATATAGTGAGCTCCTGACACAAAGTGCTTAATCAAGTTAGTACTTGTGGTCATTGTTGTTAGATGAATGAGGGCAGAGACTGTGTCATATTCACCCCTGTAACCCCAGATCCTCAAACAAAGCCTGGCATTTGGTAGAGTACAGTATTGTTTGATGAATGAATGAACGAATGGCAAGGCCCCTGCCCTCAGAAAGTTAAATCCATCTAGGAAATATAAGACACAAACTGCCTATGCACTCACATATAGGAGACAGCAGAGGGTTAAAAACCATTCTGCCAGTCACCAAGCCCCAGAGGCAGACAGTCCCTTTGATCCCTCAGTTTCATCTATCCAGGATGCTTTCAAGAGAGGAAAACAGGAAGTATCCCTGATAGCCCAGCCTGCTGTTTTTGTTTTGTTTTGTTTTGTTTTTTAATGAAGGGGCTGGGGGGAGAATGGTCCTTTAAGTCACATTTTGCCAGGAAATCAGCCTTCTTCCTTTCAAATGATGGTACTTCCAAAGGGGCAGATAAATCATTTCTTGCTCAGTGAAGAAAGATGTGGTCCCGAAATGGCAAGGCTGGCAGGTTGGGGTTCCTTAGTGGACCACAGTTACTAGACTGCAGGTGTCTCTAGAGCATACCATCCTTAGCATTCACTCACTAACTCACTGCTGACTAAGTGCCTGGCCTTGGGCTGGACCCTAGGGTTAAGGCTCAATGTCCACTGTCCAGGATATGAACAGTCCAAAGACAAAGGACAACGAGATCAGAGAAGACAGGCTGAACACAAGTGAGAGTGCTCTAAAGGAAAGAAGCAGCAGCAGTCATGAGAAAGTGCGGTAGGAAAGAAAAACACAAGAGAACAAAAGAAAAAACCTGGAGGATAAATGGATAGGAAGAAGAAAAGAAAGCTTATGAGAATTTGCAGCTAGGATAGCAAAGGCCCTCTAATAGAATAACTGGATACCGGGTACCTGCAGGAGAAGGCCATAACCTCCAGGGACACCCAAGATGGCAGGAGTGGACAGAAACAGAAAGGAGAATAATAGCTTAAGACTGCAAATCTGAATCAGACTCAGCCACACCTGAAAAGAATGTATTTGCTACCCCTTAGCGTGCTGAACTCACATTTATGTTAAATAAGTTCTGTTATACATTTGTCCATGATGGACATGAGGGAACGTTCTAGGAAGTATTCTGTATCATGATAGATGTGTAGTATACATGGACAAATCTATGGTCAGTATTACACAGTTAAGATTTCTGCATTTCAATGTTTGTAAACGTCACCTAAAAAAGAACTATACAAAATAACCATCAAAGTGGAAGGGGGAGCAGAGGTAGGGGCAAAGGGAGAAAGGTTGAATGTTGATGATCGTGGAAGCTCGGCGAAGGGAATATGGGGGTTCATAGTACTGTTTTGTTTATGTTGAATCTGTTTGAAATTTTTCACAAAAGCATTTTTAGAAATTGCCCATAATGTGTCCTCAAGCATCAGCTTATCAGGAAGGCAGCTGAGACATTATCTAATCCAGTTTTCCTGCCATAGATGAGGAAATGGAGGAGCACCTTGACTTGTTCAAGGTGTTCTCAGATACCAAATGGCAGAGAGTTGACGCTGGAATCTCAGGCGGAAGCAGCGCCCTTTTGACCTTTTCAACTCTCACTCACTTGTGAAGAGACCGCTGGAATTTGCCCCTTATCCTGCGTTGCCTTTCTAACACCCGGGCCCAGGACTTGTGCAGGGAAGCTGTGTGGGCTGGAGGATGTCTCTAGACTGCAAACCACTTTATTCTCCACTGTTTTCTTTCTGAAAGGTGTGGAGACACACACAAAACTAACTCTTCTCTCATCTTCTAAGTTCTTTTAACTGGGCTAATAACCAAATTGACAAGACATATTAACAGAACAAAATATCCAAAATGTATTATGAATGTATGTGTGTGGGTGCCATAGATACGAGGCCCAAAGACACACGGGGCAGTTAAGGTTTATATGCCATTTTGGACAAAGGAGAAGCAGGGTAGAAGTCTGGGATTTCAATGGGAAAGCAGGTAATTCACAAGTAGATGAGAAAGAGCAAACATGTGGTAAACAAATTCTTGCTGGGCAACCCAGAAACAATGGGATACAAAGGGGAGTCTACCAAACAGACTTTGCTTGGATCCTCCCTCTCTGCAGCTCTAAATTCATATATGCTAAGGCTACCCTCCTGAAGCAGTTTCTTCCATCTGAATTCCTTTAGGCAGGTAAGGGAGGAGGGTCAAAGGTTCTTTTGTTTCTTAATAACAGAACTTAAATCACATCCCAAGAGGCGTGCGTATTTTGGGGTGGCAGAACTTTGGTCCCCTTCAAAGGTAACGCTGAGCTTGCAGAGATTCAGTTAGATGCCCTGGCTGCCACTTCCAAAGGCAGAAAAGGAAACCCACACTATTAAAGATTTCCAGGAACAGCGAGTCGAAAGTATATGGGGGCAGAGTCCCAGCTCACTGGCTGACATGTTTTGCCTTAAGGCAAGCAGTTCACCTCTCTTACTTTGGTTTCCTCTTACTTGTAAGAAGAGGGTGAAGATTTTGGATTCTATTATTTTACAGGATTGTCAGGAGGATCTCAAGAGGTGCAGGTGGGAAAGCACTCTGAAAAGAAAAAAAGAACCATACGAATGTGAGGGAGCATAATCACAGAGAGAGGGATCGCAGGAGAGGGAGGAAGAGAAGCTGTGAGTCTCCTGCGGGATTCTTAACTACTGACTTTCAGATCGTGCCTTAGGGGAAAAGATTTTGGGGGAGTTTGGGATATAACACTTATTGTCGTCTCCCACTTGCCACATATTGTTTTTGCTCTCTCTCTAACATGTCATTTACTCCTCCAAAACACCTTATGAGGACTCAGGTACTATTAGTTTGCTCATTTTACAGATGGAGAATGAGAGGCACAGAGACCCTTAAATAACCTGCCCAAGGTCACACAGCTGGTGAGGGCAGAGCTGGGACTCAAAGTCAGGCTGTCCTGTGAGGGAAGGCCACACATTTGACTGAGGGCTGAGGAGACTCCTTGTCACCTTGGCATTTACCATTCACCATCAGGAGACCTGGACTCCAGTTCCAGCTCCACCACTTATGAGCAATGTGACTTGGGTCGAGTCAAGTCGCCTCCTGGAGCCTCAGTCTCTGCAGCTGTACAACAGTGATAATAAAACCTGCCCCACCTACCTCACGGGGAGGATGTGAGGGTGAAATCACTAATATTGCAAATGCATTAAAACAGGTACAAAGAGTGATATAAATAATCATGATTATTTCTTCAGAGAAGCATTCCTGGCCTTCACTTCACATGGTGACATTCCAGCTCTTCATCTCCTCAGCCCACCCCCATGCTGAATGGTGGAAGTCAGAAGAACCCAGTCCTATGCATCTCTTCAAATATTGTTTTGGTGGAAAAGGGGAAGAGAGGCATCACAGACTGTACTGGCTTAAGTATTCCCCAAATAAACATCTTAGAGCATTGGCTTAAGGTTTTTATCCTAGGCCCCTTTTAGCAAGGCCCCTTTCTTCTGTTTGTCATAAAACAAACAGGCTTTTAGCTACTTGGGCAGATTTTACTGGCGATCAGCCTGAGAGATAAGTGGATCATGCTCAACAAACTCACATGGGAGTAATTTGTACCCAAGAGCAGTTTATAATTTATGTTTTTGAATCTACAGTCAGGGAGCTGTCTTCGCAGTGACTAGACATAGTATCCCCATTCTGTACACCCGCTCCTGTCCAGGACTGAGATAACAGAAACAAGAGCAGTGGGCAGGAAATCACAGGCAAATGTTGCCTAGCTCATTCTTATTATAAGACTATAAAAATTTAAGGTCAGGATCTCTTTCTGTTTATCTGTTCTATATGTCCCCCTCCCCCACTTTCTTACTTTGCATATCTGTAGTAGCACTTAGCACAAAAGCGCAGAGAATGTTTGTGAAATGAATGGAATTAGGGGAAAGAGAATGCAGAGGTTTGTAAGTTTCCTAGAGGTCAAGGCAAAGCTGGTCTCTTCCTTGGGCCCAGCATGTTCTGTCTCTTTGTTACAGCTTCCTCCTGGAAACTCACGGTCTACTAGCACTGCATTCAACTCTAACTTTACAGGAACCATATTTTCAACCCCCAACTGAGAAACCAGGCTTGACAGAATATTTGAAATCAGGAATCAATATTCCAGGAGGAATATTGTGCTCTTCTGTTGGCGCTTGGATTTATAATACCCTCCTTCTGCATTTTGGCAGATTTTTCTCAACCTAATTTGCTGGTTTACAGCTTTCCTTACAGTGATTGACTTCTAAACATTTCTAGGGAGGTTCCTTGAACTCGTCAGTAGACCTTCAAATGAACTCATCTGGTGGCTTATTGGTCCTATTCTGAAGTTTCCCCATTTCTCTGTTACCCTCTACCAATGTCCTTCCCAGAGTCCACTAGGCTATCTGTCCTCTACCCAGAACACAGGTGGGGTGAATGGCAGAGTATAGTCAGGCTGATGCCCAAGGGGACGACCCGAAGGTGCTGGCCAAGGCAGCAGGAGCCTTGGGTTCTAATTCCAATTCTGCATCTAATCCATGGTGTGTCCTTAGGCAGGTCACTTTTCTCTGGGTCTCATCTATAAAATGGAGGGGGATGGTGGAAAGCCCAGACTCAAAGTCTTAATGACCTCTTGGAATTCAAGCACCCAGCCAGTCACTGGATGTGAGAATTCGCCCACACACTCTGCTTTCCCTCCTGCAGTTTGGGGATAAACTGTTGGTACTCCTATCTTAGGCAAACACCTTCACTGGATCCCCTCCCTACTCCCTTCATCAATACTCCCTTCTCTTTCCTCCATCATCGTTTTTTCTCTCTTTGCTGAATAATTTGCATCAGTATATATATATATATATATATATATATATATATATATATATATATATGCTATATTTTCACACATCTTTAAAAAAAAAAATCTCTCGTGACCCTACTTCCCCTCCCGCTTCTCTCTCAAACCCATTTCAATCACTCCACAACTCCACCCAGACTGCTCTTCCTTACCGTCACCAGTTCCCTCCACGGTGGTGATCAAGCCCAAGGATCACCATTGAGTCTTCGTCTTACTTGACTGCCCAGCAAGGATCAGCTAATTATTTCTTCTTCCTGGAAACATGTTTTTATTTGGCTCCCACAACACTGCATTCTCTTGGTTATTCTTCAGGGTCTCCTTTATGGTTCTCCTCAACTCCTTCATCTGTAAATGTGGGAGGGACCTGAGGCTCAGTCCTTGGATCTGTTCCCTCTCTTCATTAATCCTATGGTGATCTCATTCAGTCCCATGGAGTTAAATGCCACCTGTCTTAGCCTAGGTCTCTCTAGAAGAAAAAGTTTCATAAAAGGTTTGCATGCAGGTAGTTTATATGGGAATAAAATTCTAGATAGCAGAAATGAGGGACAGAGTAAGAAAAACAGAGAAGAAAAGGAAACCAATTCAAGGATGCATTATTGAGCCGACACCATAATGAGAGACTGAGGCTTAGCTCCACGGAGCCTTCTAAGGTAATTCAGAATTTTCAAGGGATAAAAGGAGATCCACATTTATCCATCAGCTTCCATTCACCATTGGGTAAGGGTGGTGCCATGAGTATCAACTCCTCCATAATTCTGGGTTGTACATGACAGTGCTGAGTGAATTCCCTCTGCTGTTCTACAGCCATCCTTAGGGAGAAAGCAAGAAATCCACAGAATAGGCGGGCGTGAGGCACTGTTTGTACCCATTGCAAATCTGGCCAACATCAGCTGCATTAAATCAGCTGGAGGAAGGGGTGGGGCCAAGAGTATTTAAAGTGGTGCTTGGACATGGTTCCATAGTGTAGCTGTTAGCACGTCTGCTTTATAGGCAGAAGGCCTTGGTTCACACCCCAGTGGAGCCATGGTCCATGGTCTACAGCCATGCCATCCCGAACAAGCCTGATGTCTGATCTCGGAAGCTAAGCAGGGTCGGGCCTGGAGTACTTGGATGGGAGACCACCTAGGGAGACTACCTAGGAAGACCAGGTGCTATAAGCATAAATAATAATAAAATAAATTTTTTTAAAAAAGTAAAGTGGTGCTTAATACGTGTCTGATACATCATCTATACTTTGATAGCCCTGGCATTTATATCAAACTGAACCTCCCCTTAAACTCTAGACTTTTATACCCTACCCCACCCCACCCTGATAACTCCCTATTTCCACTTGGATGTCTCTTCAAAACCTACTCTTTTCATTGTCTTCCTTATCTTAGTTACTAGCAACTCCGTCCTTCCAGATATTCCTTACTTCCAAGCCAAAAACCTTGGAGATATCCTTGAGGCTGCCCCATGTACAATCCCTCAGTAAATTATGCTGGCTTTACCTTCCAAATATATCTAAAACCTGACCACTTTTAACCTCCTCTACTCCTTGTTCAAGCCACACTACCAACCCTTATCTGAATTGCTGCATTTACTTCCTAATTGATCTTCCTGCTCACTCACTTGTTGATCCTATTACAGTCTGTTCTCCACCAGCAGCTAGTGAGCCTTTTAAAACGTAAGTCAGATAATGTCACTCCTTGGCTTTTCCTTTTTCTCTTCTCTGCTTTATATTTTTCCATAGCACTTACCACCATCCGACATCATATATACTTTACATATTTATTTTGTCTATTGTCTCTTTGCACTAGAATGAGGGCAAGAATTTTTGTCTGTTTTATCCCCCTTACCTAGACGAGTGCCCAGTGCATGAAGGAGTACAAAAAATATTTGTCAACTAAAGACTATCTAGTTTGAGCCCCTGTACTTTACAGATGAGGAAACTGTTGCCCAGAGATATGACCATACTAATTATACTGCGAGGCCTTCTCCGTATGCCACTACCAGTGTTCTGATAACTGGTCTTCATTTTCAGCAACATTAGTTGTTAGTTATTATTATAGATGTTGGCCGGCTAGCCAGTCTGAATGTTAGTTTGTAGTCAGGCTCAAATGCACCTTCGTAAAATCACTAGAGAACAATTCCAAGGCAATGGAAGCTTAAGTAATCTATGATCACATGGTAGAAAGGGAGGAAGCAACAACTGAAGGAATTCAAGGTGAGGGAGAGTCTCTGGGGTATATTGAGAGAAGTGCAACATTGAGATCTCTGAAGGAGAAAATATTTCAGGCATGAAAACAGCGAGAATGAGGAGACAAATTTACTAACCTCTAATGAGTGGCATTATCTGCCCCTCATTTCAGTGGATTGGAATGGGAAGAGTAGGATGACTTTGGGTTTGACCTGGGCAGGGGCACGGCTGAGTTCTACTCAGCCATGTTCTGGCTGTGTGACTTGGGCAAGGTATTTAACCTCTCTGAACCTTGTTTTTCTCATCTACAAAATTAAGAAGATGATACCAACCAAAATGAGTTGTGAGGATTACATAAAATAACATAAAAAGTGCTTAATAAAGTGACAGACAAACAGTAAGTAGTACTGGGGTTATTACCATGATTCTTTGACCAGAGCATAGGACTATGCAGCAGTAAGTGCCTGGGCCAATCAGGGTAAAGTTGTGAATGGCACAGAGGGTTGTATTGAGGAATGGTAAAATGCAGTGGCCAGATAATGAAGGACATAATGCCAAGTTAAACTTTTGGCACTATGAAGTTACTAAAAAATCTTGATCAGAAGACACACAGAACATTCAGTACCTATGATGGAAAAGAACCTGAAGGCCATAAAACCAATGAAAAGGAACAGCCTGCCATCACTCGGCCCTCCTTGGGTCCCTATCACTGCTCTTTCCTTGTCTCATTGCAGTTATGTTTCAGGTCTCTGTATCTCCTGGAAGGTCCTTGAGGGCAGGGACCAGGACACGGCCATTCTATCAGAGCTTAGCACAGTCCTGGCACACAGTAGAGCTCCATGAATATCTGTTCTAGTCTTAATAATCTAGTAATAACCAAGGGTGACTTCCATGGCAATAATTCAAGTGTGTGATGATGAAAGCCCTTGCATGGGCAGGGCAGAAGGTGGGGTAGGTAGTGGCAATGAGAATGACAGGGTCAAATCACAGAAAACCTGGAGGGAGAAGCAGAAATTGTTGCGATAATTATTTTTATGTAGAAAATCAAGAAGATGTGCAACTCAGGCTAAGAGGGAAAACACAGATCTAAGTTCCAGTCTGCTCCCAGCTCTGGGTCTTTGGGTAATTTTTAATCATTTTGTAGGCAAATATGGTATGCATGAGGTAGCCATGATCATGTCAGGGATGTGGACAGATAGTACATGAGGTAACATATGTAAATGCATACTGAGCATTTCAAAGCTTTGAACCCAAGCTCTACCACTCAATAAGTGGTTGAGCCTGGAAATGTCGTTTGCCCGCTCTGAAGCTCAGTTTTATCTAGAAAATGGAGATGATAATGCCTGGTCTACCTTCCAGGGTTGTTGAAGGGATCAACTAGATTGTGGATATTCAAATGATTTGGAAACTGTCAAGTGTTTTTAAAATGTAAAACAGCCTTAGTAATATGGTTGTGATCCCCTTCCTATTCTGTTTAATTCTTTATTTAAAATTATAAGGGGACTGACTTTGAAGGCTCAAGCTAAGTCACTTCACGAACACTTATATAAGTTTTTTTTTCCCTCTGTTAAAAGGAGAAACAGAGATGTCGGGTGCCTAGGTTTTCCAGGCTTAGGTAAAAGTGAAGGGTGAGTGGTCAGTCTGCATGCAGCTCTTGGTCAACTGGGAGCTGCACGAAACCAAGAAGTCTGAGCCAGTCGACATTCAGTCCTTCAACCCTCAGGTGAAGTCCCCACTTCCTCAGATACCCGCCCCCTACTGCTCTAGGGAGCTAGCTACCACAAAGTGCCCCTTTCTTTAATGAGGAACTAAAAGAAGGTCACCCATCTGCATATTAAAACGTAAATTACCACAAAATAATGATTAGAGCAGAAATGAAAAAGACATTCTTTTAAAGAGACTCAGTGGCTCCAGAAGACTCTGGTTGTACTAGACCAAAGGCATTTTGGCATCATGGAGGTATGGGAGATGGGGGGTTGTTAAAACTGCAAGCTCTCAGTCTCCACCCCAGACCTACTGAATTCAAATCTATATTTAACAAGATCCCCAGATGATTCCTTTGCAGATTAAAATTGTGAGGCATCCCTTAAAGGAAGGGTCAAAGGCAAGGAAGATATGGTGTTATAAAGGCTCAAGTTGACAGTGCCTATCTAAGCACTATGATGTCAAAGAGGAGGGGATTCTGGCTCACAGGCTTGGAATACTAAAGTCTCATGGGCAATGCCATCCTCACTATGTAGATGGTTGTGAGTCTGGCTGTTCAGCCTCATGCCCTTAAACTTTCAAGTCATCTGACCATTCTTTACAATAAACTTGTGTTTCCCAAACACCAGTCCAGTTACCACTTGGCTTCTGCTTATAGAACAATGTGCCGACCATATTGGCGCAAGATTCAGGTCCACCTGACAGACATTTTTCTCTTTGTAAACTAAATAACTGGCATTCTTATTTTATACCCTAATCAAACAAAATCAAATGAAGACCCACTTCTGGACTATGGTGAATTAACCAGGGTGATAATTAGACAGCCCTGTCTTGAGATGGCCCTACCGGCCAAGAGGCCTTTTCCAACTAACCATCCCTCACTTCCACCCCTCCTCTATCTTTGAATTTCTTGCCATATCACATAATTTGACTCAGTTGTTCTTCTAGCATCACGTTTCTCAATTTTATGCTACCAGTTGGTAAGTTTCCTGAAGCTAGCCAAGGTCTGTAACTGAAAACATACTTGTTGAAAGGATCAATTACTGTCAGTAATCTTAAACCCAGAAAGGAAAGGAAGTGCCTGCAATGAAAAACCACGATCTCATCTTGGAATATTTCACTGACATTTTGATACCCAAAAAAAACAGGAAGCAAATTGTATGGGCCAATAAGGAAAAGGTGAAGTGAATTACAGTATATGTATATGTGTGTGTGTGTGTGTGTGTGTGTGTGTGTGTATACATATATGTATACTTAGACATATATGTGTGTGTGTGTATACATATATATACACTCAACACAAGGCTATGCAGCTACAGCCCATTGGATTATGTGTAGTAATCTGAAAAATACTAATAATATATATTCTACAACAGTCGGAATTCCTGCAGGAAACAGATAGCACAGTCAAAATTGGGAAATTTGGAGAGAGGTTAATAAAGGGGTTGTTTACAAAGGTGTGGGTAGCGGGAGCTCAGGGGCGTTGTTTCCACTTCCAGGCTAGGCCCGAAGGGTAGGTGGAGCCCTACAGGGACAGAGGGAGAGAAAACTATGCAGAGAGGAGCCCCAGCCAGGAGCTGCGGCCTTTGATAGAGAGACTCAGCTAGTCTTCGGTGATCTGAAGGGAGGGAGAAGAGGAAAGAATAGCCCTCAAACCCAACCAGAAGCCAAGGAGGGCAAAGGAACACGTGGCAACCTCCTGGAGCACAGAGCAGGTGCAGGCAGTTGGTGAGAAAATCTGCAGGAGCACATGGAAGCTAGCCAGCACCAAGAATTTACTGAGGGAAAAAAACTAGGATGCCAAATCGTAGGTACACTACAGAGATACTAAAATATATATGTATATATATTTTAAATATATTTTTAAAAACATTTTTATACACACACACACACTGTTTAAAAAAGATTCATGGGAAATGCACACAAAAGGCAATTATTGTATGAAGGTGTTGGGGATTTTGGCAAGATGCAGATTTGTTGGCTTTCAGTTACTGATAATGTGGCTATGTTGCTTTTCTAATAAAACACAATCAATGAAGCAAGCTGAGGAAAAGTATATGGGGAAGGAGGTGGAGCAGCATAAGTCTACCTTCCCCGTACCCCAAGGCTTACCCCGAGACAGCCTCTTGAGGCAACTTCTGGTATTCTTCCAATCACTTCATTGTACAAAAGGGAGAAATGACTTGTTCAAAGTCATAAAGCAGGTTAGTGGCAAGCTGGGAGGAAATCTGGATCTACTCCTCCCCCATTCCACAAACACAAACAGGTTTCCAAACTGCCCTTAACTCTCCATTCATCTCCACACCACCCCTGCCTCCCTTTCCCCCTCCACTCACTCCTTTCCCTTTTTCTCTTCTGCTGCAAATACTAGACCTACCCGATGTGAAGCCTCCAAACAGCCTCACACCCTAATCTCACAGTCTGAATGATAAATCCTGCAGGACAGCTCATTCCATTCAAGCCCTTCACACTGTCCTTTGAGTAGCTGGGTGGTCTCTTCCGCAGAAGCAGGGGCTGCTTGCCCTTCCTTCCACTTAGCATTCCCCCAGGAGTGGCGGACTTCCCGGGAGCTGGCCATTCACCTCCCAAACAATATCCAGATACGACACGGCCCTTCAAACCCCCTTTCAGGGCCAGATTATAAAATAAAGCCGCGTGGGCCTTGCACCCCTGGACAGAATCCTTTGTCTGCATTGGAAACAGCCTGAAAAGATGAAAGGACCTTCCACTCTGACCTCTTCACCTCTTGTTATCTTGCGCCCACTCCCCTTAGCCTCTCTGAGGCAGACAGTGGCATTTTCCCATGGTCACTGGGTTAACAATGTCTTAACAGCTAGTGGAGAAAGGAATGTGAGGAATGTACCTGCCTACGGGGCGATTATTTTCATCAAGGACAGGCTGAAATGGATAATGAGGTCAAAAACAAACGCCATCTCTTTCTCAAAGGACTCTAAAGAGAGGCTATTAGATATAGTTCATTAGTGTGTGTGTGGGGGGGGGGGTGGCGGTTAGAGAGCTACTTTTTAGACTCTAGCTTGAAGAGAGATGGAGGCATTGTGCCAAGTTTAGCTTTTTCTCCAAGTCGTTAGTGGGTTAAGTTTAGACGTAGATTCAGGCTTGTATATATCTGAGTTTTCATTCAGGTACAGGCAACAAATGACATCCTGGACTCAAAGAAAATATTTGCAAGAGAACATGTTATAACAATACAAGTGGGGTCCATATTAAAAAACTTAATATCCAAAAATCAAATTTAATAAACTAATAAACCAGTTTAGATGTAAAAATGTCATGTGTTAGTGTCTTTATAAAATGTCCCCTTTTTGTTATCTCCACCATCACCTCCCCTCCCATTTTTATCATAACTTGCAAACTGGAAACTCTGCTTCTAAACCCTTTTCCTTCCAATTCCCCCTGCACCCAACACAGGTTCATCTTCTTAAACGGAATGCACCTGTGCCCTATTCAAAAACCATCACTGCTCACCAAAGAGAAGCATCTACAGGTGAAAAACTACACACTAGCATCGTGCCTGGGCAGAGTAAACACTCCTCTCCTTTCCCTTTTTTTTTTATATCACCATAAAATTAAGTCTAAACTCTCTAAATGGTATTTGAAGCTCTCCAAAATCTGAACCTAATTAACTTTCAATTTGTAACATCCCCCATTGCACACCCCACACATATATATTTAAAAGACCGCTTTCCAATAATAACCCCAACTTGGCTACCATGGTCTCAAGGCAAATAAATGCCTTTGGCAGTAGCAGTGGCACTATAAACTCTTCTGAGTATGTTTCTGTTCTTCTTTGGGTTTAATTTTCTCATGGAAAAAAAAAACAAAACTGAACTTCAGGCTTGGTTCACTTTATGCAGAATCACTTGTTGGAACACTATGGGAAACAGAGAAGGTCAAAACCAAAAGGCTAACATCCCAGAGTTCCCCAATGAACAGGAGGGTACCTGGATGTGCACACACAAACACACACATGAGAAAAAGCACTCTTCCAAAAGAAAAAGTCAATAAATGCGGGGGAAAGACAAATTGGGAACATAGAGTGCAAGGATTAATAGCACAGGTGCTGCCTAACTTGGACTAGTATCTTAGCTTCTCTCTAAGCCTCAGTTTCTCTGCCTGTAAAAATAGTGTTAATAACATCTACCTCTTCAGATTATTGTATTTAAAAAAAAAAAAAGATGTGAGCAAAGCACTTAGCAGACCGGCTAGCATTATTACATTCTATAAATGTTAACTTTGATGACGATGGTGATGGAGACTGATACCTGCAGAAGTTGTTCTTTGCATAAAAAGACAAGCCAGCTCTCTGTGGAACATGCTAGACTCCAAGTTTTTTGATCAGGCTGTGCTCACTCAGGACTTTGTACCTTTGCTCCAGCTCCTCTCTGGATTTAAAATGTGCTCTCCCCTCCTCCTATGTCAAGATTCCACTCAAAGGACACTTTCCCAGTAAGGCCTCCCCCAACTAGCCCTCGCCCCTAGTCCAACAGAACTAATTCCTCATTCCATTGAAGACCCACAGCTCTAGGAAAGCATTTCTCATATTATATAATAGTGGCTTGCTTATATGTTGGACTCTGGAGTTAGAATATTAACTTCTCGAGTATTCATTTTGGAATTCCCAGCATCCAACACAGTCCCAGATCTAACCCACCCACATGGGTGCTCAGTGTTTGTGCAAAAAATAAACAAAGAATGAACAATGGAGTGGCTGGTTCATGGGGGTACCTGCATGGCTTCACACCAAATCCCATCCACCTAGCTGCTCAGCCCTCAGACCCATGCTCACACTTGTTTGAGAAGAATCGCCACTCTCAGTGGATCCCTGGAATCTAACAGGGTATTATTGCATTTTCAGCTGCTGCCTCCAACCTACCCTGTGTGACCTGCTGACCAGCTGGAGATGCCACAAGGAACATGACTCAGGATGACCAAAAGGACAGTTAGTACCAGAGTTAGAGAATTCAGTTATAGGATAGTGGCCAAACTGCTAGGAAATGTCTGTAAATTGATGTGTGTAACTCAGTTTATTAATAATAACAACTTGGTGGGTTTACATTCTCTTTAGCTCCTAGGAAGTTCAGAGGAACAAAAGGATAACTGATTACTTTGAATTTTTGTGTAGTATTTGGAAAGATACAAATGATTCTGGTTCTTCTCCCTACACTGAGCCCCAATATCAAGTGTTCGTTGTGAGAGAAGGGGTCAAAGTCTGTGGTCTTGGAAAAGGACAAAGATATTGGGTCCTCACAGGAATAAAGCCAATGACCTCAGTCTCATCAGCACCTGTGACATTCACATAAACTAATGGGCCACAGCCAGAGTTTCAGCGCTGCCAGAGAGGTCAAGCAGGAGGTAATGCGAGAGAGAAATGAAGCCTGGTCTCCGGTCAGATTGGAGTCACTTTAGAGATTCACCACTGATTAGCAATGGAACATACATGTATGTAAATCTCTGAGCCTTGGTGTCTTCATCTACATTATGGGAATAACTTAAATCAGAGGATGGAGGTAGGGGGATTGAATGTGATAATGTAAAGTATTGTGGACAAAAGGGGGGTGATGGAGGATTCTATGGAAAGTAACCTCACAGGGTGATCTGATTTTAAACTCATAACAGGGCAGGTCATGGTGGGTAGTTGTGCCCCAGGGCCATAACTTCTTAGTGAAGTGTTCTAAGCCAGCCCTGTCCATTGTTCTTGTGCATCTAGGATAACACACCTTTGAAATACCAAAAGTAATACTCTTCGAGGGGAGTATTAACCCTCAAGAGAGCACATAATCTTAACAATCTTGTAATCCAATCCCCTCCTTGTTTTCTCCCACCTCCATGTAATCTTCCTTATGTTCTCTCAATTTCAAATGCACAAAAGATGCTGCAAAACTGTTTTTCTCTGGAGCATTTGAGATCTTGCTCCGCAGCATATATCAGTTTGTCTCAGATAAACGCATATAAAATTTTTCTACAGGTTTGCATATTTTTTACATTGACAATATGTAGTACCTTGCACATGATCAGTGATTCTTCAGTAAAAATAGTGGAAAGCTACAAATGTATATAAGCTGGATAATAGTGGTCCAGTAAATAAGCAGAAATTAGAGAACTTGTATGTTCGTGGGTTGGAAGAAAGGGAAAAGGGGAGGATGGCTGCTCTGAGTGTTGGTCTCCAAAAGCAAGGGCACAGAGAGGGACTGAAGTGAAGGGGTGGATGTTGAAGGTGATTAAATCATCTATCCCAAAGTCTGGGAGTTAGGCATTCATCTGACAGCCCCCACCTTCATAGCCACGTATCCTTCCTTGTCTAGGGCCCTGCTCCACTAGACCCACTAGGATCCCCCAGGGAGCCTAGGGGAGTCGCTCAATTATGATTTTACATTTTAAGATCTGGAGGGAAGTCCTGGATATCATTAAATCCCACTGTGTCATTCTATCAGTGAAGGAATAGAGACCCAGAGAGAAACATGCCCAAGGTCATCATTCCCATTCTGTCTCTGCCACAGATGTGCTGTGAGGCCTTGGGCAGGCAAGTCACTTCTCTCTGTACCTGGTTTCCTCTGTAAAATGAGGGGTTTACAGTATTTAGAGATCTAATTCCCTTCGAGTCTGACCTTTGCCATATTACAATGATGGTTCCTTCTACCATTCTCAGATTTAGACATCAGATTCCTCACCCTGCCCCACCCCCACACACACTGGTCTCACACACGAAAAAAAACTTTGGGGTAACCTTTGAGCTCACTTAATTTTAAGCGAGTGCGAGTCTTCACCAGGGGCAAGGACAAGAAGAGAGAGGTTATGCAAAAGTGCCAGAGGAGGCCGTGGCTCCTGGGCACCTGCCTGGTGTGCCCAGTCCCTGTGATCCCGTCACTGCAGGACTACTAAGAGCTGGCAGCACTGCGGAGATAAATAAGGCCAGCGATCGCACCTTACATGGCCATCCCTGAGGCCGCCCGGAATCCCTGGGATTACACAGACTTCTGGAGGACTTGGAGCAAGTGCATATCACCTGCTGCAGCCACAAGTGTGCCTGGGCTTCTGCAGCTTCATCTTGTGACTGAAGAATTTTTAAATGGAAGCTCTGAACTCACAAAGAAGAAAATGTCTCCCTGATGTCACACAGTTGCTGCCAATTCATCAGCTCAAGCTAAAGGTCAGAGAGGGGGAAGCCACTGCTGCAGGGTCCTGCGGCTGCTCTCTTAGCTGGGGCTTCCCTTCCAGCAGGCTTCATGCCAGCCCCCCTGGGCCAGCCCTGGAAGCTAAGCCGAGAGCTGTTTGCATTTCCAGGGCACGCACAGAGGCAGTCCCAGCACCACTTAGCTGCTTCTGCCCTTCCCTTTGCACATTAACCAACTCATCCTCCCAGCCTTCTCCTGCTACCGCTGTCTTCCAGAGACTGAGTAAGGGCATACCCTGAATCCTTGATATAATGCTTTCTTAAGGGTCCTTCCCTGGAATCTCTTCAGGAATAAAAACAAACTGCATAGAGTTTCTTTTGGTATTTTAATAACTAAATGCAGCCAACAGTCAGAGAGCAAAGACTAAGTGACAGCTTACTTACACTGTGATATTGGGACATTATTTAACATCTCTGAGACTGCTTCCTGGCCTGGAAGGTGAGGACCAGAATACTTACTTCTTGATGTTTTCCTGAGAACTCAATGTGAAGCCCTGGGACAGAGCCAGGCACGTTCCAAGTGCTCCATGCCTGTCAACTGGGAACCAACACAGCGATAACTGTACAAGTTACTTTACCCCTGAGTCTTAATTTACCTCATCTGTCCAATGGTGATAGGCATATGTAACTGACAGGGTCATCAGGAGGATTCAGTGAAAATTAATGTAAATCAGTTAACACAGCCCTGGAAAAATAAATGGTGGCGATCATCTCCATCAATCAAACTGACCTGGATGGAAGCCTGATGTTTTCATTATAAAACACCTCAAAGCCTGACAGAGCCCTTGGCCTCCTTCAACGTATAATCCAGAGTGAAAAATGAGACACAAAAACATATGTCTCTGGTCAAAAATGGACACACAAAAAAATTGTTTTAATTAGTTTTATAGAGTTTTTTCCTTTATGGGAGACCGTAAGTTACATGAGTAAGAAAGAAAGGATTAACTGCTGTGATGGTAAAGAGACAGTAGATGGAAAATGAAGTGACGTCAAGGAGGAGGAGAAGGTTGAAATAGCTATGTAATGAGAGAACAGTGGATGTCTCTAGAATTGGAAAGTACCACAAATCAATTCTTTACTTCAGATGTAAAGAAATATCAACAGCCTCCTCCTGGTCAGAGCCGCTCACTTGCCCACCCTGTGCTGCATGTGTGTCTACTTCTTTGAGACCCTCAGTGCCCCCCAAAACACAAACTCCTTCAGACAGTGAAGGCCACCCCTCACATCCAGTCTGCTTTCAGCCCTGCCTCTCCTTCCTCCCTGGTACCATCACTTCTGTAACAGGAAAGTTCTAGATGAAAAAGGGTAAAAGCTTTTTTTAGGGTAAAAGCTTTTCTTCTGGGCTCCTCTCATTCCCTCCTCTCACTCCATGCTCACCCAAACAGGTGAGTCATAGTAGGAAATACACTCATTCCTTGGGTTTACCTCTCCTCAGCCTCTCCTCACCAGTCTTCCTTCTTTTCCTTATGATAAAGGTATACAAGGAGAGTGGTTTTATCTTTTCAGGAGCATTAATATTTAAATGACAAGATCTAGAGATTTGACATAGAGATGTCACATTCTTGAGCCTATACTTAATTGCCAGGCACTACGCTAGGCCTTCCACTTTCTCCTGTGGGCTTCCACAGATGCTTCCAGTCGGAAATCTTATATGATCACAGTGCCTCACTCTGCACACCCTCTTGCCCTTCAAATCCAGGCAATAACCAAGTGTTGCGAAGTTTTTCTTCTGTCTCCCATACAAGCTTCTTCATTCCTGTTTCCACTGGCATCTCATCTCTGCCCTTCCTGTCTGTACCTTATTCACAAAGCTTTATCTTCCTCCAACCTATCCTGCACAACCAACTCATCTTAAAAGCCCCCTTCAGTCTACAGCCATGCCACTCTGAAAGTGCTCGATCCCATCTGATCTTGGAAGCTAAGCAGGGTCGGGCCTGGTTAGTACTTGGATGAGAGACCATCTAGGAATACCAGGTGCTGTAGGCGTTAAAAAAAAAAAAAATTAAAAGCCCCCTTCATCACATTATTCCTCCCACCCAGCTCCAAAACCTTCAATGGTTTCCCCCTCATATGTCATTCAAGGTCTGCCATAGCTCTGCTCTAACTCTCCAGAGTACATTATATTCATAGAGCCTGCTTTACCCATGAAAGGGATTTCAAGGAGGGAAGGAGGAGTGGGGTCCCAGGGTACCAATCTGACCAGAGGGCTGTGTACACAGAAGGCCCTGGTGCGATGTGTCTGGGGCGAAAATCTGAATCATAGTCAATGAGGGCAGCCAAATTCCTATCTGGGAAATCAGGGCAGTCTGAAGGGTGAGGCCAAGCTGTAAACAGAATGAGTAATGAGGTCAGAAGCTGGTGGGGACCAGAATCATGTCTAGATGCAGTTCAAGGAAACGGAAATGATACAGGACTGAGGTTGTGAATTGAATTATAAGAAGATACTGGAGATCTGCTATGCTGCTCTACATGGAAATAGAAATGGGAGGAGCAGCCTGGGAAACCTCCCTCTCCTCTGGCTTTGCTCTTTAGTGTGTCATATCAGTATAATGCTCTGTCTTCCTTGCTGCCCACGGTTTCACACCTTTCACATGGCCCCAGAACTGTTGAGTGACTAGTCCAGGTTTACAAGGTGGTAGATGTAAAAACATCTCCCACCTAATAGGGGACATGCTAGGGAGGCAAGCTAAAATCCTGTTCATAGGTTGGAAAATTACTTCACAGTTCCATGTCTCAGATTCCTCATCTGTAAGGTGAGGATAATAATTACATTATTTCATAATAGTGTTATATAATAATAACACTACTATGAGGGTTAGCCAAGCAAATATTTGTAAAATGCTTACAACAGTGCTTGGCAAATAGTAAATGCTATATAAATGTTAGTTAAATAAAAATAAGGAGCCCAGCTAGTATACAGGGCCAGCACTCAAAGTCAGTTCTAATTTTAACATTTGAATCCTTAGATTCTCCACCACTAAGGTCAACAGCAGGTTATGACGGACTAAGCTGACTATAGGACTTTCAAAAATTAATTTTTATTTCAACTAAGAATAGAAAAACATGCTGTTGGCTTATTTTACTTGGGCACACAGGAAATATCACTTGAGTTATTATCCTTACCTACTCTTAGGAAACCAGTAAGAAGTCCAGAAGGATCAGTTCAAATATTAGTACCTCTCCCAAATTTATTAGACCTTGCAAAAAAAAAAAAAAGTCACACTTAGTAAACGACTGTGGGTGTCAAGAACGAACAGCATGGATTAGGGAAGCTCAGTTGTGTCTGGCAAGGTTAAAGGCTACATACAGCTTTCATTGGAAAGGTAGCTGAGAGCAGGCAATACAAAGAAGAGGAAATATTATAGTATTTCTTTTTTGCAAACTGTTGGGGATAAGGTATTTGTAAAGGAGAGAAAGGAGAGGAAGAATGTGAGTGTATGGTTTGTAAAATGATAAAAAAGGGACACAGTATATTATAGCTCAGTAGTAATTCAAAGAAGATAGTGCAGAAGTCTGTGTGCTCTGGCAATCTATCAACCAGAAATCTTTATTAACTGAACCTCTCACACAACTACAGTATGGCACTAATAGATGTTTGAAAATGATGACCTTCATAGACTACAAAATCCTAAAGAGCTTTCTGAAACAGGAGAAAAAAGATTAAATGAAGCTTGGTATGGTTTGTGACAAGTGTATTTTATTGTATTCCAATTTTTCGAAACCAAGCAATATTTTTGTCATCTGTAGTATGTGGTGATTTATATGCCATCTAATAACTTTCTACTTATCATAACATTAGAACAATACATTGCCTAATTATGGTTGGTATCAGAGTTTAATAAATACCACTGTTCTCTAAACATGCTATTTCTATCCCCTATCTTTTAGGCTTGGCTCTGAGAGAACAGGATTTTGTTTTCTGTCCAGATTTGACCCGTTGGTCTTCCACTATTTTTATTCTTCCCTAAAAAAAGAGGTGTCCTCTGGCCTTAGAAATCACTTAACCCTGCCTCACACAAGTTTCACACTTCTGTTTTACACTCAGGGTGGAGGTTCTGAGGTAGGTGTTCTCTTTCTCATAACAGACAACAAGGAAGGACACTTGCCTGGGTAGACTTAGAAATAAACGCATCTCTTGGGGGAAAAGGTCCTTAGAGAGTAGGGACAGCAGCAATTGTGTAGTGTTGAGCACATGGCTTAACCAAAACATAAACAGAGCCTGCCAGGACTGCCCTGGGGACACTGGAGACACAAAGCAGAATTTGGATAGTGTCTGCAGGGTCTCCGATCCCTCATCCACACAGGAGGGTCTCCCGCCTTTTCTAATTACCTTCCCGGATTCCTTTCTCTTGCTTCCCAGCCCGCAATTCAGGGCTCTGCATACCACAGGGGTCAGACACAAATAAAATCCATACACGACTCCATTCTCGGGTCACAGAATTTGGTTAACAACTCAGACTGAAGACAGCCCCGCTCCCACCTCCCTTCCCCACCATGAAATCTCTGCTTGTAAACACCAGTCACTTAGTAACACCCTCCAACAGTCGCCTTTGGGCTATTATTCATCTCAGACTAACCTTAAACCAACTTTATCTTCACAGGCTTCCCCCCAAGAAGAGAGGAAATTCCACAGCTCTGACGTGATGTGAAACGTGATCGGCCTGCCACAGCACTCTTTCTTTCTCACTCTCCTCAGCCAGTTCCCAAACTAGGTTTCCCTGGCCCCTCTCCGAGGGGCCTTCACTCGTCCCCCTCCCTATCCTTCCCCCTTCATGCCCTCTCCATTTTATACACTGTAACCCGATAGGCTGGAAATGCAGCTTCTTTCATCTTCCATTTCCCACATCCTGAAAAATCTGAAGAGAAGGAGCCCACCCGGATAAAGGAATTCCAAGTATGTGCATCCCCTCCCCCTTTAACTCCATTCACAAAGCAGATTACTAATGGCCAGAGGCTCCAAGGCCCCCCTCCGCCAAAAGAGTTTACTCATTCAGAGTCCTTGCTCCTCATCTGCACAAAAGCCTAAGTCCACATGCCCAGAACCAAAAATTAACTTTTCCCTGGACTCTGATCCTGAGCCATGCTTTCAAACTTCACCCTGATTGGAACTGGAATGTCTAGGAGATTCTGTCTACCATTCACCTGTGCCCTCTTTAGCATTTCTAGGTAAGAGGGCTCAGGGAAAATGTGTTGTTGGATCAGAGAGGAAAGATATAAATGTAACATGTGCTGTTTCAAAGAGACCCGCTCATGTCTTTGGGAAAGATAATAGGCTGTTCTAATGCAGAGACATTTCTCTCCATCAGAAATTGTTTCGAGGCCAGAGAAAAAGATGCTTATTTGAGGGTATAGGCAGAGAATGGGGGTATATTTGTGTGTCTGTGTGTCTATGAAGGGAGTGTTTTGGTACATTCTTAAAATAAATTTCTTGAGTCAAAATATCCTATTATAATTCTTTGCTACCTGGAAATTAATGATTACAAAACATGCCTTAGTCAGGTCTTGAATCACCCTGTTCTGATTTCTGTCACTGACAGGGAAACCAGGGACAAGGATAGTTTCTCTTATCCCAACCTCAAAGGTTAGGGGTACCCCTAAGCATCCTCTTTTATTAAAGATGGTAAACTATCTTATCTGTCCTTCAGGGAAGGTACAAGAGCTGTTTTGAATCTGTACCAACTCTGGGATAACCAGTTCCCTGAGTTTACCAGTCACTGTGTAAAACAGGATTTCCTGTATAAAGGAGTACTCCTCAGTCTTGACATTAAGGAGTATATTTAATAGATTATTAATCCATATTGTTTTTTGCAGCTCAGGACAGTTAACTAACTTGCTTAATGTGCTAGTATTGGACCAAAAATCTACTAAAGTATGGGCAGATGTTAATGCACTGAGTTGTGCATTCAATATGTCTAACTATTGCCCAAGAAGTCTTGTGGAGTTCCAAGAAGAATTCAAGAGGCCTTACCTGAAAGATGCAGTAATGGTGATAAGAAATAACTGTGGCAAAACAGCCACATGGAGCTCCTCAGAGCATCTGTATGGTGTTGAGGAGAAATCTGTACTGTAGCTCAGCTTCAGGACTGGCCTACATTTGCAATCCTTATGTAAGCGCAGCCTGCTCCAGGTACCCAGCTGGTGACAGGCTCCTCTGTGGGCTCAGCATCCTTAGACAACAGCCCCACAAAGTGTTGTGCTTAATGTCTGCATCTTGGAGCAAGTATTATTCTCTCTTGGCCTCAGTTTCCTTATCTGTAAAATAATAATCAAAGTGTGATGATCTCAAGACTGGCAGCAAGCCTTCACCTGGGAGCTAGCTAGAAATGCAAATTTTCAAGGCCTGCCCCAACCTACTGTGTTAGAAGATAATTCCCAGGTAATTCCGTGCACATTCCAATTCGAGATGCTCTGGCCTGGACACAGGATCTCTAGTCTTATTTCCAGTTCTGAAATTGGCCGATCTCATTAAGTGGTTTCCAATGAAATTTTTCTCCTCTGATAAATGGTTTTCCTTCTCTCTTCTGCCTCCAGTCTTGGCACATCCTGTCTCCCCTGCCAAGGAACTCGAGTTTCAATAGGTATCAGATTTGCGTGAGGAACTTGTTTAAAATACTGAAACCAATCAAGAAACTCATAGTGGAGTGAGGCCAGAGAATCTGCATTGCAGCCAGCTTCCTCCCATGGTTCCACAGATCATGATTTCCAAATTACATTTTTTTCCTTTAACTTTTTACTATGGAAAATTTCAAATGTATAAAAAATGAAATAGTAATAATGAGCAATTATGTTTCAATACTCAGCTTTTACAATTATCAACTCAAGGCCAATTTTGTTCCACTTAGATTATATTTTTGAAAAATCTTCACATCTGGACCCTCTCAACTTTCTTGGTTCCCTTCATCTGTTTCTAGTCCATTAAGGCTTAGTTCATTCTCCTCGAGGGCAAGAGTTGCATTCTATGTCTTGGAATCCCGAGTACCAACACTGTGCCTGGCATGTAGAGGCACTCAGTAAATGAATACAATAGTACATTTGAAAAGAACTTTAAAGGAAAACAAGTTATCATCTACCTGGCTGGTTTAAAATAGATGTAAGCGGGATTATCTGATCACTCATTTTTTCGATTCTTTGCTTGTGATCCCTAATTCAGTTAAAGAAATTAAGGCATCAAAATGCATCTTACCAAGTGAAAGGATTGGGAACAAGTTTTCAAAAGTCTAATTTACATTACTTTCCATCTGGTCTCAACATTTTATAAAAGATTCTGTGTCTGCGGGTGTGTGGTAAGAGAGAAGGCAGGAAAACACCTCTGGGGAATGAGGATATTGTCTCCTAACCTTTGTTTTACTCTTTAACCTAGTAATAAATCTCTTAAAGCTCATGTGGTATTCAGAATATCCTGTATGCGGCAAGGTCTTCTCACAGTTGTGAAAGGAATTCAAGTTTACTAAGTGGGCAGAGAGCACTGATATCCTAAAGGCGCAGTTCTGCCCTTTTCACCTATTTGCTAATTATAAAGGCGAAATCTGAGAATTTGGATGAGTATGCTAAATAATAGAAGGGAGAGTGAGGGAAGGCAGGACCAAACTGAGAAAAGAACTCTGCAGTTCCAAAACTCAGCACAACAATCAAGGGAGAAAGTGGTAATTAGGCCTGATTATCATGCAAGGCAGCCTGGGTGAAATTGGAATGTAGCCGGAGAGACGAAAGGCTAGATGGAGAGTTTGCTATGCTGGAGACAGGCTTTGATGTCTGCAGGGGAGGTTGTGTTTCATTCAGTCATCCAGCCAACCAAAAAAATGTTGCAGGAGCAATATGAAACCTTCTAAAATGCAGCATACGGCAAGCTGAAATAAGAGCAAGTGGCTGGGTCCGAGGTCTCCTTGTGAGTGTGTATGTTTGTGTAGTTATATGCTGCTTTTCAGATTTACTGCTCCAGTCTCTTGGCTCTGTCAGAAGACAGGAAGAGAGAAAAAGAGCACAGGCTCCACTATTAACTCACCATTCTTGGCTTAGCAGATTCTTATGACAAAGAAGAAAGTATGTAAGCTCAGGGTAGCTTTTTTACCTGCTGTGGGGAGAAAGCAAAGGAAATAGAGGTAAATTACTGTGTCGCTGAGAGGCCTGGAACTACGATAACAGATGCAGATGCAGTCATCTGAGGCTGCCAACCACCTCAGTCAGCTTTTATACCAACCAATATAGGAAGAAGAAAATGAGCCAAGGAAGTAGGTTAATCTCTCAGAGAAACACAAAATAGGTAGCAAGTAGCATTTTTACACCTTTCACTCTTTAATTGCTTCAAACCCAGATCTGTGAAGCACAAGGAATTCCTTTTGTGTCCTTATCTTACCTCTCTCAACATCTTAGGGGTATTGCCTGTTCTAATGTATTGTTTTTGTTTCCAAGCTAATTGCTCAGTGAGGTGCATTCCCCAAACCAATCAACAACTTTCATTTCCATGCAAGGACTTTCAGTACAATTTGGTATTGGGAGACAATCAATTTTTTACTAAATCACTGACAGGAAAGATGTCATCTAAACAAAATTTTTATTTCTTAAGGATTACCAAATAAGACCCACTTACCGCTTTGCTATACCATCCAGACACATAGTTCAACATTTCTTTCCAAAAGAGATGAAGTAAATTGTTGATCAAATTATGCTGAAGGAAATAAAGGAGCATTTGTTACATATCCAATGCATCACTTCTTAGGTTTATCTCAATCTTTTCCCCTGCATTTGCAATGGACTATCCACAGAATCTGCTATTTTAAGACCTGAATAACTACAGATACAAAGTTATTGTATCGATCACTACGGATATTATTTCTACAGAATTGTGTGAGTGAAGAATGATGCTTTGATGTAATAGGCTTTTCCTTTTTTTCCCCTCAAACAGTGTCACTTGATTTAGGAGAAACTCTACTTAATCCCTTCTATAAAATTCCCTGAAATTACGCTTGTAGTGTGCAGCATAAATTTAGGGTGACTCAATTATACAAGATTGAAAATATCCTTTCAACTATCTTATTTTGTGTAATATTTGAAAACGAATTGCAGACTTTTTACTCAGCATAAAAAAGGGGAGGGAGGAAAAAAGAGTCTTAACGGCTGTGTATTTTTTAAAAATAAGAAAATAGCATTCCCTAGAATTTCCAGTAAAACCCATAAGACTTAGGCAGTTCATCCCTAAAGTATGTGTGGGATGCTGGGAGCTCCCTGGCTTTTCCAGGCAAACCTAATGCAACCCCCTCATAAAAAAAAAGAAACTCCCCACAAAAAAACAAAAGCAGATGGGCTGCATCTGAACGAATCAAACTCCCCAGGGGCCAGAACTCTCTGCTCTAAATGCTAATAGAGTGAGTAATCAGAAACCTACATTTGGTAAATTATTTATCTTATCTCTGGAACTCAGCAAAGCATTGAAGACAGCAACTTCTGTAGAAAGATGTTGTTGGTCAAGAACCCCAGCTGGAATTTGTACTTTTACTAGAAAAGGGAAAAGTTCACAGACCAGTGCGGCTCATGAAGCAATAATTTTTTTAAAATGACTAAAGGCAAAGCCAAGGATAACTGACTTCACAGTTCTGTGGAACAGGTCTGGTTCATGTTGTGTCTAATGGTCTTGCGTTCCATCCGTATTAGGATAATGGCAAAGCAAACCAGTAGATAATAAGGATCCCTAAAGAGTTGGGAATAGGTTTCTGCACTCCCCATCTCCAGTGTTCCCTTGTAAAGGGCAGGAAGCAGTGGTCCTGAGCTTCCTATATCAGAATCACCTGGAGGGCTTATAAAACTTGAATTGCTGGGCCTTATCCCTAGAATTCCTGATTGTGTAGGCATGCAGGGGTGATACCTGATAATTTGTATCTCTGCATTTCAAACAAGTTCTGAGGCGCTGCTGTTGCTGGTTCAGGGACCATATTTTGACAACCACTGGCCTGGAGAGTGGAGTCTTTCTACAATTTGGTTTGGTTTGTGTACAATCTAAGTACCCCTCCTGAGGATGAGGTATGGAGATTTGGGGGTTTAAGGGCTATGACTGGGATTTTGACAGTGGAATTCGCCCTAGAAATGAATCATCATTTTGCCAATTTTACAAAAAATATATATATTAACTTGATAAATCAATCCTATCCATGTTCAACAGTATTCTTATAACACAAACACATGCTTTGTATCTCCCATAGTCTTGCTTTTGAGTTCAATAGAATTAAGCAAATAAAAAAGTAAAGGTTTCATTTCAATAAATATGTTTGTAAATCACATTCACATTTATGAATACATTACATTTTTTGTTTTGCCTCTACAATTTCATTAGTTCATCCACACAGTGAACTCAATTGATGAATTGAGTTGTGAAATAAGAGGAATCCAAGTGATTCCTTTCCCTTTGTCTCTGTGGAGGCTAAAAAAAAATACTTTTCCTCCCACCTATTAACTTCTTCTAGCTGGGCTAATAATCAAATTAACAGGAATGGATTAACAGGAGAAAATCAAATTTTAATATGTGCGTACAGAGAATTCACATAAGCATGAAAATCCTAAAGACAATGAGGCAAAATTGGGTATACATGTCATTTTGGACAAAGAACAGATGTGGAACAGGGTCTTAGATTTTAAATGTGAAAATGGGCTATTTGCAGTTAATTGAAGAACAGAAAACATGGCAGGTAAATTTTGCTAGGTAACCCTGAAAACCAGGGATGGGAGGGTGATTTAGTCAACAGGCTCCTGCTTAGAGACTTTCTGTCTAATGCTAAGGTGATTGTATTAAGTTCCCCTTCCTGAAGCAGATTTTTCTACCGAAATCTCTTAGGTAGGAAAGAGGAAAGGGTCAAAGATTCTTTCTAAGTCTTGTTTCTTAATAACCAGTTTAAAATCAATATCCCTAAGACAGCTTTAGGGTGTGAAAACTTTGGTCCCCTTCACTTCTTTCCTTCAAATAACAAATATATTTAGAACACATAGTGTATACATGGATAACATACAAAAATTATATAAAGCAGGTTACAAACCACACGAGTTAGAGAAATTCCCCAGCAAGTGTAGTGTCCAGGGAATGCTTTTACAGAAGGTGGCACTTGAGTTGGGTGTGTTAGAAAATCCTTCCATGGCTTCCTGTCATCCTTCACATAAGAGTCTTACTCCTCAGAATGCACACACAGCTCTCTGTGATCACTTATGGTTTACCTGTTCAATTGGATTTCTCTGCACTCCTTTTTCACCCTGGGGCCATGCTCAGCAACAAGGTAAAAGTCTGAGATTGTGGGAATTTCAGATGTAATACAATTGACAATTAATCCTCTACCAAGCACTGGCGCCCTTTCTCAATCTCTTTGGAGGCGTTGTTGGGGGTGGGGAGTAGCAATTGGGAAATGACTACCTCATAATCATTTGAATTTCACTTCAGTGAGCAGTCAGTTGTATACAAATGAGTTTCTCTGTCATTTGGGTGCTTTTTGTGACAGTATGGATCCAACTGAAAAATTGCCATTTTTCTTTAATGTCACAATAATGTGAGCTTTTTCTCTACTTTATGCTTACAAGTTTTTTGGATCCTACTTGCTACCCTAGGTTGGGTTTTTCTGTCCATGCAAATTCTTGCCTCTGAGTGTTTACACATGTTGTTTCTTCTTGCTGAAATTTGAATTTCCCCATCCTGCCCTTTGGTTGATTTCTCTCTTCCTATTTATGTTTTAAGACCTACATCAGGTGCTACCTCCTCTCCTAGGCCTTCCTTGACCTTGAAAATGCGATTCAGAGGGTGTCATAGCTTCCTTTGCATACTTTGTCCTAACTTTAATCACTGTAGAGTAAGTGTTTAACTATGTGAGAGGTGCTCATTAAATGTTTGTGAAGAAAGGACCCAAAGTGGAGAGAAAACATATAAGCAGAGAGAGGTGAAAAAATGCAAGTTTCACACTGGGGACAGCAAGTTCTCTCCTGCCCTTCCCCTCTCCTCATGCTCATAAGGAAAGAAAAACATGCAATTATGAGCAGAAGACCTCAGGATAGTTGGGTCTTAGTTTCCTCATCTGCAAAACTGGGATAATGACAGTACCAGCCTCATAGAGTGGTTGCGGTGGGGTGGTGGTGAGTGTTATATAAAGCATTTAGCACTTTTTTTTGCATCTAGAAAGGGCTGAATAAATGTTAGCCATTGTTGCTATATTAAATTAATCTCATGTTTTTATGGTGTTATCATAACTTACTAAAACGATGTTTCACAGGTCCCTAAGTAATTGGGATCAAACATATTACCTGAATTTAGACTCAAGATCTCTGAAAGCTATAGGTGGCACTTTGGTGCTTTTCTCTTGAACAGCTGAGCTGCACTGAGTGAGATTCTCCTGGGACTGAGACTACTGCAAAGATGAGGGGGAGGGGGAATACATTATCTATCTCCATAGCTTAATGGAGAGAAGTAAGCTTTGTTTTGAGTTCTCCAGAGGGCACAATTAAGATCAAATGAAAGAAAGTTACAGAGAAACAGATTTTAATTTATCATTTAAGTTTCCCAACACGTATAGCTGTATGGAGCAGGCTGCTTCATGAAGTAGTAAACTCCTTTTTAATAGTGATAATCAGGGTCTGGGTAGTTAAAACGTTCTAGGATCCTCAGCTTTAAGATTCTTGATTCTGAAATTTGCAAGGCTGTTAAGCTTCTGTTACAACCATGAACCTGTGAGTTCAAAGACTTGGCTTCAAATCCCAGATTTGCCATTTGGCTGTGGGATAGTCACTTAACCTCTCTTTGCCTTAGTTTCCTCCTCTGAAAATAGAGATGAGAACCCCTATTTTCCTCAGTATCAGAGGATTAAATCTTTAAAAAATATATGTACTTTAGCACAATTAATATAGTTAGCATCCAATGAAAGGCAGCTATTTTTATCAGGTTCAATGCTCTCATGTGTGTGCTCATGTAAATTCATATCGATGTCTAGGATATTTTCACCTATAAAGCTTAACTGTATATTACCAGTCCTTTCTCAGTGTTGGCATGTTCCAGCTCACTCATTTTGATTAATCTAGGCACTAGTCACTTAGCCATCCCCAGAGATTAAGTACAAGAGTTTACCTCTAATTTCAGGGAGTATGTACTTTCTGGGTAGGTTCCAGAATAAATGCCCTTTTCCTTTAAGTGATATAAATAGTCCAGTCACTGCTTCCAAGCTCTGTTAAGAGAAAACAGACCTGTTTCCTCTAGTGTCCCCTGTGTGCTGATAACTGGATGCCAAGGAGTTGGCTAGATCATGTGGGACAGGCAGCTGTCTACATGGTGTAATTTGAGGGGTTTGAGGAAATCCCCCTGCTTAAAATACCTCCTTCCAATGGCTGGGACACATGCCTGAAATGTATTACTTGTTCTTCACAATAAGGTGCTGCTGAAATGCAATTGTTATCCAGGAGTGGACTCATATTCAGCCATTAGCATGCATTAGCACCCCAGTTTGAATTAATTCGTCAGATTAGTTGACTGAATACAGTCCCAAAGATAAGCAGGCATGAGACAAATGAGTTTTAATGAGGGAAGCTGATTCCAAAGGGTTAGAAGTACAGAGCACTGGACCACTCAGGTAAGGGGCTGTGTGGATGATCAGAACATTTTGGGGACAACAGGGAGGGCCCAAGTCAAAAGCAGGAGAGGGGACATGTAGAAGTGGGTTGAAGAGGCTCTGAACACTATTTCAGGATTTCTCTATTTTGAATATTACTATAATTGAAGACATTTTAAAAATAATATTTATTTCCCTTTGAGGTTATTTTATTAGGTTATTTCCCCCAAAGTGAAATTTCCAGGTTAAAACTAAAGTTTTGATTGCACAACGCCAAAATGCTATAGAGCCACCAGTTCATTTTAAGTGTACTTTGGTTGAAATTTAATCAAATCGTTGTATAATTTGTATAATTTTTCTTGCAGAAGGCCATTCATTCTTTCATTCAGTCAAAAGTTGTTGAGCTTATAATAAGTTCCAGGTGCCATTTTAAGATCTGGGGACAGAAGACAAAATCGGTAATCCTTACTTTGATACAATCTAATTACTCATCAATTTGAGAAAATTTAACTGTTCTCAGGTGTTGCATCTTGTAGAATGTAGATCCAGTCTACATTTTTATTTTTTTTCCCTTGACTTTTCAATTCCTTTCTCCCAAAAAAATACTTACTTGTCATTTTATATAGTCTTTTAAAAAGTCTACATAGTACTATGTTTCTTGAACTGATGTAAGCATTTTAGTAAAATTTTGCTATAATTCCATCTTCCAGAGGTCAATGTGAATAATTCAGTTGATTATCATTTATAAGTCACCAGATACTGAATGCCTATGGTATACTTGCCAATTGTTGAGTTATGTCTAGGAGGGAGCTATTATTAGCCCCAAATTACAAACAAGGAAACTGAGTCTTTAAAGGTTAAGATTACATAACTTCTTAGGGGCTGAGTCAGGATTCAAACTTCTCTCTGATTCCCAAATCTGTGCTCAAGTTGAGCATGAAAGAGCAATTTCTTAAACAAACACTTTCCTGGTTAACATTTATAGATGGTTATAGAGTTATCTAAAAATAGGATTGTCTTGTATAGGCTTGAATGAGAGTTCCTGGATTTCAGAGCCAGTATTTTTGGAAATTTTTTTACAAAGCATATTCATTGCCTAGGGCTGTCATAACAAAGTCCCACAGGCTGGTGGCTTAAACAATGGAAATTTATTTTTCTCACAATTCTGGGGACTAAAAGCCTAAGATCAAGGTGGTGAAAGGGTTGGTTTCTTCTGAAGCCTCTCTTCTTGGCTTGTAGATGACCATCTTTTCTTTGTCTTCACATAGTCTTTGCTCTGTACCTAGGTCCTCATCTCCTTTTCTTATAAGGACAATGGTCATATGGGATTAGGGCGCACCCATATGATCTCCTCTTACCTAAATTGCCTTTTTAAAGGTCCTATTTCCAAGTACACATCCTGAGGTGGTTGGGGGGGGTTAGGAACTAAACATATGAATTTTGGGGTGTGGGAGATACTATTCAGCCCATAACATAAAGTGAACCTAAAGATGTTAATCATTACCTAAAGAGAGTTGGATAATGAAATGCTTTGCCTTATCATGGTCTCTTCTATAATTGTTTCAGATATATTTATGAACATCTACTTTTCGAGGCTTGGTACTAAGCTAAGGAAACAAAAATTCTGAAGGATAAGGTCCCTGTCTTCAAACGCTCACAATCTCTCTGGAGAGCCATTTAGAGAACAGAGTCTCAAGATCAAAAGCAGTACACCAGTATCACCTGGAGGGCTTGTTAAAACACAGATGACTGGGTTCTACTCCCGGAGTTTCTGAGTAAGCAGATTTAGAGTAGGCCCAAGAATTTGCATTTCTAACAAGTTTCCAGGTGCTGCTGGTCTGGAGACCACACACTTTCAGAACTAGTGAGCTAGACATATCCATATCACACGTGACGTGTATGATTGAGGTGACAGGTGCTGGGAGAACACAGAGGAGGGGCTATTTTCGGTTTTCATGCTACAGGAGTTGAGGAGACAACTGGGAAAGTCCCTTTGCACCTGAAAATTCCCCAGAAAATTTTAACATTTAGATCTTGACTTTGTAAATATATGATGGTATAAAGCAATGCATTGCCTATACCATTAATTTGCTACTTGGCAAATACTACTTTTATTACTAATTATATCTATATAAGAAAATTGAAAGAGCCTCAGGTAGCAATAAATTCTGAGTTCTACCCTAGCTCTGAAAATGCTATGAAAACTACCTGTCTCTGAAATTTGGTTTTGGTTATCTCTAAGACTAAAGAGATTAGATGAGACAGTCTTTAAGTTTCCAGCTCAATCATTATGATTCTATAATCTTGTGTTACTAGGATAAAAAGATCTTTAAGCAGAAACTAGGACCGCGTCTTTTGCCTCTATGTATCTCTGTGGTACTTAACACAGTACCTTAAACATAGTAGCTATTCAGGAAATGTTTACTGATTGATTGACTGACTCAGTCAATACCAATTCAAGACACAAGATTCATGTCTCGCTGCTGTAAAGATTATAGCTTCCCCTCACCCCAAGTCTAACTCTTACCCTACATGCTTAGCTACCCAGAAGCTCTCATTTTCAGTGGCTATTCTTCTTTGCCACCACTCACTCACACTGTTAACTTTTAACATTGTTCCAGTCCCCATTCATTTCTCTTGGGCACAATACTGAAGGAAATTATCCACTGACTCTATTGTCTTTTCATTCATTACCTTGCTTCCTGATTTTATTTAATCTGGCTCTTGGCCCTCTTCTGCTCTGAGTGTGACCTCTAACACACAAAGAGCTACTCCATACATTGTCTATCTCTTAGTCAGCCTATATTCCATAAATTAGGGCTTGTGCTTCTCTCACTTGTAGACCTTGGGCAAGTTATTTACTTTCCTGGGTGTAATAATAATTGAGAGGATTTAAGAAAAAATATAAAAATATGTGCCATGTGGATATCTATCATATATGTTATACATACGTGTCACATATGTGGCACATAATGTGATTAATTAGAATAGTGCTTAGTAATAAATGCTCAATTAATATTAGATATTATCTCTATAAAGTAGACTGTACCTACTTTTTTAAGCCTTTGACTTAGGAACCTGGCAATCTTAATTTATGAAACTGCTTTGCTAAGAGGCAAAATGTTACTCTGAAGTCTGTATTTTTAAAAGAGTAGACAGCCACCTGTTTTGTTTTTTTTTTTTCATTATACTGTATAATAAAGTGGCAGGGACAACATACAGGATCTTAGATGCATTCTTTCTTGGGTTTAGTTCAATTAAGTTTTGTTTCTTCTGTGATTATGTTTTGTACTTCCCCAAGAGAGCTATGTGATCTTAAATTTTTACAGAATAGTCTCTGCACTCAAATAACTGATGGTCTCATTGGGGAAACATGAGTTCTTTCATGGTGCACTTGATTAATGCTTGCGGCTCTTAAAGATGATGTTATGATGACAATGAACACTTAGATAACAAAAGAATATGACTATGTTAAGTTACTAATATGATTATTGAAATGAATTTAAAAACTACTGGCTGGAGTGATCAGGGAGAACTACAAGAAGTCCAAATGACCTTGAATTGGTATGAAAAGGATAGACTGAACTTGGGGATATGTATGTAATTTGGGCTAAAGTATGTATTCTGTGTCTTTACAGCTCTGCATAAGAGGATTGGCTATTTGCCAACATAACTTTCATTCATAAGAATGACTTCAGAGATAACTTCGATGACTGCCAATGATACATTTGATTCTCATCTAGTGAGTGGGTGTCTCTATAAAGAAGCAGTATCACTGAACACAGAAGCAAACTTAACCTATCCAGGGGAAAGTAACACCATTTCTATAAAGAGGACAACACAGCTCTCTAGTTGTCCCAAGTGAGCAAAATTATACTTAGACATTCGAAGAATCTTTGACAAAGTTATACATTAATGAACATAAAAAGTGGTTCTGTATTTGTAGTATGGTTGTTGTAGTTCTGGCTGTGGTGAGCTGTCCATGTTTGCTTTAGCAGCACCCAACCTAAAAAGAGAACTAAAACAGAGTTGGAGAGAGGAAGTGTATATTGAAAATATAAGATTTTCCAGATTATTGAGTGAATTTCATTCAGTCATGTTATGCATGTCTTTGTCATTAAGCTCTTGAACACCCTATGTGTTAACCACAGTGCAAGCTACCATTCCTAAATCATAAGCTTCAAGAAGTGATTTGAATAGAGTACCTTCCTAGTTTCTTTTTCATTTAAGACTGAAAAGAAGTCTTTCATCTTTTTCATCTCTTCCTTCAATTTTTCATCATGACATCAGGAGGTCATACCAATTTTTCTCTCTGGCTTTCTGCTTTTGATTTATTGAAAGAAATATTTTTCTCCCTGTAATTGTCATACAATACTGATTAAGTTTTGGGTATGCAACATAATGATTTGACTTACATATATTGTGAAATGAGTACTACAGGAAGTTTAGTTAACATCCATTATCTCATATAGATTTTAAAAAATGTTTTGTAATGAGAACTCTTAGGATCTACATTCTTAACAACTTTCAAATATACCATATAATAGTGTTAACCTATAGTCACCACGTTGTACATTGCACACCTAGTACTTACTTATAACTGGAAGCTTGTATCTTTTGACCTCTGTCATCCAATTCCTCTTCCCCCTGCCTCTGGTAACCACAATTCTGATCTTTTTTCCTAGGTTTGTTCTGTTTGTTTGTTTTTAGATTCAACATATGAGGAAGATAATACAGTGTTTGTCTTTCTCTGACTTTTTTTACTTAGCATAATGCTCTTAAGGTGTATCCATGTCATTGCAAATGGCAGGATTTCTTTTTTTATTACTGAATAATATTCATACACACACACACACACACACACACACACACGCACGCACGCACCATATATTCTTTATCCATACATTCAAGATTCTTAGGTTGTTTCTATGTCTTGGTAAAGCTAAAGAAACTTTTGTTCATTCATTTTCCATGTATTGGAGAATACAAAGAACGTAACACAAAGTATCTTTTGCTTCAATTCCTGATGTTACTCACTCTAGTCCCTCTCCTCTACCTATTCATCTCACTCATCCTTTAAGGTCCATGTTAAGTTCTATGTCCTTCGTGGAGGTTTCCCTGCCTTCTTCAGCCTTCTCTGAACTGTCTTATGAATGATACCCTTAGAACTTAATCATAGAATACCTTGTTAAATCCCTTAAACTCATCTTGTGTTCCCTGGAAGAGCAGAATGGCATGGTGGGTAGGAGACAAGTCTGTCACTTAGCTATATAGCCTTGGGCAAATTACTTCTGTTTACTAAAGAGGGTAAAATTGCCCATGTCATAAGATTTATATGAAGATTCCTATAAAGGGTTCAGAAAAATGCCTAGCGTATCTTTGATGCTTAGTCAGTGTTTGCTGAGACATGATCATAGTGTTTCTCTTTTGCCTCTTTCACCTGACCCTTTTCAGCACGTACCCTTTATGTTCAATGAAAAGATGGTTTCTGCCCTCAATACATTCATAATTTAGTCATAGAGACTAAACAAATACAGAAAAGACTATATACTATTAAATGACAAATGAGATACAAAATAAGCAAATGTTTTCATTAGTATTTTTTTAGTGCCTAACAAGATGCTCCACAAAATCTTTTTCAGTTATTTTTTTTTCCTTTTACCTAGATGCACTTTATGGCTTTTTGAATCTACATTAGCAATTTTATTTTACTTTTTAAAAGATGGCAGATAATCCCCTCACAAACTCCTGAACACATGCCATCCCTTCCAATACTCTCTGTCTCTCTGTTTTTGTTCATGTGTCTCATCTTTTTGATTTAAGGCATACATTTTCCTAGTCTTCTAATAAGATATTTTATAACAGTTTCCAGGCTTCCCATAGTCTTTATTCACTCTAAACTACTCCTTTTTTGTTTTTACCTAACCATTAATACTCAGGAAATAGAAAATCTTTGTGTACTGCGCCTTCAATAAATATTATTTTTATTCAAATCGTCAGTAGTGGATGTGTAAAATTCCAAAAATAAGCCTAGGTTATTTTAATTTCTTTAAAAAATAATGAATTGGTAATGAATTTAAATATACTTTGCTGCATAATAAAAACACTGTCTGTCTCCAATCTTGCTGAGGAAACTGAAAGCTAACAAAGAAATGTATAGACTTGAAACAAATGTCATATGTCACCAAGGACAAGAACCAGTTCTGACTTGACTACATAGATTCCCTGACCATTCTGAAGTTGACACTCTGGATTTCCTAGCTGTCCATCACCATCAAAATTACTACAACTTAAAAAAAAGAGGTTTTAGTCTTTTTAAAGTCAGACTGTTTCATGTCTTACAGTCTGTAGTGGGTTTTCATATACATTCCACACATTTGTAAAATTAAATTTTTCTTAACTTTAAACTGTTGAAATAATTGAAAATATTTTAAAGTATAGAACGCAGTTGGCGTTCTCCAAATTTCTCTTTTTATTTCACTAAACAAGGAGAGTAATATAAAAAATAATGACAAATTTTTCAAAATTAAACTTTAAACTTAAAAAAATCAGCAATTCTTTTTTTTTCTTTTTCTTTTTTTTTTTTTTTTTTACTTTTAGGAGAGAACTAAGAGAAGTAGACCCAAATGATTTTTACCCGATTAATTGCAAATAGATTACAGAGAAAAAGCTATATATCAGGTCCTTGAATAAGGTTGTTTCCTTCAATGCTGTTTTGTTATAACGTTGACGAGATGCTGTAGAAACTTAACTCTTGTTTATATCAATTAGCCTATGGTAAAATTGGTTTCATTATGAGATTTTTTCACTGTAGTTTCCACAAACTTATCCATGACATTAAGTGATGACTTAAAGTACAGACCTACTTATATTAAACGTATCAAGTAGACTCACAGGTACTTTAAAAAAGTGTATAGACGGACACACCTTTCAAACTTCTAAACTTCTGTGATTACAGAAATTGCTGAAGTCATTCCTTTGCCAATGGCTTGATTAAATCCATAGCATGTGGAACCCACCCAAGGATTAATTTGGCTATTGTTCAAATTAACAATAACATTCATTCTCCTCTTTCCAGAGAATTGTTAGCATAATTATGGCCTTTATCTTCCCAAAAGCACTTGTCATTTAATAATTAGTATAATTCTTCTGATTCTTTGTTAGATTATTTGAGACAGCACAGGTAGTACTTGTTTTTATTATTTAAAGTATATTTTGTTGAATCAAAACATTAAGTTCACAACCCCCCAAAAGTAACTTTAAGGCAAAACATACTTGAATGTTTAATGATTATCTTTAAAAGCAGTTTTAAGTAAATAAAAGCTCTTTGCCAAGTCAAGGTCCATGTTTTGTAACTTCCAGCTGTGAAGCACCTACAATATAAAGCACACATATTAAATGTTAATCACTTTAGCTCTAATTATTTAGGCCTACAAAGATGTAAAGAAAGTGAAAAAGATTGAACTTGATTTAATGCATACAACTATTCTGAATCATATTCTTCCCCAAGATGATTAAAATCAAACTGTTTATCCTGAATTTCACCTTTGGAACCTCCAAGGTACAAAACCATTCCAAAATTCTTCCTTTTCTTCATCATTGCCAAAATCACAATCAGCATTATTGCCATATAGTTGATACTTATGTTTATGCTAAGCTTCATGCACAATTGTGCTTTACATGCAGAATTTTATTTGCTCCTTACAACAGACCTATAAGGTAGGTGCTATTATTACCTCTATTCTGTGTAATGCCTAGAAAGATTAAATAACTTGGGGAATATCACATAACTAGTAGGTGCCGGATCTCAGATTTAAAAGCAGGATAGCTTAGTTTTTAAAGCTCTGCTTCTAACCTTTATTTTGCCTAAGCCCTCTTAATTCACTTAAATTTGGTATAAATTGACTTTAATCATGACCTTTCTATTGGAACCCATTTTGGTCTTCTCCTTCATCACAGAATGTTGAATAAAGTAAATATTCAAGGAATGGGGAGACAAGATATAAATAATTGAAAAGTTAATTAACAGATAAAAATTAAAATACTAAACATGACTATCAGAAGAGAGGAGTGGATAGTGAAAGAAAGCTTGGAGTTTGTTTAGCATCCTGGATGGAACCACAATTGTGTCCTGATGGCTATAAAGACTTTAAATAAAAATGAAGGAGAGGGCAGTCTTAGGTTTATTGCTTCTGTAAAGGCCGAGAGCCTGGAAAGTGCTAGGTGAATGGAACAAGTGGGAAGAGTCCACCAGGGCTTGAGAAAGGAAAGGGAGGTAGAGGAGATGGAAGTGGGGATCACGTACATTTATACTTGATGTCTTAGTACCAAGGACAGTTTTAGGCCCTGTGAAGAGAAAAATCTTTGAATACTTGGGAGTTGAATTTGGGTCATTTCATCTCTTTCTCCTTTAGCTATTGTATCACCCTATGTCATCCTACTTGTTTCATTTTCCTACCAATAAAGAGAATTCTTGTTCCCTTGTGTTTTCTCCTAGTCATCAAAATTTATGTACACAAACAAAAGAAAAATATGTAATAATTTATAAGAAATCCAAAAACTTGTAAAATGTCTGGGCATCTTTATAAGTCCTCTAGAAAACTTTTAATGAAACATTTAAATTCATTAATGACTTGTAGGTATACAGATCATCAGAACCTCATTTTTCCTTTAACTGGCAGAAACCTTGCAAAAACTTTAAAGGGGATGTAGTTAACTTTAATTACTTAGGCCACTGACAATTCAATATATGGGTTACATAGAATTTTAATTTACTCATGTCACACGTCGTTATCAACTGTACATGAAATTTACGACAAAGGACGGAAGTTGAACTGGTCAGTTTTCCGTTTTATTTCCACGAGGTGCAGGAGATGGGTTTTTTCCTTTGAGCCAAGTCTGGGCAGCCAATAATTTCTAGTATTGCCTGACTAGCAATAACAGGATGAAAAGGTGAATACAACGTGAAAACTCTGATTAAATAAAGCGCATCCTCCCACCCTAGTTTTAGATGAGGAATTCTCTTCCGCCCTCACGCAAGGGGCTGAAACAGCATCTGGCATCACAATACTGACATTTGTTTCGTGATTTCCTCTTTACCGGGTACTCTGACACACAGCACTTATTAGGAATCAGGATTCCTTTCTGCACTTTTTAAAATAAAATTCTGCTTTAGAATCTGTGGGCTGATTTTTTTCACTGGCTTTGACAATCGCGATTTGGACCCTTCCCCGGAATAAGCAGAGTTCTCCCCCAGTTTTATTCCAGGCCTGTGCCACCTCCACTCCCTACGCGAAATTTGCCGTGACTCACATCTTGCAGATCCATCGCCTCCCCACGCGCCCCCAACGCGCCAACCCCCGAGAACCCAACCCGAGCCCACAGAACGTCGTCATCCCGCCCAAGCCAGTCGACTTGGAGGTCTCAGGTCTGAGTCACACGGAAAGACCACCCTCGTCGGCACCCCCCCACACACACTGTCCCTCACACCCCGACGCGCCGGTCGCCGGGCCTCCCCTCCCGACACACCAACGCCTGTCGCCTCTGCGTAACTTGTTATGCTCCAGCTCGAGCCCTTGACCCAAAAACCTCCGAGAAACTGAGAGCCGCAGAGCCGTCCTCTGGCGGCCTTTGAAGGCTTTGTTATTGTTTGGGTTTGAATCGATACGCCCCTCCCCATCCTTCCTCCCTCGCGGCTCAACACCCTGCGCCCGCCTCCCTTCACGCCCCGCGCCCCTCCCCCTCCATTTTGGCGCCTTTTCCTTCCCGCCACGTCGTGGCGGCGTAGAGACCATTCTGACCGCGAGAGGGGGCGGGGCGTGGGCGTGGGCGCGCCGCGTTATGCAGATAAGTCGGTTTCTGGTTGGCTGGAGGTGCGCCAGGGGGCGGGGCCAGGGCGCGGCGACGGAGCGCGCGGGGCGGGGGCCAGGGGGAGTCGCCGGGTCCCGCCGCTTCCCCACCCCCTCTCCTCCCTCCGCTGGCCCCGCAGCCGCGCTCCCCGCCTAGGCCTCCCGGAGAGGCCCCGCCCCATCCCCACCCGCCCGCGCGCCCTCCTGTCGGCGCGCTCCGCCCCTTTACTCCTGGCGGCTGGGCGAACCCGGCGTCTGCTGCAGCGGCCGCGGTGGCGGAGGAGGCCCGAGAGGACTTGGCGGCAGCGGCAGCGGCGGCGGTGGCGGGACCGGTGGCAGCAGCAGCAGCAGCTACGAGCTCCCTGTGTCGCGGCATTGCCGCACGAACCCTACGAGCCGTCAATCCCACCGCCCTCGGCGCTGCCTGACCCAGCCCGCGGGTCCTCCAGCCGCCAGCCCCGGCAGCGCCCGCAGTTGTCCTCCGACTCGCCCTCGGCCTTCCGCGCCAGCCGCAGTCACAGCCGCAACGCCACCCGCAGCCTCAGCCCCAGCTGTAGGCACAGCTACTGGCACAACCCTAGCTTCAGCTCCTTCTGCATTTCCTCCAGACACACACAGCCCCTGCGCCGACACCCTGGAGGTTGGGATGCTCCTGTCCAAAATTAACTCCCTTGCCCACCTGCGCACCGCGCCCTGTAACGACCTGCACTCCACCAAGCTGGCGCCGGGTGAGCAGCACCCCAATCCGGGGATGGGGATGGAGGCTGTACCTCCCAGGGTGGGATCTGGGGGCTCACGCGCCGGGCCAGCACTAAGTCCCCCTGTGTTTCCTCCTTTACTAGGCAAGGAGAAGGAGCCCCTGGAGTCGCAATACCAGGTGGGCCCGCTACTGGGCAGCGGCGGCTTCGGCTCGGTCTACTCAGGCATCCGTGTCTCCGACAACTTGCCGGTGAGTGGGCGCCCCGCCGTGGGGAGGGCGCGCGGGGCGGGGGCCGCACGGATGTTTTGGCCCCATCGAAGGTACCTAACGGAGACTCCTGGGGTGATTTCCAGGTGGCCATCAAGCACGTGGAGAAGGACCGGATTTCCGACTGGGGAGAGCTGGTGAGTGCCCAGGAGGGAGCGATTCCCAGGGTGGGTGGGGTGAAGGGGTGCCCTCCGACTCCCGCCCTAACGCAGCCGCCTCGCCCCCGCAGCCTAATGGCACCCGAGTGCCCATGGAAGTGGTCTTGCTGAAGAAGGTGAGCTCAGGCTTCTCCGGCGTCATTAGGCTCCTGGACTGGTTCGAGAGGCCCGACAGTTTTGTCCTGATCTTGGAGCGGCCCGAGCCGGTGCAAGACCTCTTCGACTTTATCACGGAAAGGGGGGCCCTACAAGAAGAGCTGGCCCGCAGCTTCTTCTGGCAGGTGCTGGAGGCCGTGCGGCACTGCCACAGCTGCGGGGTGCTCCACCGCGATATCAAGGACGAGAACATCCTCATCGACCTCAACCGCGGCGAGCTCAAGCTCATCGACTTCGGGTCGGGAGCGCTGCTCAAGGACACCGTCTATACGGATTTCGATGGTGAGCCAGGTCTGGGAGGGAGCTAGCTGCCCAGGTGATTCGGCCTGGCCTGGAGGCCTCGGCCAGCTTCCCTCTCCGGCCCTTTGTAAAGGTCATCGGGCCGCCAGGCTCCGTGCTAGCAGGGGTGGGGCGAGGAGAGCTTCCCAGCGTAGTAAACTCAGGGATTCAAGCCAGCTGAACCCGTAATGTTTCTGGCATGATTTTATATTTTAAGTGGAATTCAGTGGGTTCCGAGCTTTCCCAATGAAAAAGAGGTTGTGGGTAACCGGCCGTAGCCCAGATTTCTGAAGTCTGACCCAGTTTCCCCGCCAGTAAAAGGATGGGAGGGGTAAGAGAGGAGAGAGCGGGGGAGATGAAAATTGATGCCGGTTTTGTAATTTTTGTTTTATAAAACTATAAGTTTTCTGTAAGGTAGTTTTTAGAGCCGCAGTATTTTGTCGTCTTTGATCTAGGAATGGATAAGGAATAGAAACAGTAGTTTCACTAAATAATTCATTATGTTGTTTTTTTGTTTTGTTTTGGTGTTGTGCGGTGAGGGAGTCGGGAATGAATGTTGTGAAATAAGATCTCTTGCTGGTTTGAAAATTAGTTGGGTGTCTCCGCAGAGAGGATGAAAATCTATCCTAGGGAGGGGCTTGGAGCGGGTTCTTTCAGAAAAGATGGAATGGAGAGCCTGAGATCAAAGCAAAGTAGGGTGGGTCAGCATCTAAGCGTCTTAACCTAACAAACGACAGCCTTTCAAAACTTGTGACTGGAGCTTGTGGTTTGTGTTTATTTGCCCTTGGTGGACGCTGGGTTGGGCTGCATTTTTTTTGTATTTAACAGTTAATGGCTGGCCGGGTTCTCCCATGTTTTTTTTTTCCTTTTAGTCTTTGCTGCCCCCTGGTGAGCACCAGAGGGATGGGCCCCATTTTTTTTTTTTACAACCCAAAGTTTGTAAACAGGAATCACGTGGTATGAAACCAGCTCTGCAGCTCCGTCTGCCTTTCTGGTGTGGGGAGGAAAGGGTGTGGGTGTCTTGCCCCTGCACTCAGCAGACGGGCTGGAAGGCCTCCCAAAGGGCACTCCAACTTAGGATGTTGTGCAAGTTTACTCACCTAGATCTCATCTGAGATGAGAATGTCACTCTGGCTTCTGGGCAGCCTTTAATACAGTTTGAAGATGGTCTGTGGGATAACTCCCTCGATTGTGCAGACATTCATTCCTTCATCCCATTGTGGGTGGTCCTGCCACATACAGGCCTCAGGCCCCGGGCTTGTTTGTTTCTTGGAGCAGTTTGTAAAGAATTTCAGTTTATGGTCTGGGCTGGTACAGAGGTGGGTAATGTTTTGGGTTGGAGAGATGCCTTAAGCTGCCTATCCACTCCTTTTAGCCAGGGGGGAAAATGGAGTTCACCCAGTTCCTGAGAGAAGGGGCTTGGTGCTGTTTTAAAAAGAGTTACTCAGCTTACCACTTGGTTGCTTTGTGCTTTATTTTTGCCAAAAGTGTGTTTTCTTTCCTATTCTCCCGCCTCACAGGGACCCGAGTGTATAGTCCTCCAGAGTGGATCCGCTACCATCGCTACCACGGCAGGTCGGCAGCTGTCTGGTCTCTGGGGATTCTGCTGTACGATATGGTCTGTGGAGATATTCCTTTTGAGCACGATGAGGAGATCATCAGGGGCCAAGTTTTCTTCAGGCAGAGGGTCTCTTCAGGTAACTTCTGGAAAGCTCCTTATTGAGGAGAGAAGCAGGAATCACAAGGTTGTTAGTTTTTGGAGACTTTGAATTCTGGAGAGCTTCATTCTCCAGGAGATGCTAACTGATCTTTAGCTTAGTAGACTCCTAGGCCAGTGATTGACCCTCGAGACTGAGCCCTGGGAATAGAATGGTTTGCATTTGAGCATTCCTTAGGAGGTTATAGGAAGAGCAAGTGTGAGAATATTAAGAAGAAAAAAACATTTAGTTTCACTGAAAGGTTTTTAAAAGTGCCAACAGAGTCATCTTCAACTCCTGGCTAATTTGCTAGGGAGTGAAAAGTTGAAGTCTCTTTGAGCCCTCTCCCTTAAGGCTGGTTCTAAATATTTCGGTTCCAGTGACCTCATTGTGGGTGGTGTTCATATTTGTAAGTTGGTAGGTGAATTGAATCACCTCATCATGTTCAGTGATGTCTCATCAAAATCATTTGTCATCATTATTCTTTTTTCTGTTGAGTGGGTGTCGTGGGAAAGGCCCCAGTTACTGAAGTTTGAAAACCACAGGTTTAAGAAGGGACCTGGTGTTTTTAGCTAAAAGCAGACTGGAGGATCCAGATGGAAATTAAAGAATATGAGTTCTAGAAAGTATGAGGTCTCTATTGGACTCCAGATTTGTGGGCCCCTGAGAAGCAAATTGGGAAGATCTTTGCATTACAAAAACAAGTTGAGTCATCATAATCTTTCTTTTTGCAGAGTGTCAGCATCTCATTAGATGGTGCTTGGCCCTGAGACCGTCAGATCGGCCATCCTTTGAAGAAATCCAGAATCATCCATGGATGCAAGATGTCCTCCTGCCCCAGGAAACTGCTGAGATCCATCTCCACAGCCTTTTGCCAGGGCCCAGCAAATAGCTTTTCTAGTAGGTCCTCCCCTTCTGTCAGATGCTCCAGGGAGGAGCTGGAACCTTCTGTTTCCAGCTTCCCGAGTACCAGTGACACTTCTTGCCAAGCAGGATAGTGCTTGATACAGAAACAACATTTACAACTCATTCCAGACCCCAGGCCCTTGGAGGATACCTCCTAATAGGGGAAGAGACTCACTCCTGGCATCCTAGGCCTCAACTCCTCGTAGATGCTCTCTCCATAGGTGTCCAGACAGCATTGCTGGACTCTGCACAATCCTGGGGTGGGGGGTGGGAGTGGGTCAGAACCCTGCCATGGAACTGTTCCCTTCATCACGAGTTCTGCTGAATGCCGCGATGGGTTGGGTAGGGGGAAAACGGGTTGGGGTGGGATAGGACTAGCACCATTTTAAGTCCCTGTCACCTCTTCCGACTCTTCTGAGTGCCTTCTGTGGGGACTCCGGCTGTGCTGGGAGAAATACTTGAACTTGCCTCTTTTACCTGCTGCTTCTCTAAAAATCTGCCTGGGTTTGGTTCCCTATTTTTCTCTCCCTTCCCCTTCCCCCCATCCTTTTTTATGAAAGGTGCCATGGAAGAGGCTACAGGGCCAAATGCTGAGCCACCTGCCCTTTTTCTGCCTCCTTTAGTAAAACTTCGAGTGAACTGGTCTTCCTTTTTGGTTTTTACTTAACTGTTTCAAAGCCAAGACCTCACACACAAAAAATGCACAAACAATGCAAATCAACAGAAAAACTGTAAATGTGTGTACAGTTGGCATGGTAGTGTACAAAAGGATTGTAGTTGATCTAATTTTTAAAATTTTTGCCTTTAAGTTATTTTACCTTTTTTTTTTTTTTTTTGAAAGATGCGCATTCTAACCTGGAGGTCAACATTATGTATTTATTTATTTATTTATTTGGTTCCCTTCTAGCTCCAAGCTTCCACGGCTGCCGCCATAGTTTTCTTTCTTTCTTATCTCCTCTGACTTGGGGACCTTTTGGGGAGGGTCGCAAAACTTGCTCTGTTCTTAGGGTGATGGGACTCAGGCGGGACAGCTGCTGCAGCTCCCCGAGTGCTGCAGGGGCCCCTCCCGCCTGCTTACCCAAGTGGGTATGGGTTCCGTGGGTGATGGGGGAGGGGCGTTGCTGACTTGTGTATATAGGATAGATATATGAAAACCAGTTCTGGATGGTGTGCCTTCTGGATCCTCTCTGGGGCTGTGTTTGAGCAGCATGTAGCCTGCTGGTTTTATGAGTGAAATACTGTACAGGGGAATAAAAGAGATCTTATTATTTTTTTTTTATACTTGGCGTTTTTTGAATAAAAACTTTTTGTCTTAATGTGGTTTCTAAGTGTTGTCAATACATGGACATGCTAACATGCATTTATTGACCACAGTACATGCCAAAGTCCTATCCTAGGTAGAAAAAGAACTTTCAGTCTGAATGGTTCCCTTCAATAAGACTTCTGGGAATAGTTACTTCTCTGAAATGAATGTATGGGAGCCAATCTTGTGTAGACAAGATTTGGCCTGAGGGGCCCAATGAAATCCTCTCAATGCGAATTCTAGAGTTTCATTAATAAAACACATGTAGCTATTTTCCCAGTTGCGCTGGTTACATTTCATGAAATAGCCACTTATGACTGGCTGGGCTAGTGGCCCCGGAACTACAGAGTTTCCATCACTGCAGGAAGTTCTGTTGGAGGGAACTGATCTAGAGATATCAAACACCCCAGTTGCTAAACAGTTGCTTTATCTGTCTCCCACTAGTAAAATTTTGAGCCCAAACCTTTGCACATGTTAAATATTGAAAAGCTATGTACCTGTATTACTCTTAGTTACTGATTCAAGGTCCCTTCATTGTTAGTGTGGAGTTTGGTCATAATACTGGATGGATAGAAATGTGTTTTTTTCACTTAAGCAGACAGGGTTTACCTCTCCTATGTGCTTGTCAGGTTTATAAAGGGAGAAGGTGAAATGTTAGCTCTGCCACTTTCTAACGTTGTGCTGGGATAATTAGTATTTTAAATCTAGTTTCTTTTCAGGAATCTGTTTAAGCCCCTTGTTCTTTTTGTGAGTTTAATTTAAACTGGACGGTAGAATCCATGAATCCATTTAGTACTCATGGCCTGAATATGTCCTGATATGCTGAAAACACACTCAGTTTGCATATTAAGTATTAGCAAATGTTGGTTTCTTGTTTCCTATAAACAGCAATTCTAACATGCTTCCCTGGGGGTCATCTTGACCTCTCCTTTGTGTGTGCACACTCTTCAGACACTGGCCAGGATGCTATCTTGTTAGGTTGCTTGAGGGTTCAGGCTGCGATACCCCTCACTATTATCTACCCTTAAGCTTGGACTAGATTCCAAATGTTAGCTCAGCCCCCATGTTTTGCGGGAAAGGAAGGAAGGATTTCTTGGTTCTGGGGCTGATAGAAAATTTCTGAGTTCCCCTTTTCCCTTTCCTCTTTCCCCCTCACCACCCCTCCCCCCCAAACACACACATTCTCCAGTGTGTGTGTGAGAGTTGCATGTTTCGGTAAAGTTGACATGTGAGCAATTAAGTTGTTCCAAACTCAAACTTGCAATGAAATCTAGCAAAGCCCCATCCTTCTGTCTTGAAGTCAGTTTCTGGCAGTTTTCCTATCCTTTGTTGAGACTACTTGGGGTGATGGAAGACAGGGTCTCTGATGAAATACATATTGTGCTTCTATTGGGTGCAAGATATGAGGGGTTGTATGGGAATGGTACATTCCCATACAACCTAGTGTGGAATGGAAGTCAGATAACTAATGACTGGCCACAGGACTATCCAGAGCAATGATTATGAGCATAGCCTTGGGAATCCACCTCGGGCTTTGGTCTTATCACCATTACTTACCTGGATGCCTTGGGCAAGTTGTCACACACTTTGAGACTAATCTCTAAATAGAGATATTCCTTGATTGGATTGTTAGAAATATCTAGTTAAATAATGGGAAGATTAAGCTAAATAATGGGTGTACTTACATGCAAACAAATACCATCTCCTGCTTACTATATACATGCATCTATGTAATAAGAGTACTAAGAAGTGCAGGTCAATAAATTCTCGGAGTCAGGATAGTGGTTAGGTCTGCAGAGGAGGAAGGGAGGTAGTGATTTGGGGAGGGGTATCTACACAGGCCCCTTCAATTGTTTGTACAATGCTTTATTTCATAAGCCAAATGGTGAAGACTAAGGAGTTTGCATTATTCTTTATGGCTTTTGGGTTGTCTTAAATATTTCATGATAAAACTTTAAAGGTAATTTACAAATTTATGCTTATCATTTAGGCAGCAGATAGAGTTATTACCGCCCTTGGCCGAAGGGGTCTGGGAAGGCTTCAAAGAGGAGCCAGCATTTCAACTGGATTTGAAGGATGAGCTTCAGTTTGTTCACCTGTAAACTGAACATGCAGATAGAGCAGAGAAATCCAGAGGAGCTAATGTTTTTCCCCACATTAGATCAGGGATCAGTACACTACAGCCTGCTGACCAAGTCTGGCATACCACCTGGTTTTGTATGGCCTGCAAACCATGACTAGGTTTTACCTTCTGGGATGGTAGAAAAAATTCAGATGAAGAATATTGTTTTCTAACATAAATATTATATAAAATTAAATCACCAGTGTTTGAAAATAAAGTTCATCCATTTATGAATTGTTAATGGCTGTTTTAGTGCTGCAGTAGCAGAGTTAAATAGTTGTAACAGAGATTTTTGGCTGGCAAAGCCAAAAATATTTACTATGTGGCTCTTTACAGAAAAATTTTGCTAACTCTTGCACTAGACCATGGTCTCTTTAATTCATTTGCCTCTTTCTTAACACTTAGCAATTGTAGCTAACACACTTTCAGTACCTACTAGTACCCAGCTTTGCATGTATTAACTTACTTTGCATCTCTATGAGGTAGATGCTATTATTTAACCTTATTTTACAGATGGGGAAGACTGAAGTGCAGAGCAGTAGATTCCCAGGTCAAAAGTCACATAACTAAGAAGTGGCCAGGTCGGAACTGGACCCAGGCAATCCAAGCTCATTATTACTTTGCTAAATTGCTTCTTAATAAACAGTTTGTGTGGATTAATCATCTCAAGATTGCTTCAGGGCCCAGATCTGGAGGTCAGGGAATATCCCCAGATTCCAGGGGAGTCAGGTAAGCAGGTCATTATTGGATCGTGTGAGCTGCCCTTTACTTGGGCCTGAGTGGGGAGGAAGAGTTAGAGGCAGTAAAGGGAGGAGAAAGGGGACAAGGAGGAGGGGTGGTAAGGGGTGGAGCCAGGCCACATTTCTTGTAAATGTTGCTTAGCTCCTTCAACTGCTCTGCTGGGTTCTTAGAAACCCTTACCACAAAGGACCTATCGAGAATAGTGTTATAGCAGATATGGCCTCATCCCCCAGTTCATTTCCTGCCCAGCCTTGCGCTAGTAACCCCGATTGCCAAGAGCAAGGTTACAGTGACCCCTCAGCATTGCTGTGGGAGGAAGTGCAAAAATAAGCAGAACTAGGGTCAAGCTGTGAGGGCAGTCTTTCTTTTTATTTATTGTAACAGGACTTCCGATGTACAGAATTGAATCAATCATAATCCTTGGTTCCTAATATATTCTCGTAACTGGTCCAAACACGGCCTGCTGTTATTACATTAGGTGGTGAACTTACCGCCCAACTCAAGAAGCAGACGTTGACAATGACATCTGGCTTTCTACACGATCTTCTCTTAGTCCATTCTGTGCCTCTCTCAGATATAACCCGCTGTCCTAAATTTCGTGTTTAGCATTCTCACATGTCTTTGACAATTTTTATTTTATAGTAATAGAGTGTTTGGTTTTAGTTGTTCTTAAAGTTCATAAAGGGTATCGTGCATGTATGTAGTGATCTGGAACTTGCTCTCTTCACTCAACATTATGTTATAAAAATTCATGCACGTTGTAGCACTTGGTCCATTTTCCATCTAGAATATTTTATGGCATGGATAGATATTTGGGCTGTGACCAGGAGAGGCTGGTCTTTAGGGTTCCCCTGGGTTAAATCGCTTAGGAGGTCAGCATGCACAGAAAAGTGTACCTCTTGCCCAATACCCCAGAGCTCCCCCTGGGACCATATAGCCATTCTATATTAATCTGCGGAGCACCTACTATGCACCAGGCACCCTGCTGTAAACACTGAAAACTCCTTTTTTATATGCGAGTAGACAGAACCAGGCTTTTCTCATCTGCCCCCTTCAGGGTTCAATGTGATGCCAGCAAAGACAATTGTCACAGCAAAGTGAAGATCCAATTGCATGGGCTTCCAGTGAGATCTATAGAGCTGGCAGTGACTATTGTTTACATGCTGTGGTGTGGGAGTGTTGAGTGGTGAATGTATAGTGTGTGTCTGGTGTGGTGTAGCGATGATGATGTGGTGTGATGGTGTGTGTATGTGTGCACATTTTGTATCTTTGGTGTGTGTGGTGAAGCATGGTATATATATGTTTATATATGTTATTTGTGTGCAGAGATAGTACAGTTGGTGTGGGTGTTGTATATGTGTATGTATGTATATGGGCCACTGGACATACACACTCAGTCTGAGTTTACCTACTTACCCCATCTGGACTGAAGAGTCCTATTTCTTCACTCAGAGGCTTGGCTGCCTCCTTTTCCTACCTCTGCTCTGATTCTCTTCTCTGCCCCACTCCTTTTTCTCACCTCTCTTCAACTCTTATCTTCTTCCCGATCTCTAACTCAGATCTCTCCTCCCATAACCACCCACCCAATTCCCTTCATTCCTCTTCCCAGTTCCTCCTCCAGTTGGCCCATCCCAATAGACCTTTGAGACCTCATTCTTATTTGACCTTTCAATCTCATACAACGGCTGGCTCCTCCTTCCTTCTTGAAACACCTCCCCTGGTGTCATGATCCTTGGTTTACCTTCACCTTCTCGGCCTCTTAGACCATTTCCTCTCCCTCACTTGCCTTTTAAACTCAGGTGTTCATTCTCTTCCTCACCCCTGAGCTGGCTAGCAGGAAGCAGATGGCAGTCTCAGATTGCATAAAGTGAGGAGAGCGTGAAAAAGAACTATTTGCAAAGGTGTGGGGCAGGTGTTGGGAAGCGAGCCAGGGCAGCGCTATACCCTGGGGCCAGCAACAGTGGGAGCTGTTACCTCTCTCACCTGAGAAGCAGAAGAGGGAGCAGGCAGTGGAATCATGTAGGTGTGAAGAAGCTGCCTGATGAGATCCGTGACCTTCATCCCAGAGAAGCAGTCAGCCTGTGCTAACACTACTTAGGGGGAACCAGAGAAATAAATACCTTGGCCTCTCTCTTTTCTCACCCTCTTATCATCTCCCAGGGCCTCGTATAGGCTGAACCCATCTGGAAGTCAGAGGCAGGGAGTCTAGCGTGATGCAGTCTGAACAGGTCAGCCTCTTGGAGGCCGCAGATGGAGAAGGGCAGCGAGTGGCTCTGGAGAGGCAAAGGGAAGAAACCAGGCACAGTTGCTATGGGATTCTGCCTTTTCTCCCAGATGATTCCCTTAACTCCAGTACAGACCTCTCTTTTGAACTGAGCTCTAGGTCAAGAGCCTTCTGGATCCCGCTGCCCAGGGTCCCCAGGTATTCAGTAATTGAATATCACTTGTGTGCCTACAGGAAAATGATTGAGGCCTCCTCAACCCCTGAATACCTCCTGCACCACAGCTTGCTTCTCAGTTCCACTTAGCAAGTTCCCAAGAGGCATAGATGCTCACATATTTTCCAAGTACAAATAACTTTTTAAAAAAGTGACACATGCTTTTTAGCAAAAATAATGATATAACATGAATTAAAGTTATGGCATGTAATGCTACCACACCAGAAATACTTAGCATATCCATATTTCTATAATATTTATACATACACATATTTTCTCTATATAACTTTATAGAACAGAGCTAATATTTTTGTAATCGGTCTCACACACTTAACAATGTGCTATTGAAACATTTTTATTTCCAGAACTATGGATAAGCATAATCATTTTGCTATGGCCATAATACAGATGTATATTATTAATTCACATTATTTCCAAATTTTTTACCACTATATATGAAACATTCTGTTGCCAGACAGAGCTTTGGGCAGAGAATAATTGTTGCCTATGCCAATGTCCATTCTCTTTTTCTTCCTTGGTAACAGAACCTCTGGTTTTTAGCCAGTCATATACACGGCTTTCCTGAAGAGGAAAGACTAAATTCTCCAGATTCCCATGCAGCTAGCTGTGGACATATGACCAAGTTACACTCAATGCGACGTAAGTAAAAGTGTTGTGGGAGCAGATTCCAGGAAACATGTGGTAGGCACCCTCGACACTGAGAGGAAAGAGGGAATTCTCTGAGAAGAGGGTGATGAAGGTGGTGGGGAAATATGCTGAGTAGACAAATGTGAAAAGCTCCCTCAGGCTACTCTATCCATTCAGACCCTCATGACTATCTCCCTGTTTGTGACAAGCTTTTATTATTTTACCAGAAAAATACTTTCTCCCTTTAAGTTAGTGATTTTTGGGAAGTGTGTGGCATGTTTCATTATACTTTCATTGTATCTTTGTCCCCACGTCTGCCCTCTCATGCCTCCCATGACACATCTCTCTAATTTTATAGTACAAGTCAGTTAAAAAGTGAGATACAGTATCAAGCCAATTCTCATTTATTTACAATCAATCCATGGGGAAAATTATATAGTAATATGAATAATATAAAGTTAAAAATAACTTAAAATGTATATTTGACTTCTGAAACGTATTCCTAAATCCAACACATTTTCACTGATGGAGAAAAGAAGGGAATGAATATTTTTAAAAAAGCTAACTTCATTGAGGGATAATTTACGTAGGCTAAATAATACCCATTTTTAGCACACAATTTTATTTGTTTCGACAATTGTACACACCTGCGTAACCACTATCTCTATCAAGATATAGAACATTTCCACCACCCCTAAAGTTTCCCGTGTTTCTGTGCAATCTTCCCATTCCACCCCCACCAGCCCCAGCCAACCACTGATCCACTTTCTGTCATATAGATTAGTTTTGCCTATTCTAAAATTTTATTTAAATGTTGTTATACGGCATGTGAGAATGGGTGCCTAGCCTGTGACATACTTTACAAGTGTATAGTCATTTCCCTTTTAAAGATGAGAAAACCAAGACTCAGAAATTTAATAATTTACCAAGGTCACATGGCTAGGAAATGGCAGAGTAAGTTTATCTGTCTCCAAGTTCAGGGTCTTTCTTTATACACCACACTGTTGCTATCCTTGGTTTTGTGTAGGCATGAAAAAATGAATATATTAGGGGCAGATGTAAGGTCAAAGTTTACAATCTTATGAAAAAGCAGGAGTAAGGCATATAGACCATCTGGAGAAAAGACAAAAGGATAAATAATAAAATGTTAAAATAAATCGTAACCAACCACCAAAAATAAGTCCTCTGCTTTGTACAAACAAACAGCTCTTGGAAGCCTAAGAAGAGAACTTTGGCTGATGGTGTCACAACAGGTTCTCAGGGGGAAGATTACCTAGAGCCCTAGGCATTGACTTCAGACAAAATCATGAAGTTAGACTGGGAAAATCTGACTAAGAGGAGGCCAGATCTCAAGTCTTCTTTCCTGTCCAGTATTAGAATCTGACATTTAGAAAATCATAATTTAGTCATGAAAACACAGACTTAGTTCCTAAATTCCACAACAGTAGCACTATTAGGGCAGCAGGGGACACTTCAAGGAGTTTAAGGACAAATAAAAAGAACAGACAATTCTCTAGGCTCTATAGGGGTCGTTTTTCAAAAGTTTGTTTGTGTATCATTTGTTTGAAATTCAACACATCTTCCCAGGGAAATTGCATTACAGATGGAGGTTGAGCTCTTGGATCTGCACTCATATGCTGAGTTAACACATGAGGTGGCTGAAATACTATACGACTGCTATGAAAACAACACTGCAGCAGTTCTAGAACTCAGACAAAACAACAGATTGTGGACTCACAGGCAGCTTGAGCTGTTGTCTAGACTTCCCTCCTACCTGGTACAGGGTTCGCCTCCACCTTATCCCTGTCCATTGGTGTTCTGTCTTAGCCAAGACCATCCCCCTTGCAAGATAGAAAATTCTTCCTCATTTCAAGTTGAAGTTTGTCTTCTGCTGCCTTCACTTCCTTGATTCCTAGCTCTATTCTCTGAAGCTACATGAATCTGATCACTCTCTCATGTGACAGGACTTCAAGAGTTTATGGGTGTTCGTTTTGCTATTTTTTTTTTAAATCAAATTTCTGCACGTTTGAACTTTTTCATAATAAAAAAATTCAGGAAATTTGTGGAAACAAACCTCAAGTGTCTCTCTGAAACTGGCGAAGATTGAGTATAGTAATCAGGAAAAATTATATTGACCTACTTGAAAAAAATGTGACCACAAAGTACCCAGCAAATCAGATATCTGTCAGGGTGAGAAAATGGCAGAAGAGCCAGCCAGCTCCTACACTGGGATGACTGATAGATGCCTAAGACAAAATTTTTTTTCTAGGTTGTGGTAAGGACTGTTTGAGAACAGTCAAAGAAAGTATAGGGTGGGCCAGGCATATAGAAAGTGCTACTAAATACAGTCGATTCTCATTGTTCGTGGTAGTTATGTCCTATAAAGTTGCTGTGAACACCAAATTTGTGACTACTGAACTATTACTGTTCCTGGGGGAAAGATAGGGTTAGGTTCCTGTGAGTCTCTGGTCACAAATAATTTACTTGAGTTTCTGTCTAAGGACATCTTAGTTAATAAATATATGGTAAGTCCTTACTTTACATCACCCATAGGTTCTGCGACTTTAAGCTAAATGACATACAAAATAAAACAATTTTACCATAGGCTAATGATATAAACAAAAGTTCCTACAGTTTCTCGTCAACATTATAACAAAATGACGTTGGACAAAACAATGTTATTCAAGGACCTACTGTGTTATTGACTCATTCACACTGAACTCAAGGCCAATGGCCTTATAACTCGTGCCCAAGGGACACATACTTAACACCTGCTTTCTCTGTAAATCATGTCACAGCCTTCTTGCATTTAGGAACACTAGACAGCACTTCAGCTCTACATTTGGGGGAAGCTTTTAATCAGCAAAGTCACCAACGAAAATCACAAAAATATGAAAAACCTTGCAATAAATACATTACCAAAGGACACTTCTATACAGTATGAGAGCTAAAACAAGAAGGCTTTGTTCCACCTTATTCCACCTGGCGATGTTGGCGAGTCATGCATGCTGGGTGACTCGAAATTTTGGTGCTTTGCACATATCTTCAGTGACCATGAAAGCACTGTGATGATTGATTTTGGGGTCATAATTAAGTTTTAGTTAGAAGGCAAGTTCACAAATACAGAATCCATGCATAATAAACACAATGGTCATTGGTGATTAAAGAGGGTTTGTTTTTTTTTTTAAAAAAACCTTTCTTTCATATACTTTATTTTTTTGGAAAATTATGAGGTAAACAACATAAATGGTCTTATCTCTATTTTTTAGATGTTGAGGGTAAAAAGACTGTTGAGTGGCAGAAACTAGACCAAAACCAGTACTTTAAATTTCTATTCCAGGACTCATCTACTACAAGTGGATTTGAGTTCCAGTTACCACAAAGTATAATTACTCAAGCCTACCTAACTGATACTCATTTTGAAATTTTCATATTTCCAGTCATCTTGACACTCAGTTAAGGAAGTAATTTTTTTACATAACTATTTATTTATATCAGTATGGATTCATGGACATTGATTTAATTCTGTGAGTTATAAAATTCAATACTATTGTTACTTATTTTGTTGCTCGAATTGTTTCAGCTTTGGCCATTGAGTCAGTTCCTGTGTCTTTTCCATGAGCTCCCATTCTTTTCTGAGCATGTTCCTACTTCTGCCACCACAAGATGCTCCAGCCTCATGCTGTATTTTCCCCCTCTAACCCAGACTCAAGCACTTCTCCAAAGTACTTTGGATCCTTTAACCAAAGAATGGTGTTTAAAAAGCAAATCTGGGCTCTAGTGGGCTTATTGCTCCTGGGGTATCATTGTTTCCACACCCTCTCAGGGATGTATATATACATTGATCCATGCATGAACACAGGTCTATGTTTACTTCTGTATCTATTCATGATACCAGTTAAGGAACTTTTTATGAAGACTGTACTTTTGTCTTTACAACGTAGTATGTAGTAGGTTCGCAAAAAATACTTGTTGAGCTGAATTGAACTAGTTAGAAAATTAGGGGAACAATGCGATGTAGAAAAGTGTTTAAGGATCGAAAGAGCAAGATAAATGAAATCTTTGTCAATGGGTGACACTGAAGGGGCCTGGTCTGGTATTTGAAATCAGGGTGCAAAGACCAGCTCTTGCCACTTAGCTCCAGGACCTTGAACAAGTTACCTAACCTTCGTGGGCCTAAGTTTCCTCGTCTATAAGAAGAAGCACTAACTGGGCTAAATGATTATTGGGATTCCTTTCAGCCTGAGAGCGCCAATCTCATCATAACACTCACTTGCTTTAAAAATCTTTTAAGGACAGGCAGTTTCTACATTATTTTTTTACACTATGACCTTGTGTGTGTGTGTGTGTGTATGTGTGTGTGTGTGTGTGTGTGTGTGTGTGTGTGTATGTATTAAGGGTTGATCTGAGATAGTGTAACAGAAATGTAAGTGTGTGTCAAATAAAATAGAAGTTAACTTCTCTTTCACATAATTTGACTTCTCTTTTATAGTCTGGAGGTGTGCTTTTCAAGGTTCTAACACTAGCAATAACACCAGAGCCCAGAGTGACTGCTCCAGTTCCTACCATCATGTCTGTGTCCCACCCAGCGGGAAAAGGGAAAGACACAAAGGAGTACATGTCATTCCTTTTAGAAGCATGATCTAGAAATGGCACACACCACTGCTGCTCACACTCATTTGGCCAGAACTCAGTCACATTGCTACACCTGACTGCAAAAGAGGCTGGAAAATATAGGTTCTAGCTAGGCAGCCACATGCCAACACTTGAGGATTGATTATTAAAATGAAGAAGAGGAGCATGAATTGATGGAAAACTTGCCATTTCTGCTACAATATATATAACTGAAACAAGATTTTTACAAATGCTACTTAATACAAAAACTATTATATCTAATTTTAGTCTATTCCATTTAATATCCTTTTCATTTTTTAAAATATTGGTCTTGACCTATCAAATTGACTTCATACTCAAATGTTTTACAGTCCTCATGTTGAAAAGCACTTTCCCAGAGTGAATTGCAAACTCCTCCTTTGGTAAGTATGGTGGTCTCTTTAAGATATGGCTGCTGCTCAGTCTGTAGCCTTTTTGCTGGCTGCTGCCCACCACCACTGCAGAACCCACTGAGCTCCCAATTCCTGGACACACTATCATATTCTCCAGTTTCTTGTCTTTGCATTCACTCTTCCCTCTATCTGGGATGCCTTCTGCCCATCTTTATTGTTGGAAGTCCAATTTGTGTGTCTCCTCCTCTAAGAACCCTTCTCTTACTGTAAGTCATCTGCAGAATTGATTCACTGCTTGGTGCTGAACCCCTTATTATGCTGAATTCCACATTCCAATTAATGTTCTTAGCTGTCAGCTTCCTCTCCTATTCTATGAGCCCATCAAGGTCCAGAAAGCAGGTCTCATTCATCTTTGTGTCATCAGCACCTTTCTCAAGGCCTAGCACAAAGTCTAGGTCCAAAGCGTGCTTGCTGAGTTGACCAGAAGATAGGTGATTTCTTTTGAAAGAGGGAAAGCCTGCCCTAATTCCCTTAGGCAGAGTCACTTCTGCTTTGCTCTCCTAATGCTTTCCTTGAGCCTTACACATTGCCTGGTTGTGATTAACTTTAGGGGCCCTGGAGCCAGTCTGCCTGGGTTCAAATTCCAGCAGTGCCACTTTATGTGTGACTCTACAAGAGTAACTTCAGCTGTAATGGGGAAAATAATGTAATTTATTTCATAGCATTGTTGTGAGAATTAAACTAACTCATTCCTTTGGAACAGTACCTAGTAAATACTCAATATGCATTAGTTATTATGGTCTACCTATATATTTCTCCCCACTAGACCATTAGCACCTGGAGGGAAGAACTATATCTCCATTGATGCCTTTTATACAGGCCTTACTCATCGCAGCCCTCCATAAATGTTGACTTTAATTAGCAAGTCACCTGGAAATCCAGACCAGTATCATTTCCATATCTGGCTAACCTGTGGGAATTGCAACAAAAGGCAGGCCAGTGAACACCTAGCCAAGTGTACCTACACAGGGAAAGACAGCCAGAGGAAACTACACCTGCCACATCTACTCAAATTCTTTGAGAGATTCAACAAGCATGACAGACAAAGGGAAACTTGTAGACTTGTTTATTAAGAGTGCCAGTAATTCTTTGACCAAGTTTGAACTACCCTGAGGTAATGAGGGGAGATGTTTTCTTATGAATATGGAGCTGGCTCTGCCCTGTGAAACAGAGGGTAGGGTTAGACAGGCACGTCTCTGTTTAATGGTGCGGTGTCCCAAAGGTGAGAGCTGTGTCTCCCAAACCCTCAAACAGCTGAGGACCAGCTTCAGAAAAACGGAGACCACGCCAGGTATTTGAGGCAGAAAGGGATTAGATATAAGGAATTAATTCTTTCAAAAGAGGCTTTGTGTTGGGCGTCTGAGAATGACTTCTGGATGACACTGCTGAAATTGCCTGCCAGGAGACTTACTGCCACTGTCCCCCTCAGGAAGGTGGGGGTCAGAAGGTCACCTTTGGAAGGAACTGTCGATTTCCAGAAAACACCACCACAACAGCAACCCAGGGATCAGAAAGCTACGGCTGCCCACAAAGTTAGTGGCTGAACTCTGGAATGTTGCTGCAGAAAAACACAATGACTCAATGGCTTCCGCTTCACTTCTGTCATCCCAAGTTCACACTCTATATCAAGCCTCCAGGATCTAGATGCAAGGGAGTCTAGAATATTTGATCTTAGCATTCCACTCAGAGACAGAGGGAAGAACGTCAGAAGGGTCGTAAGGGGTGCTGGACCAATCAATCCACCATATTCCCCATCCCCTCACTCACTGTGGTCCAGTCACTGGCTTTCTGACTATTCTTTGAACACAACAAACTTGTTCACCCTGTTTGGAACTTTGCATTTGCTGTTCCCTCTACTTGGAATGCACTTCCCACAGATTTTCCCAGTCGTCTTAAGCACTATGTCCCCATTTCTTACCCAGAAGCCACATAGATGCCCCTCTCCACTGGATCTTGGGGCCTGTTCCTGAAACAATCAATCACAAGGTTGGAAATATTAGGAATAGCTAAATCTCATTATCTGGGATAAAACTATTATATCACTTTGTTTCATTTTCTGCTTCATACCTGTCACTAGCTGAAATTATAATATATACTTATATGTCCACTTGCTTATCACTTGTCTTCCCTGTTTAGAATGTAAGTTTCATGAGAGAAGGAGCTTTACCTGTTTTCTCCACATCTATAGCTCCAACATCTAGAATGGGGCCTGATGTATATGTAGTATGTGCTCAGTAAACATTTGTTTAATGAAACACGAAGAAATAGAGATAACATAGCACTTTGGAGTTACCTCTGTTACTTGATTTATTATACAATATGGTAATTACTCCCTCATAAGCTCCCTTCTTGACTCGGGGCCACAACTACATCTGGTTTTTTATTTTTGCTTCACTTCTTACTATAATGGCCAGTGAACAGTTGATAAGTCATGCATTTTGATGAATGAATAAATGAAAGGAAGAAAGAAGGTGTGTTTCCAGGATGTCAGAAGGGAATGATGGTGGGGCGGGGGCGGTGATTTTTGTAAAACGGTGATCAAATACTAAATAAAAGTCATCTCGATCAGGCCAGAAAATGCGAGAGATCCTTGGATCGGAAGGTGGGGCAGGTGGGGTTGGGCCAAGGTCAGGGTAGCTGGCAGCTAGTTCAGTGTGGGCAAAGGAAGATGTAGGGAGCTGGGGATACTGGAAAAAATGCTGCCAAGTATTTATTTGCAGAAGTGATAGGATCTCTAGTTGCTTGGCACTTCTTACAACTACTTTCTCTCAATCTCTCTAAAAGGGATCCTTTGTCCCCTTAAAAACTCTGTTTGAGAAGCAAGACAGCTTCAAGTTTTATTGTCCACTTCATTCATAAAATACATCTTGTCACTGTCATACTCTTGGTACGAGAGAAAAACCAAACATCTCCTTTTAAGTAAGATGCATTCTCGTATTGCCCCTCACGGGACATATTTCTGAAGGGAAAAGGCAGACTTGGTGGAAGATAGAAGATAGAAGAAATTTTTATCTTTTCATATCTTTAATATGTAAGTTATTTCTGACAATCACCAAATAATTGTTTAACTCACATTTTACATATATACAAATATGCAAACACACGTACACAAATACACAAACAAGATATACACAAATACAAAATTCACAGACACAAACACAGATACACAAAAACACAATCACATGCACAAACACACAAATACACACAAAACCTTTGTTTATGAAACAAAATTAATAGAATCTAAAGGCATTTGTAAAGTCCATTTACTGGGAAGAAAATTATAATTTATTTACGGAAAAAAAAAACATTTAAGCATTTAAACAACATTCTATTTTACTAACAACTGCTGAAGGGATGAAAGGCATGGAGAAGGAAGCTGAGAAGGGTTTTATGAGCAGCTTGCCCATGCAAAAGGCTGTTTGGAGACTCAAGAGCTTAGCCTGTTGTCTCCATGACAGCCTCACCCAGGGGCAGGCTCTCAGGGGCCTTCGTTAACCACTTGTTGGATGAGCAAATTGATTGGGGAAAGAAAAGCAAAGCCTCAATCCATATGTACAGACCAATAGTCAGATAAGACCAAAGCAGGGGAAAAAGGGCTTCAAAGGCTGACAATATTAGCAACCAATGTGGGGAGTTCCGGGGAGACAGGAAGAAGAGAAAATGGAAATCTGAGAACATGAGGAAAAAAGTAAAACAAACATTTATACATCTTGAAACCAGTGGGGAGAAGTCAAAACAGAAAGAAATCTGTCTTCTGCGGGACATGGCTACTAGAAGAAATTTGGAGTTCCAGGTGATAGCAGTGAGGTGGGAAAGATGCTCAAAATATTCAGTGGTATATACTGAAAAAAGCAAGAGCCTCCCCAAGCAGCCAGCAGAGGCCATGGGGAAAGGAGAGACCTGGGAAAAAGGAGACTCTCTGCTCTCTGGGGAAGTTTGTGCCTACTTGCTTCCTCTTGATACAGAGCCCCTTCCTTCACCCGGAGGTGGAAAAGACAAATAAGAGCTTAGGTCTTACTGTCCCAGGGGTATTTGTACCTTCTCAGGCTTTCCATTTCCTCCCCTCCCTTCTTGGGGCTAAATCATACTTTCTTTGAGGACTCAGCTTAAAGGGCTCCTCTTTTAGGAAGGCTTCCCTGACTCTCCGCTGCCCAAGAGCAGACACTCCTCCTGTGGCCCTCAGCACTTCCCCGCAGCACCCATCATACTAGGCAAAAATAGCCCTGAGTGACCCAGCCCCTCACTGGTCTGGGAGCCGCTGGGAATGTGGGCTGTGTCTTGCTTTCCAAGGTATCCATACTTCTAAGCTCAGGGCCTGCTATGCAGTAGACACCTGGTAAATCTAGTGAAGAAAGGGAGGATGGAAAGCTGGAGCTCTTCACAGAGGTAGGTGACAGCTCTCATAGTATTGCCCTTCCCAGGGACACCTGTGTTGTTCCAAGGGCTAGTTTTAGGCTAGATGAGGTGGATCTGGGAGATTAGGTGGTATTTCTAGTGTCAACAGCTGCTGCAAGGGAAAAGGGTTAAGAAGAAGGAAAGAGATGAGGAAGCTGAAATCAGATCCCTTGTGGGCATTTTCCACCTATAACTCTTTAGTCTTGCCAGAGACTTCAGAAGTGGGCGAGAGAAGAAGAGAATAGGAAGAGGAAGCCAAAGAGCAGTAGGAGTTTGCCCCTTACCAGCCCATCCATCATAACCACCGGTTACAGAACACAAGGAACCACAGGCCATTCTATTCTGCTCCAGGTCTGGGTCCACAAATATTCGCTATGTGCTGAGAGTTGTTCTAGGTGTTGGGAAAATGGCAATGAAGAAAATATGGTGCTCATAGTTTTGAGGGATGGGGAGGTAAGTTGGGTGATAATATGTGTTATAAAAAAAAGTAAAGCAGATTAAATGGGGTAGAGAAGAATGGGATGGTGAGGGGCTGTTTCACATAGGTTGGTTAGGAAAGGCTTCTCTGAAGACTTCTGAGCAGACATCTGAAAGAAACAAAAGGCCAGTGGGTATCTAGAGTAAGATCATTCCAGGCTGAAAAAAACAGCAAGTACAAAGGCCCTGAAGCTGGAGTGTGCTTGGTGTGTAAGAGGAACTACAAGGAGACCAGTGTGGCTGGAGCAGAAGGAGGGAGGACCAAATGGTTAGGAAGGAGACTGGAAGGGTGAGAGGTAACTGGATCACTTAGCACCCAGCATGACATGCTAAGTACTCAGGGTTTTTACTGAGTGTGGTCAGGTGCCCTTGCAGAACATGAGTAGTAGGGTAGAGGAGAGATATGAGCTGACTAAGATTTCAGCAGGATCCCTTTGGCTGCTGGCTAGAGAATTAACTGTAGAGGGAATAGAGTGGCATTATGGAGACCAGTTAGGACACTGCTATTGCAATAGCTTGTATAAAAATGGTTATGGCTTGAGATAGTATGGTGGCAGTGGAGGGGATGAGAAATGGTACATCTGAATCTGTATTACAGATAAAGATGATGGGGTTTGTTGGGAATTGGATAAAAGCTGAGAGAAACACCTGGGTCTTGGACCTGAGCAAATGGAGGATAGAGATGGAAAAGACTGGGAGTTAGGACAGGTCTATGAAAGAAAACCATGAGTGAGAATTAGTGGGCACTAATGCAGATATGTTACACAGACCAGTTATCAATGGCTGTGTAGCAGATGACTCCCAAACTCAGCAGCTTAAGAGAACGCACTTTTATTTTGTGGGTCAGGAACCCAGGCACTGCCAGCATAGATCCTCTGGCTGTAGTCCAGGTGTTTGGCCAGGGCTGTGGTCACCTCAAGACTTGATGTGGGGAGGATCTGTTTTCTAAGCTCACTTATATGCTGTGGGTAGAATTCAGGTCCTGGGGGCTGTTGGCCAGAGACGTCATTGCCTGGCCATGCGGGCCATCATGATGCTCCCAACATGGCTTCTGGCTTCCCTCAGAGAGAGCAAGCAACATGGAAGTCACCGTCTTTTTGTATCCTAATCCTAGAGGTGACATCCTGTCACCTTTGCTGAGCTTTCTTTGTTAGAAGAGTCACTAGGTCCATGATGAGTGTGAACATCAGTTGGCAGGCATTGTTAGTAATGGTGCTATAGGCGCCTACTAGTGCAAGGAAGCAATTAGACCAAGTGCACAGTTTAGAGGAGAGGTCCAGGCTGGAGATGTCATATAGGGATTATTGCAATGGGCCTGAGTAAGGAGAGCTGGCAGTGACTGAGACAGAGGAGAGAAGGGGACACAGGACTGAACAGGGAACACTACAATTGTTTGGAAGTCAGGGAGATGAGAATGAGCCTGCAAAGGCGATGAAGGGAAAAGGCCAGCAGGGTAGGTGGAGAATGGAGAGTGGCAGCCCTGGTGAATCATTGGCCAAGAAAGAAAACTGTTTGCAGGACAGAGAGTATGAAGATCACCTTACTCAGTGGAGTGAAGGGGTTTCTTGAGAGAATGGGAAGCCAAGAAGTAGAGGCAGATGCAAACACTTTTGAGAAGTCTTGTATTTGAACATCCTAAGTTTTCCTGTTCCAAGAAACTCTTAGCTGAGCTGATTCTTGGAACTCTACTTCTCTCTCCACCTCTTCTGTACACTGGTCTCCAGTCTCCCAGCCTCCTCAGTGACACCCCAGGTGAGGTGGGGTATCAGAACCCTGAAGTCTGCTCAGGTTTTATTTTTTGTCTCAACCAGTCACAAGTCACAACCAGTCAAGGCACACCTTGTGAGACTAGGGCGGGGACCCACACTGTTAGCCCTCAGTCATCAGCTTGAGGCTCCCTAAATCCCAAATCAGCCATCCCTGGAGGATCTCAGCTAAGCAAAAGTTTATTGCTGATTGCCATCTGGTGGTCATTTTCAGAACTGATCTGGATCCAAATCTATCCCTCCCAGCGCAGTGGCAAGTATTGAGTGAAATGTTAGAATGGTACCCAGCAGTTATTAAGTGTTTAGTAGAAGTGGACTACTGCTCATGGTTTGGGGTAGTGTGGTATATGCAGTGTACCTTGACTTCATTTTCAACATTTTTTTGAAGGAAAAGGAAATATCCTAAAAGGAGCTCCCTCTTTTTATCTTGGTAAGAAAGTACTTCAGGGTATCAAGTAGGACATTCCTGTATGAAGTCAGATGATCTAGATTCAAAAACTGCTTTTGCTACTATGTGACTTTGATAACATCATTTAAGCATCTTGAGTCTCAGTTTCATCAAACCATAAAATGAAAACAGTAGGATTAAAACCATACAAGGTAGTGAGTGTAAAGGAATCTCAATAAAAAGATGCTCTTTATTAGTTACCAGTAGTGATATACCAGCTCTCAATGCCGGGCTATATTGCCTTAAAATAATCATTTTCAACTGGGGGCAACTTTCCCCCCTAGGGACATTTAGCAATGAGATATTTTTAGTTGTCACAAGGGTGGGGGATGCTAGTGGCAGAGGCCAAGGATGCAGCTAAACATCCTACAATGCACAGAACAGGCCCCTTACAAGACAGAATTATCCAGTCCAAAATGTTAAGATTGCTTAAATTGATAAATTTTGGAGCTTTTTTGAAGGGGATTCTTCTTGCCATGTTATAAACCATCATGAAGAACTGCTTTCAGAAAAGTACAAGGAAAGCAGAGTAATGCATGATGCTGGAAAGTTTTTTCAATGGTTCTATGCAGGAGTAAAATGAGGCCCTGCATTACTGTGCTCTCCCATATAGTAACTACGAGCCAGCCAAATGTGGCTACTGACATTGAAATAAATTAAAATGGAATCAAATTTTAATTTTGATTCCTGGGTTGTAATAGCCACATTCCAAGTGCTCAGGAGCCACCTGTAGCTAGTGGTCAGTGCAGAGACAGAACATATCTATTGGACGGCATTGCTCTAAAAGGACTCAGCAGAACCGGGCATCTGTGGGCAATCCACAACAGAACAATTAGAAACCAAAGACATGCAGAGAGGAGGGGACCATGAGACAACAGCATACACCAAAGAGGTAATTAAGTAAGCTCAAAAGCAGTGTATAATTCAAAGCTAAAACAAGTCACAGACACACACAGGCACAATAATTGACCCATATAACACCCCTCCCCCTGATATCCTCAAATGCACAAAGCTCGAGAATCCCCCAAAAGCAAGCAGAATCAACAGAGGGCAGGCAGGGAAAGGGAGACTCATCAGGGAGCACTGTCCCCCTCTTTCTCTTCTTCCTGGCACGGTTCAGTTTAACTTGTGCCACAAAGTTCTCAACCCGACAGTTGGCCATGAGTCCACCGTGGTGATGGAGGAGCACCTGCGGCGGCCTGTCTTGTTGGACGTCTTGGGATCCTTAAAAAGGATGTACATATACTTGATGATAAAGGGCAGAAAGAAGAAGTGCAGGAACGTGCGGGATATTTGGAAAATCAAGTGCAGGTAACTCAGCTCCTTGAAAAAATCTTTGAGGTTACTGTTAATAAGCAGGACTATGCAGAAGCAGATGAACTCATAGGTGATGATCCACAAGGAATAGCAGAGCAACCCCACGTAGTTGTTCTTGTGGATACAATAGAGGAGCAAGGTGCTGACCAAGATGGTGATGGTGGATAGGCTGATGCTGATAATATTCTTGTACCTCATGACCCAAGAGCTTATCCCAGGCTTTATGTCCTTGTAGATGTAGAACTGATTTTCATAGTCAAGGAGGACAATCTCATTCAAGTCAAAGATGAGGAACTGGATGGTGTTGAGGATAGAAAAGATGCCGACCCAAAGGGAGAACATCCTTTTATTCATGTTATCCTTGTTTTCCTAGAAGAGCTCCTGCAGAAAAACATCATAGATATATATATGACAAGATGGCAGAGCCAGCCCTAGACAAATTCCCCAAGCCACTAGATATAAATAGGACAGGCCATAGGCTGGATGGGGACATAGGGTCTGGTCCTTGCTCTGACCTAACTAGCTATAGGTGACCACAGCATTGGGAATGAGGGCATCGCTGATTTGGGATACTCCTCCTGTAGCTTCTAGGTCTGCTGTTCTAAGCTGCAGCTGTGCTTTAAGGTGGCAAAAATGGTGCTCCTGTGGGTGTCAGGCTTGTAGGAGTTAGGAAGCTCCTCCATCTGGAATAATGATAGAGTCAATTCTGGGCTTCTCTCTGGGACATTTGTCTTTCTGAAGTCATGGCTCCTCAAGGGCCTGGAATCATCCCTGATCCTCCCCTGGATGCCCTGTCTGTCCTTCTAAGCCCCCAGTAAGGGAATTTCCCTGCTTTGCTCCCTGGGTCTGACCCAGACTTGTCCCAAGTCAGGGTTCAGCCAGCAGTGAGTAGAATGGGGGAAAGTTTATGGATCAAACTCACTATCTTCTTTGCCCAGGGCAAAGGTGCCTTAACGATAAACCACCATTAAAGAGGTGAAGACCCAGCAGGCAGACCTCCACCTGGGTTACAGCTGAATTTTAGAGGCTGGCTCCAACCATGGGGAGATGCCTAGGGCACAAGCAGAAACTGCCGAGGGCATGTTTACTACAGAGGGCCCAAGGCTAAGATAGGCTGGGCCCCAGTGCAAATATCCTTCTCAGCCCCTCTTAACCACCATTTTACCTCCTGTCTCTATGAATGTGACAACTCTAAGTACCTCATAAAAGTGGAATTATACAGTATTTATCCTTTTTGTGTCTGGTGTATTTCACATAGCCCAGTGTTTTCTAGGTTCATCCCAAATATTCTCAGACCTTATTCCCCGTTATCCTCCCTATACTGTGTGACTCCAAAGTTCTTGATACACAAACCTCTTGCTGCACCCCAGGCCCTGACGGGTCCAAGGTGGGGTGGGAGAGGTAGTGTTGGCCAGCGACTAGGTGCACTGATACTTCCCTGTCCCCACCAACTAACCTCAACTTGTGCCCGCTCACAGAGCAACTTCTAGAGCAGCCACGACGCGCAGGTGCCCTCCTGCACCAACACAAAATAGGACCCCAAACTACACAGGCTTATTGTTGTGGTTTAAGCCTGTGTTGCAGATTTCAAGGCAACATCTTTATAAATGCTATTGTTTCCTCACCCCTGCTGTCCCAGCCTTGGTTTTGGCCCTGTCACCTCCCTCCTGGGTCACTCTAATAACCATATAACTTCTCTATCTCCTGTCAAGTTCCTCTGGTACATTCTATTCATTCAATGTTCACTCAACAAACATCTACTGAGCACCTACTATGTGCTGGGGACTGAGCTTGGTACTGGAGATACACAGGTAAGCATTCTAGTGAAAAAGCTAGACAAATAAAAAAACAAATGAATAAGGTGTGTTAAAATTGTTTTAGGAAAGGAAAAACTACAATGCAAGGTAATAAGTGCTGTGGAGAAAGGTGGTTCAGTATCCTCAAGGTGTAACAAAAAGATCTAATCTGCAGTGAGGATCAGGAGAGGCTTCTCTAGAAGAGGCAATCCTTGAGAGTGTGTCTTAAAGGGTGTAGATATTAACTGGGCAGAAAAGGGAGGAACTTCACCACTGGCAAAGTGAACAACATGCAGGTAGGCACAGAAAAAGGCAAAAACCATTTCAGAAATAGCAAGTTTGGTGTGGCTTGAGCAGAGGGGTAGGCTACATGGGTTTTCAGGGACCAGAAAAGGAAAGGGCCTTCCCTGCCACCTGCCACCTGCTACGTAAACATTTCTCTGGAAGGCAATGGGGAAACCTGGAGGGTCCTGAGGGTATGTGTGTTTGTGAGAGACATGATCTGATTTGCGTTTTAGAAAAATATTTCTTGCTGTTGTGGCACCATGGATCAAAAAGGGGGTGAGAGTCGGGGCAGGCAAAATAGTTGAGAGGCAGTTGAAGAAAATGTGGTGAAGCAAGGTAACAGGGGGCTGTTGGGGAGTGCTTTTGCACTTGGGGGTTGGGACTATGGGAGAAGGAGTCTGGAATGAGCAGCTGCGTGGAGGGTGGCCCATTCACTGAGGTGGGGAGCATGGAGGCAAAAGCACATTAGGATGGGAGTGAGGAAGATGAGGATGAGGACAGCTTGGGAAATGGTGTGTCTGAGTTCCCCTGGGACATCCAAATAGACATGTCTACCATGAGGTCACCTCCAACGACCCAGAACTCAGAGAAAATCTGAACCTTTATTTTTGAAGTATAGCTTTGCTGAACTTAGGAATCTTGGTTAATAGTGAGTTTTTGAAAGCATTTTAAATATGTTATCCTGCCATCTAGACTCCATTATTTTTGCTGGGAAACCAGCTACTAATTTTATTGGGATTCCCTTGTAGGTGATGAGTCATTTTTTCTTGCTGCTTTTAACATTTCTTCTTGTTTTTTGCTTGAACACTTTTATTCTGCAGTGTCTGTTTGTGGATCCTTTGAATTTATCCTAATTGAAGTTTGTTGAGCTTATTGGTTGTAGGTTATAGTTTTTCAATAAATTTGGAAACTTTTCAACCATTATTTCTTCAAATATTTTTTCTGTTCCTTTCTCTCCTCTCCTTCCAATATTTCCACTATGTATATTTTGGTTGATATACTTAATGACCCACATTTCTCTAAGACTTTGCTTATTTTTCTTCATCTGTTTTCTCTCTGTTCCTTAGATTGCATAACCACTGTCATTTACCTTGAAGTCCACTAATTCTTTCCTCTGCCAGTTCAAATCTACTGTTGAACCTCTCCAGTGGATTCTCCATTTTAGCTCTCGTACTTTTCAACTCAAGAATTTCTATTTGGTTCTTTTTTATAATTTCTATTTGTTGCTATTTTCTATTTGATGTGACATTACTTCTTTGATTATGGTTTTCTTTAGTCATTTAAATATATTTTAATGGCTATTTTAAAGATTTTTTTTTCTGTTAAATCTGATATCTTGTCACTCTCACAAGCAATTTCTGTTGCTTGCTTTTTTCCTGGTGTATGAGTCATACTTTCCTGTTTCTTTGCATGTCTTATAATTTTTTTTTGTTTTAAACTAGGCATTTTAGATAATATATTGTAGCAACTCTGGGTACAGAGACACCTCAACCCTCCACCAGGCTCGTTATTGTTATCTGCCTGTTTACTTGTTTAGCAAATGGCTGGATTATTTTATAATTAAATCTCTCCCCTGCCCCAAACCCAACACTGCACAGTATGAAGCCTCTGATGCTACTTCCCAGGGAGGTACAGATCTGGGTATGCCCACAGTCACTCTAGGTTGATGGTGGTTTTGGCAGAGCTCTTTTCTCTCTTTCTCTGACTATACCCCAGCTGTTAAGGTCCAAAATTGCTGGTTGATTGCTCTATTATTTTCAAACATGTCCTGGACCATAAATTGCTCTAGGGACTAATCCAAAGTTGGGCTCCTTTGAAGAAATAGCTCCAGAAGTCAAAGTTTGTTTTGTTCCCAGGAGGGCTTCTCCCACTTGTTTCTTTCCCTGATTCTCTTCTGAAAACTAATTGGCCTACAGTTTAGCCTGTATCTTCAGTGGTTCTACAAATTTCCTCTCAATTGCCTTTTGCCACAAACTTCATTACTTTTTAAAGTGCCTTTCGGCTTAAATTTCTCCACACTCTTGTAAATGAAACCAGTTCCTTTGGAAAGAGATTGCAGACTCTGTTTTATGGCCTAATGCCCTACAGACCTCTGGTCCAGGTCTCTGGAACTGTGGTGGAAACAATCATGAACTTCTGACTTAGGAGTGTGCTGTGTGAAAACTTGAGGTCTTCTTGGATTTCCTCCCCTGTCATTGGAGCAACTGCCTTACAGCTGAGACGAGGGCAAGTGGGGCCCCAGTACTCTCAGCAGTGCCATATCCAACATAGTGCCTCTACCCCCTGAGTGGGGACTGGGAAGCATAAGAGAGCTCCCACCTTTTAGCCATAGCAACAAGTACTTGGGCATCTTCGACATAGGGTGCAAAATGCCAACATTCTGTTCCTCCTGGAAAGAACTCTGACTGGGGATGGAGGGAAGGGAGCCATTGTTCTTGGCTGCATCCGTCTGGAGTAGAGTTTCTGCCTGACTGAGTTAGGGGAGAAGAGGGAGGAAGTAGACCTGGTTTAAATAACACAGAATCTCACTTTTCTTACAAAATATTCACTAATTTTCTTGAATTGACGTTGCTTCATTTGCTATGTGCTCTAGGACCCTTTCTGAAGAATTTATGAGTGTGTGAGTGTGTGCGTGTATGTGTGTGTGAATAATTTTCACTAGTTTCACCAGGGAGCAAGTCCTCATGCGGTCATACCAGAAGCTGATCTTCCCACAATGTTTGTTGACATACACTTGGCTTTTAAAAAATGCAATGTATTTGAATGCAACTTAAAACATAAATTTGAAAGAAGAAAGAAAAGAGGGAAAATGGAAGAGAAGTTTTATCATTTATCTAGGCATGACTATTAGCTCCTCATTTTAATCTAAAGGAAAGCAATGCCTCTTACAAGTTTGACAATTATACCTCAATCAAATTTAAAAAAAAAAAAGCAAAGCCTAAGGATTAAGGATCAGTGAACCCTAGTGCCTATGAATGTTTTAATATGTCATAAATGCTTTGTGAAATATTGTCTTATCTCTTTGTCATCTATTAAAATTACACTCATCTTTCAAGACATATCTAGTCTCATCTCCTTATTGAAGTCATTTGTGACTACTGCAATCCTAACTTCTTATGCAGACTTCTTATCACAACCTCTCTTTTAAAAATTCCTATAACATTTATAGTTTTTTATTCACCTTAGTTTTCACAAATAGAATATTGCAATTCTCCCCTTTTTGAGAAAGAAAAATTTGAAATTTGAAATACAAATCTTTTAAAAAGAGAATTAATGTGGGTTAAGAAAAAACATGCATTAACTTTTTGTATCATCTATTTATTTGTATGCACTGCAGTAAAGGTTGTCTATTACAATATTTAAAACACTTTGTTAGGTACAAAGCCCATAAATGCCCTAGTTGAGCTAAAATCAAGCATCCTCATTTAAATTTCAATGTGTTATATATTTTCTTCCTTCTCTTGAATTTTCAGTCACTTGAAGGCTTCTGAGATCTATGGTCCAAGAAAATAAAAATCTACCAAAAGTATACTGAGCTGTGTTTATCTCTTTTAGAAGTAATTCCTAAACCTTGCTTTGCATGGATGTCAGGGTTTGTGAAATATATTTTAGGTAATTTCAGGAAGTTATAAAACATAGTTAGTAAAACATGGTTAGTATAGAAGATGGTTATAGTTCATAAATTGTTCCTACTGTCAATCATATATACCTTAAGATATAAATGAACTTAAGATAAACTCATTAGTTTATATTTTTCCTTTTCGTATCGTCACCTTGGGCTAGGTAGTTTGGTTTACTATCAATAAAAATTCACAGCCGGATGCATCACTCTGCCTGACTTTAAATTATATTACAAAGCGACAATAATGAAAATGGCATGGTATTGGCAGAAAAACAGACACACAGACCAGTGGAACAGAATTGAGAGTCCAGAAGTAAGTCCATGTTTATATGGGCAAATAATTTTCAACAAAAGAGCCAAAAACATAAAGTGGAGAAATGAAAACCTCTTCAATAAATAGTGCTAGGAAAACTGGAAAGCCACTTGCAAAAAAAAATGAAACTAGACTGTTGTCTATTACCACACACCAAAATTAACTCAAAATGTATTCAGGATCTGAACATAAGACCGAAACAATAAATTACATTTAAAAAAACATAAGAACTAAACTCATGGACCTTGGACTTAAAGAGGATTTTATATTTTTGACCTCAAAGGCAAGGGAAGTAAAAGCAAAAATAAATAAATGAGATATCAAACTAAAAGTTTCTGCATAGCAAAAACAAAAACAAAAACAAAAAAACATCAACAAAGTAAAGAGACAACCATCCAAATTTGAAAATATATTTGCAAGCAATGCCTCTGATAAAGGTCGATTATCCAAAATGTACAAAGAACTCATACAACTGAATAATAACAAAAAACCAAACAACTCAGTTAAAAAAATAAACAGAAGACCTGAATAGACACTTCTCTCAAGAAGACATATAAATGGCCAACAAACATATGAAAGAATGTTCAACATTGCTAGCAATTAGGGAAATGCAAATCAAAACAACAATGAGATACCATCTCACACCTATTAGAATAGCTATAATCAACAAGTAATAACAAGTGTTGGAGAGGAAATGAAGAAAAAGGAACCCTCATACACTGTCAGTGGGACTGCAAATTGGTACAGCCACTATAGAAAACAGTATGGAGATTCCTCAAAAAACTATGAATTGATCTACCATATGATCCAGCAATCCCTCTACCGAGTATTTACTCCAAAGACCTGAAAACATATCTAAAAAAATATTTGCACATTGATGTTCATAGTAGTAGAATTCACGGTGGCCAGAACATGGAAGCAGTCGAAGTGTCCTACAAGATGATTGGATAAAGAAGCAGTGGTACATATATACAATGGAATATTATTCAGCTATAAGGAGAGATGAAATACTGTCATTTGCGACAACATAGATGGATCTTGAGATAATCATGCCAAGCGAAATAAGCCAGATTGAAAAAGTTGAAAACCACATAATATCACTTATATGTGAGATATAAACCTAGAAGCAACAAACAAACATGACAAACAAACAGAGACTCATGGACATGGACAATAGACTAGTGGTTACCAGAGGGCAGTGGGGGAGGTAGATAGGGTAAAAGGGGTCAAATATGTGGTGACAGAAAGAAATCTAACTATGTGCAGTAAACATACAATGTAAAATATCTATGACTTACTGTTGAATTGTACACTTGAAACTTACTGGGTTTCATTATCAATGTCACCATAAAAAAAAAAAAACTTAATATATACTTTTTATTCCATCCAAGATGGAATCATAGGGACTGGATTATTCTCCTACTTGAAAAAAACAAAAATGCACAAAATATGTGAAACATACTGGAAATAAGTCAATAAAGAACATTGATCTCCAAGATATAGGAAACAAAGAAAGTAAGCCCTATGAATACTCCAGATTAATATCTTGTAAGAATTTTTAGGCTGTAATGTAGGAAGGAGGAATCCAGGAAGAGTACTGCGAACAAGAGATGGAGCTGAGAGTCTGGGGAGACCAGGGTTTCTCGAGTTCACAGGACAGAGTACCAGAAAGGAGAGATATACAAAGAGAACTCTGATGATCTGCAGACGGTCCCCTCTGAGTATTCATCTGAATATTGATCATCTTGTATATGTGAGTAAACTACCCAAAGCTGGGGAAAGAATCACTCAAAAGGATTAGAGGTAAGAATCTTTGGTCTGGTGCCCAGGCAGGACCAGAAATAGCGCTTTTTCTTACCAGTTGGACTGGAAAACCTTATGATTCATGGGAAATTATGCAGTGTACACAAAAAGATCTTGACGCAGTAGTGGAGAATAATTAGGCCTAGACTGACCATTGCATCACTTTTGGCTAACAAATAGTAAAAGCAAGACTTGAAAAGATAAAGCATTTCCAATTAACTTAACTGCATCCCAGAACAAAGCTCAAAAATATATACAGGAATACAAAAATATCAAGTATCCAACAAAGAAGAAATCACTATGTCTAGCATCCAATAACAAAATTAGGAGACATGCAAAGAAGCAAAAACTGTGACTCATAATGAGGAGAAAAATCAATTGAAAGCAATCCAGAATTGACAGAGATGTTAGAATTAACAGACAAAGATACTAAAACAGTAATAACAATGTTCTGTATGTTCAAAAGATTAAGTAGACATGGACAGTATAAAAAAAATCTAAGGATTATACACCATGACCAAGTGGAATTTATCCTGAGGATGCAAAGATAATTTAACATATGACAATCAATCAATGTAATACTCCACGTTAACAGAATGAAGGCGAGGGGGAAGCATGCTCATTCCAATTGATGCAGAAAAAGCATTTGACAAAATTCAAAACCATTTTATGATAAAAACACTCAACAAACTGGGATTAGAACTACTTCAATATAATAAAAGACATATATGAAAAGCTCAGGAAGAAGACAAGAATGCCCACTCACCTGTCCACTTCTTTTTAACATAATATTGGAAGTCCTAGCCAGAGCAACTAGGTAAGAAAAAGAAACAGAAGTTATCCAAACTGCAAAGGTTAAAATAAAATTATCTCTGTTCACAGATGACACAATCTTACATATAGAAAAACCTGAAGATTCCATACAAAAAGGAAAAGCTATTAGAACCAATAAAGGAGTTCAGAAAAGTTGCAGGATACAAAATCAATACACAAAAAGCAGTTGTATTTCTATACACTAACGATGAACAATCCAAAAAGGATATTAAGAAAACAAGTCTTTATAATAGTATCGAAAAGAATAAAATACTGGAGAACACCGGAGATCTTATTCTCCAGCATATGTCGTCAGTTTGGCTCTAATAATCTCTTGTAAAAATTCTTTACAGGTTTAGATGTCTCTTACATCGACATTTACTTGATGAAGTTGGCAGGAATCTGAAGAAGCCCATTCTGTGGCCCTGGGCCCAGTGCTAGGTACCAATAGGGGCCCAGTGTACCCCACCAGCTCCCCACTTCGTATCAGATGAACTTGGGTGAGTTTCTCTCAGAATTACAGGCTTCCTTGTTTTAAGTAGCAGGGTCATAACTTTATTTGAGCTGTTCTTATAAAATCCTCAAGGTGGAAAAGGGAGGAGATAACTCAGGAAAAGGAGTGGGTCGCGGGGGAGATTGTGCTTTAATTTCAGCTTTTTAATTAGATTGCTAACTGAGAGTCTGAACAAAATCCTTGCTGGTTAAATAAGAGACTGAACTCTTTTTAGCTCTGAAAGAGAAAGGACACATGCTTCCCCAACCAAAATACCCAGTGGGATGACGATAGTTGTTCAGATCTCTGTATCTGGAGTGGTGGAGTTGGGTGCCAGGAGTCATACACTCATACACAGTAGCGCAGCCCATCCCAGAGAAGCTGACAGAAGCCCTGGGGAGAAGGGCAGGGTACCCTGGCATAAGTTGACCTTGAGAGAGGGACCGAGAGAATGGCTAATGACTTGGAAAGCATTGTGGTTTCAAGAGCGTTTGGTAAGCTCTTTCTGGCTCTTGCTCTGGTATTCTTAGAGTGCTAAGATTCTTTGTGAGGTTTTCTGAGGAAAAATTCCCTCTAGTGCATAAAGCAGTCCAATAAGAATATCTTTGGCTCATCTGTAGATATGCATGTAAAGGCTGGTTTTCTCTAAACATTTGTTGAGACTCTATAGATCTCGAAATTAACAGAGGAAATTGTGCTTCCAAGGCCAACAAAGCCCACCACAGTAAGCCTCCCATTTATAACCCAAATGGATAGAGATGAGGATCCTCTGATACTTCTAAATTTTTGCATTCACAATTAGAAAAAGCTGGCTATAAAATTAGGTAGAATTAATGGAAAACATTTAATTGGTCTCCTAAAGCTTCAAAAAGAGGATTTTAGATACATGAATCAATGTCTGATTTCATTTAGGTGTCAGTCCAATTCTTTGAGGTATTTAAGATAGCTGTTCTTATTCTAAAAGTGGGGAGGTCATTTGGAATTTAACTTAGTATAGATATAAATTGTAAATGCCTCCAAAACAAAAATTGGATACAACTGTTCTCTGTCTCTGCTTGTTTATATATGTATTCTGTTAAGGTGAGATAATTTTCTACCTTTCAATGGTATTGTTAAAATTAATTTAAAGGCAATTGCTTTTAAGAATTGGTTATTCTAGAATTCTCAGAAATATAGAAAGTAACTCAAATGCTTTTCAAGTTCACATGATCTAAGATTAATCCTTAGTCAATAAAAGCTAGCTTAAGTTTGTTGGTTTAAGTAAATAGACATGTCTTTATTTTGTCTGGGTTTTGCAAAAATAAATCCATGTTAATAATTGACTTTTATGTCTATGAAATATGTTTCTAGAGGTTATTAATTGTCCAAACTAGAGAATAATAATTTATTACTTCTTAGATAATTGAGGGTTTATTTGTTAAAATTTCAGACTATATGTAGGAAAACTTCTAGGGTACATTGTGTGAGTAAACAATAAATGATGGTTATAAATTAAAAAAATAATCAGGGCTATGGGAAACCTAAGACAGCTTATTGGTTCTTCCCTGCTCCCTGGCTCCCTATTTTTATTTTTTGATTTCCTTCATTATATCACAGTGCATTTAAGCTGGACTTAGATGAAGGAATTTATGAGCTGACATTATTGAAAAGAGGCATCTTATACTCTTGCTAAGGTTTGACAGATTCACTTAAAGAAAATGCCAAGTTGGTAACTGCTTCATTTCACAGCAAGCCCAGGAGACAGAAACTTTAAAGATCATTGACTGCCACCTGGAGATTTTGTTTATTGGAAAGAATATCAAATACAAGACACTCTCCAACCTCATTGGAAGGGACCTTATCAGGTGCCTAACTGCAAGTGGATATTTACCCCTGTCTACAGACATCAAAGACTCCTCAAGGATGAGAATTCACCAATACCAGAGACAGACAACTATCCCAATATATCAACAAGGCCTATATACCTATGGATTGATAATTAACTCAGAGTCTATTTTGTTTGATGTCTTTGCCTGTCTGTTAATGATATAATAATAGTCATAATAATAATTGCTTCTTTGTTTTTTAATATAGTCCAACTGTTCATATTATTAAACATTTATAAGATAACTTTTAATACTCTTTTCATGGCTTACGTAAATGTAATACTTGAGTCAAATACAGAAAAATGGGACAGAAGGCAAGTCTTAGATCATCATAGTCCACAGGACAGAAATGACCCAGAGCGGTTTTTTCACAAAGAAGGCCATAAGACCTGACTGGCTTCCATTTATCTGCCCTTCCCTTTTTGAGAAAAATATTTGGCCTCACCTCAGATCTTCTGGTATAGCATTGCCTCATCCTCAATGGTCAACAAGTCATCAATACTGAGACTTCTTAGGAATGAGCCTAGGAGGAATTCTAGAAATAGCACTGTGAGACCATGACTGACAAGTTAGTAATCAATGCATCCTTCCTACTGACTTATGACCAAAAGGTGGAATGGTGGACCAAAAAAGGGGTTCTATGGAAAGTAACCTCACAGGATGATCTGATCATAAATTTCTAACTGGGCAGGTCATGGTGAGTAGTTATGCCCCAGGCGCATAACCTTTTAGGGAAAGGTTTATCTTTGCCTTAAGCAACCCCTGTTTATTGTTTCTGTGCATTAAGGTTAACACACCTTTACAATAAGCCAGCAACCACCCTCAAGAGAGCATGTAATCTTGTTAATTATTCTGTAATCCAATTCTTGCCTTGCTTTCTTCCACTTCCATGTAATCTTTCTTATCTTTTCTCCTTAATTTCAAATGCATAAAAGAAGCTACAAAACTGTTATTCTTGGGAGCATATAAGATATTGCTCTCTGGCATATGTCAGGCTTGGCTCAAATAAACTCTTAAAAAAAATTTTTTTTTTAAAGAATAAAATACTTAGGAATAAACTTAACCAAGGAGGTGAAAGACTTGTACACTGAAAACTAGAAAACATGGCTTAAAGTAATTTAAAAAGACATAAATAAATGGAAAGGTATCCTGTGTACATGGATTGAAAGACATATTGTAAGGAGATAGTACTACCTAAAGTGACCTATAACTTCAATGTAATCCCCAGCAAAATCCCTATGGCATTTTGTTTTTTAAGAAATAGAAAAATCCATCTTAAAATTCACATAGGATCTCAAGGGATCCTGAATAGCCAAAACAATCTCAAAGAAGATGAACAAAGTTGAAGGTCTCAGACTTCTTGGTTTCAAAACATGTAACAAAACTATAATAGTCAACAATGTGAATGTCTAGAATAGACTAGAGAGCCCAGAAATAAACACTTGCATATATGATGTTATGAAAAAAATATAATGCTTTAACCTCCAGTGTGACTGCATTTGAAGATAGGACCTTTAGGGAGGTTATAAAATTTAAATGAAGTCATAAGGATTGGATTCTAATCTAATAAGTTTACTGTCCTTATAAGAAAAGAGAGACACCTAAGAGCTCTTTCTCCACTTGTGCACAGAAGAAAGGCCATGTGAGGATACAGAGAAAAAGTGGCTATCTGCAAGCCAGGAAGAGGGCTCTTACCAGAAACTGAATATGCTAGCACCTTGATCCTGGATTTCTAACCTTCATAACTATAAGAAAATAAATGTCTGTTCTTTAAACCATCCAATCTGTGGTATTTTGTTATGATGGTAGCTTGAACAGACTGAAGCATATGGTCAAACAAGGGTGACAAGATTATTCAATGAGGGAAAAGACACAGTTTTTTCAAAAGTGGTGCTAGGATAACACATGCAAAAGAATGAAGTTAGATCCTTACCTTATGGCATATAAAAAAAATTATCTCAAAGTGGGTCAAAGACCTAAAGTAAGAGTTAAAATTATAAACCTCCTAAAGGAAAACAGAGAGAGAAAACTGCATGACGTTGAATTTGGCAATGGTTTTCTTGGATATAACATAAAAAACACAGGCAACAACAAAAAAAGAAAAGAAAAAAATATGTAAATTGAATCACATCAAAATAAAAAACGTGCAACAAAGGACACAATCAATAGAATGAAAAGGCAACTCATAGAACAAAAAAAATATTTGAAAATTAAAAATATGATAAGTGTTAATATTCACAATATATAAAAAACTCTTACAATTCAATAATAACAACAAAATGACCTGATTTATAAGTGGGAGAAGGACTCGAATCAACATTTCTCCAAAGAAGGTATATAAACAGCTAATAAACACATGAAAAGATGCTCAACATTACTAAGCATTATGGAAATGCAAGTGAAAAATACAATGAGATATCAATTCATACCCATTAGGATGACTACTATAAAAATAAATAAATAAATAAGTGCCAGGGAGGATGTAGAGAAATTGAAACTTTTGGGAATATAAAATAGTACTGCTGTGGTGGAAAACAATATGGTAGGTCCTCAAAAATTTAAAAATAGAATTATCATATGACCTAGCAACTCCACTTCTGGGTATATACCCTAAAGAACTGAAAGCAGGATCTCCCAGAGATATTTGTACAATAATGTTCATAGCCAAAAGATAAAAGCAACCCAATGTCCATCACCAGATGAATGGATAAAATGAGGTATATACATACAATGGAATATTACACAGCCTTAAAAAGAAAGAAAATTTTGACCCATGCTATAACATGAATGAACCTTGAGGACATTATGCTAAGTGAGAGATACAAACCAAAAAAGAACAACCATCTTTTGATTCCACTTATATGAGGTATCTAGAGTAGTCAATTCATAGAGACAGAACATAGAATGGTGGTTGCCAGGGGCTGGGGAGAGGGTAGGGTAGGGTACATTATTTAATGATTATAGCGTTTCAGTTTCAGTTTTGCCAGATGGAAAGAGATCTAGAGAGCTGTTGCATAACAACGTGTATTACTTAAAACACTAATGAACTTTATATTTAAAAATGGTTATGATGGTAAATTTTGTTATGTATATTTACCATAATTTTTAAAATTCCATTTTAAAAAATGAAAGTGAAATAAGCTATTTATACATTCAAAAACTGAAAGAATTCATCATCAGTAGACTCACACTACAAAAAATGTTAAAGAAAGTCCTTCGGGAAGAAGAAAAATGATATCAGAAAGAAATCTGGATCTATACAAAAGAATGTACAACATGGAAATGGTTAAAACATGGATAAATATATGATATTGTTTTTTTTTCATTTAAAGCTCATTAGAAAATAATTTAAGCAAAAATAATAGTGTAGGTTGAGGTTTATAACACATAAAAGTAAAACATGATAACAATAGCACAAATAGGAGAAGAAAATTGATAGCTTACTATTGTAAAGTTCTTATACTATATCTGAAGGTCAACTGATAAGTTAAAGATGTATACCATAAACTCTAAAATAATCATTAAAATAACACAATAAAGAATTACAGATAATAAGTCAGCAAAAGAGATAAAATGAAACCATAAGAAAGATTACATTAATCCAAAAGAAGGTAAAAAAAGAGAGGAAAAAAACCCCGAAGAACAAATGGGACAAATAGAAAACAAGTAAAAAGATAACTACTAAATGTAAATAATCGAAATACCCCAATTAAAATGTTAGATTGGATTTTAAAAAAAGCAAGGCCCAGCTATCTATGACCTATAATAAGCATACTTTAAATATAAAGTTATAAACTGCTAAAAAATAAAAAGATGGGGGAAAGATATATCATGTCAACACAAATTAAAAGAATTTTTGAGTAGCTGCACTGATATCAAAGAAAATTTCAGGGCAAATAATAATCTCATGGATACAGAAGGTCATTTCACAGTGCAAAGGGGTCAATTCATCAGAAGGATATAACAATCCTAAAAATTTATATACCCACTATAGAGTTTAAAAATACATAAAGCAAAAATGAATAGAATTACAAAGAAAAACAGAGAAGTGCACAATTATAATTAGAGATATCAATACCTCTATTTCAGTAACTAATAGAATAGAAAATTAGAAAAGATATTAGATTTAAAGGTTACTATCAACTAACTTAATCTAATTGACATTTATAGAACACTGCACCCAACAATAGAAGAATAAATATTCTTCCCAGATGTATATTAAACATTTATCAAGATAGAACATATTCTGTGCCACAAAACTATTTTTTTGATAAATTTAAAATGATTTAGATTATACAACTAAAATTAAATTAGAAATCAATAACAGAAAGACTTCTGGAAAACCTTCAAATATTGAAACAAAGTAGCATATTTATAAATAGCTTATAAATCAAAGAAGAAATCAAGAGGAAATTAGAAATTATTTTTAACTGACTAAAAATGGAAACACAGCATTTCAAAATTTGTGTGATGCCATTAAAGTTAGGAAAAATTTTATAGCACTAAGTGACTATAATAGAAACAAGAAAGATCTTAAATTAATGACCTTCACCTCTATCTTAAGAAAGTATAAAAAGAAGAAAAATTTAACTCTAAGTAAATAGAAGAGAGAAAATAATAAAGATCAGAGGAGAAATCAGTGGAGACACAAGATAAAAAAAGAATTTAAAAATTAACAAAACCAAAAATTGGTTTCATTAAAAACTTATAAACCTCTAGTCAGGCTGACCAGAAAAAAAAAGAGAAAAAACACAAATGAATATTAGAAATGGGAGCAATGACTTCACTACACATTTTACAGATATTAAAAAAATAACAAGAGAATATTATGTATAACGTTATGGTGATAAACGTGGTAACTAAGATAAAATGGACAAATTTCTTGAAAGACACAAACTACTAAAGCTTACTCAAGGAGAAATAGATAAACTCAATAGTCACTTATCTTTAAAAACAAAACAAAACAAAACTGAATTTGTAGTAAAAACTTCCCACAAAGAAATTCCAGGTCCAGATGGTTTCAGTCCTGAATCCTACCAAATACTTAAGGAAGAAATAAATACCAATTATACATACACACGTACAAAATATTGACAAGGGAAAAATACTTTTTCTATGAAGTATTACTGTGATAGCAAAACCTGACTGAAGACATATAAGAAAATATCTCACATGAACAAAGATGCAACAATTCTAAATAAAACTTAACAAATCTAGCCAAAGATACATATAAAAATAATTATATATCATGATCGAGTAGAGTTTATCCCCAGAATATCATGGCTGGTTTAACATTTAAAAATCTATCAAAGTAATTTACCACATTAATAAGCTACAAAATATAGACCATATGATCATCTCAATAATATAGGAAAAATTAAGATGCAACATTTATTTCTGATGTTTTTTGTTTTATATATGCTTTATTTTTATTTATTTATTTATTTATTTTTAATTTTTTTATGGTGACATTGGTTAACAAAGTATAGTAAGTTTTAGCTGTATACTTTAACAGTAAGGTGTGTGTGTGTGTGTGTGTGTGTGTGTGTGTGTGTGTGTGTGTGTATTCATCGCTCATAGTTAGATTTCTTTCTGACACCACACATTTTATTTCTGATTTTCAAAAACCTTCAGCAAACTAGGAATTGAAAGAAACTTCCTCGAACTGATATAGGATGGCTATGACAAACCTATAGCTTACACCATATTTAATGAAGAAAGAATGAGCACTTTTCCTCTAAAATCAGAAATAAGATAATAATGTCCCTTCTCTCTACTTCTATTTAATGTTGTACTGGAGGTGCTAGCCAATGCAATAAGGCAAGAACAGAAAGAAGTAAAACTGTATTTTCAGACAACATGATTGACTATGCAGAAAATCTGATGGAATCCACAAAAACATTACTTAACCTAATATGTGAGTTTAGCAGTGTTGCAGGGTCCAAGATCAATATAAAAAATTGTGTTTCTATATTCTAACAACAAACAATTGGAATTAAAATTTAAGAAATAATACCATTTATAGTAGCATCGAAATTATAAAATACTGAGGGATAAATCTGAAAAAGATGTGAAAGACTTGTATATTGAAAACTACAAAGCATTACTGAAAGAAATTAAAGAAGACAAGTGAATGGAGAGAAATACTATTGTCATGGGTTAGAAGACCCAATACGGTTAAGATGTCAGTTCTCCCCAAATTAATCTATAAATTCAATTCAATCCCAATCAAAATACAAGCAGGCTTTTTTAAAATAGAAATTTTAAAATTGATTCTTAAGTTCATATAGAAATGCAAAGGACATAAGATAGTCAAATAATTTTGAACACAGATGGAGGAATCTGATTTAAAGACTTATTGTAAAGCTACCATAATCAAGATAAGGTGGCATTGGCATAAATATAGACAAATAAATCAATGGAATAAAATAGAGTCCAGAAATAGGTATGTGTATATATTTAAAGTTAATTCAGTAGAGAAAGGATAATCTTTTCAAGAATTAGTGTTGGAACAATTTTTTGCTCAATGTCCAGGGGCAAAAAAGTAAACTTCAATCTCTATGTCTCACTATACATAAAAAATAATTTAAAAGGAACTACATATCTAAGTTTAAAATAAAAAACTATGACTTTCAAATGAAAACATAGGAGAAAACCTTCATGACCTTGAGCTAGGCAAAGGTTTTCTAAAAATGATAACCAGAGGTGTGATCCATAAAAGAACAAATTGATAAATTGGACTTCATTGAAATTAAATATCTCTGCTTTTCAAAAGATACTGTTAAGTGAATGAAAAGACAAAGCATAAACTGGAAAATATTAACAAACCATCTACCTGATAAAGAACTTGTATTTATAAAGAATTCCCCAAACTCAACAATAAAAATAGAAACAACATAATTTTTAAAAATGGGCAAGAGATTTGAACAGACACCTTACCAAAAAAAGATATAAGGATGCTAAGTAAGCATAAGAAAAGATGCTCAGCATCATTTGTCATAAGAGAAATGCAAGTTAAAATCATGATGAAATACCACTATATTCCTATTAGAATGGCAAAAATAAAACACTTATTGTTCTTACGAAGTGCTGGCAAGAATGTGGAGGAACTGGAATTTTCATACTCTGCCGTTGGGAGTATAAAATAGTACAGCTGCTCTAGAAAAAATTGCTAGTTTCTTTAAAAAGTTAAAATGGTATTTACCCGAGATAAATGAAATTATAAGTCCATACATAGTCTTGTACACAAATGTTTCTAGCATTCTTGTTCATAGTAGCCTCAAACTGCAAACCACTAGTTGTCCTTCAGTGGGTAAATGGATAAACAAACTGTGGTACATTTATGCCATGGCATCTTACTCAGCAAAAAAAGAATGAATATTAATACACATAACAATGACTTTAAAGGTATTAGACTGAGTGAAAGAAGCCAGACACAAAAAGAGTACATACTGTATGAATCTACTTATGTAAATTTCTAGAAAATGCAAACTAATATGTAATGACACCAAATCAATATCTTGTGATTTTGGGGGTGGTAGTGTAGGAAGGGGTGGGAGGCAGAGATTACAAGGAAACTTTTGGAGGTGATACATATGTTCACAAAATCATTTGTGGTGATTGTTTCTCTGGGATATACTTATGTCAAATTACATACTTTAATCATTACATATCATTATATGTCAATTATGCCTCAAGAAAGCTATGAAATAAATAAACAAACATGTAACATAATGTCTAATGTTTGAGGTAGAAGTTTGCTCAATTTGTCTTCTATCCTGGCTTAAGCTACTTCTGACAGTTTCTGAATCTGAATACAAAATGATTTCTTGATAAATGACAATGTGTATTCTTGTACTGTCTTATATGTTTGGCTAATTAATTCATAGACAGTGATTTAGTTTCTCCCAATAAACTGTAAAATCTTCAAGGTCAGGTCTCATGTCTTATACTTTTTTTTTACATTCTCCTACTTTCCAGAAAGAGTGCCAGACACAGAAGAGTTTAACAAATACCTTATGATTAACCAAGTATCTTTTGTGCTATTTGACAAATTTAAAAAGGAGGGACTCAAAACAGAAATAAAGAATGATTTTTCTCTATTTTTATTATTCTACTTATCTGGAATATAGCATAGAGATCACAGAGAGAAAAACTATAGCACAAAGCCACCCCAAGGTACCAATAGTATCCTTTGTGCTTCAGCAATCTGAGGTACAAATACAGATTTGCCTGTCCCACAGTTGAATTAGAGAGCGGTGAGTTGAAGGCTGAGGAAGACATATTAAGATGAAAGGATTGCCAAACTGCATTTCAGCTTCATTTCATTCTCTTGCCCTCTTCATTTTGACCAATAAGGTGGTACTGATCAGAAAAAGGAGCAATTCAAAGAGTGCTTGATAAAAAACAGTGCCCTTTAACTAAACATTCTCATTGAGCAGGGTGTTCCAGTTGTGATTACAATGACAGTTCTCTCCAAATTTCCCAAAAGAGTGACAATTAAGGTCTCTATTTGATGAACAGACCAGCAAAAGTGAAAGAGACAAAACTAGAGCTACCACGAGAACCTGGCCTCTCAGAGAGAAAAGGGCCAACATTATTCCTTCTAGTGGCGGGTGAAGTTGATTATCCTTGATTTTCTCCGTGAGAACTCTTCATTGCCTGTAGAAATACGTCTGTTGTAGGAAATTATATTGCCCTTGCTTTTATTTTTGTAGATTATCTGGGCATAAGTCACGACAAAGAATATCCAGAAACAGTGCATGAATATACGGGACACCAAGCCAAACCAGCGTATGACTCTGACTTCTCCAATGTTGCTGTTATTGTAGCTAAAAATTTGTACTACAATATTCACGGTTTCATAGAAAAAGATCCAGATGATGTAGATCACCACGCCCCTGCATATCTGGGCATATACTGAGTATATGAACAAGCAGCTGATGATGATGGTGACACAAGATAGGAAGAGGACAATACTGAAACTCCAACAGATGATAAAATGATTTATCAGGATATTTATACTCTTATTCCATGGATTAAAATCAGTGCAATTGCTGCTCTTTATGTACTTCTCTTCGAAGATGAGGTACATGTTGGTGGCTACGATGGTAAAGACCCCTGATAACACCGCACCCATTTTGGCTGTCATCCCACACCAGTGTTTCTGTTTCATACTGAAACTTCCTGTGAAGAAAAAAAATGTAAGCGAGAATTCTGGTTCCTTCTATTGCGGTAAATTATCAGGGTTTCTGCCTCCTTTCCCAAAGGAGAAACAACAGAGAGAAATATGAAACCAGGAAATAACAACTTTGGGAAGACAGAGACTGTTTAAAATTTATTGGGAGTGTGAGAGGGAGGAGGGAGGATGCAGCCTGGTGGCAGTGAGCAGATCAATCAGACAAGTGGTTCTCAATTTGGCTTCACATTAGAATCACTGAAAGTAACCAGGTCCAGGCCCTATCCCAGACCAATCAAAACATTTGTTGGGTGGGACCAAAACCTTAGTATTTTTTAAAACCTCCTAGAGATTTTTATATATAGCCAGGATTAGGAAACACAGAGCAGAAAAAGATAGTGTATATTATGTTTGTATCTTTCGTAGCATTGCCGTGGACAACAATTGCTGCTCTCTGATGAGGAAAAGTGGCTTCACTTGTCCAGACCTTGAGTACAGGTGTCCTCAGGAGAAAAATCAGGGCAACATAATAACCCTGCTAGGGTGAGGAATTGATGAAAACAGGTGGCTTTGAGCAATCGTTCCTCCAGCACATATCAAACCTTAAGAAATACAGTGCAAGATGTACTTTAAGGGAAATTTAGAGCCTTAGCATAGCATAGCCTTATAATAGAAAAGAAAAAGTAACAATGAGCTAAATGTTCAACTTAAGAAGTTAGAAAAAAACCAACAATAAGAACAGCAAAAAATAGGAGGAAGAAAATAAATAGAACAGAAATCAATGAAAAAAAGAAAAAGAAAAAGTAGAGAGATTTCTGATTGGTTAGATTATTGGGGCCAGCTTTCTGCTAAAAACAACTAAAAATGCTGAATAAAATAGTTTTAAAATATTCTTACAAGCACAGAGGTGCAGATAAGGTAGGAGGTAAAAGGTAGGAGGTGAAAGTCTATAGGAGTTTAAGAACAGGGTCGGGTAAATAAGCATGGAAGTCAATTTTGCTCTGAAGATATTTGCCAATCTGGCCAAACTTGAATTTCATTTATGAGAGAGCTCTGTAGAGTAAGAAGAAGTGAAATCAAAGCTCAGGGTCCATCAAGATGGGGAGTCTGTTAGGAAGGCCTTTTCTATATTAGTCATGGCCTCCCAAAGGACTATGATTAAGATGAATCAGAAGTAAATGGCTTTCTCCCAAGAGACGCCAAGGAACGTTAATTTAGTACTATACTGAATGAATGGGGGAAAATCTCTCCTCAAGACATTGTAACCATAGCTAGCATTTTTGTGTATTTGTAGCCCAAATTACATGAATCACTCAAAAAACCTTTTAAGTCATAAGTCTAGTTTAAAGTGCTCCTGACCTGGAAGTGTTTCTATGTGCTTGGCAAAAGCAAACTCATATCCTCTCTGGAAGAATTCACCTTTGATTGGTCCTCAAATCAAAATGCCATCAATAATTTTTCAGATACCACAACTAATACACAGTAAAAAATAACCAAGCACACAAGGAACAAGGCACTGTGAGAACCAACAGAAATAACAGACAGTAGAAACATAACTGCAAGAATACCAGTTTATAGGAGACATGTAAGTGGCCAACAGACATGAAAAGATGCTCAACCTCACTAGCCATTAGGGAAGTGCAAATCAAAACCATAATGAGATACCATCTCACACCTGTTAGAATGGCTATCATCAAGAAGATAGGTAATAACAGGCATTGGAGAGGTTGTAGAAGAAAATGAACCCTTGGGAATGTAAATCAGTACAGCCGTTTAGAAAACAGTATGAAGGGGACTCAAAAAATAAAAAATATGACACAGCAATCCCTCTTCTGGGTATCTACCTCCAAAATTTGAAAACATTTATCCAAAAAGATAGATGCACACTGATGTTCATAGCAGCATTATTCACAGTGGCCAACACATGGAAACAACTGAAATGTCTTTGATAGATTGGGTAAAGAAGATGTGGAACATATATACAATGGAATATTAGCTATAAGAAAAGGTGAAATACTGCCATTTGAGACCACATGGGTGGATCTTGAAATAATCATGCTAGTGAAATAAGTCAGACAGGAAAATTTGAAAACCATGATTTCACTCATAAAACTGAAAGCAACAAACAAGTCAAATAAAAACTCATAGACACAGAAAACAGCTTAGTAGTTACCAGAGGGAAAGAGGAGAGAAGGGGAGATAGCTAAGGGGAAAGGGGGCCAAATATATGGTGACAGTAGGAGATTTGATTTGCTTGGTAAACACAAAATGCAATATACAGATGATGCATTATTGAATTGTGCATTTGAAACCTATATAATTTTATTAACAAATGTCACCCCAATAAATTTAATTAAAAAAGAAAATATACATAGGAACAGAAAACCATAAAAAATAACTTATTATATTCGAAAGAGAACCAAATAGAACTTCTAGGGATAAAAACTCCATATCTGAAATTAGAAATTCAGTAGGCATATTTGGTAGCCGATTGGACAAAGATGAAGTGATAATTACTTAACCAGAGGATAAGTCAGGAGAAATTATGTAGAATGTAACACAGAGAAACAAAAATATGGAAAATAGGGATGAGAAGTTAAGAGACATAAAGGTTATAATAAGATGTTCTGACTCAGAGAGAGAAAGAAGGAAGGAGGGAGAAAAGAGAATAAAGTAGCATATCCGAAGAAATAATAGCTATAGATTTGCATACATGAAAAAAAAACATTGATCCACAGATTCAATAACCCTAACTAATAGCTAGTAGGATAAATAAAATGAAATACAGTACTCATTCTGTTGAATACTAAATACTAAAATAAATTCTTGAATGCAGCTGAGGGGTTTTTTTTTTTTCATAAGAACGATAGGCTTCTGAAGGAAACCAAAATCTAGTGGAATTATAAAAGCACTAAAAGAAAATAACTGCCAACTTAGACTTCTACACTCAGCTAAAATATTTCTCAAGGTTGAGAACATGCAATATATTAAGCTTTTTGTAAAATCCAAAACAACTAAAATTAAATAACATATTGTCTGGCCTATAGGTATATGTAGATTCAATTTTATTTTAAAAGTAAGGAAATGATGAACATGAAATGGGGTAGTGGTTACCTCTGAAGTACAGGGGTCAAGAATAGGGAAGGGGTATATTAATAAATGTGAATTATAGTTAATCTTCTATTTCTTGGGTTGAATGAGGGCAGTCACAAGTGCTCAGTATAGTATAAAAAAATGAACAAATAAATTAGTAAATAAAAGTGGGTCATGAAAAGTTACCCTGTGTTCATGGAATGGAAGAATTAATATTATTAAAATGTTAATATTACCAAAAGCCATCAAGATTCTAATGGCATTTCTTATAGTAGTAGAAAAAAAAAACACTCCTAAAATGTATATGGAACCACAAAAGATCTGAAATGGCCAAAGAAATCCTGAGAAAGAAGAACAAAGCAGGAGGCATTATACTTCCTGATTTCATGCTATATTATAAAGTCATCAGAACAATATGGTACTGACATAAAAACAGACAAATAGATTAATGGAATAGAATCAAGAGATCAGAAATCAACCAAAGCATTTACAGTCAACTAATATTTGACAAGGGAGCCAAGAATAGTCAGTGGAGAAGACACAGTTTCTTCAATAAATGATGCTGGATAAGTGGATATTTACATGCAAAAAAAAAAAAAAAAAAGGAACTGAACCCCTATCTTATACCACTCACGAAGATTAACTAAAAATGGATTAAAGACTTAAATGTATGTGAAGCCATGAAACTCCTAGGAAAAAAAACATAAGAATAAAGTTCCTTGACATGAGTCTTGGTAATAATCTTTTTTTTTTTTTTGGATATGACACCTAAGCACAAGCAACAAAATAAAAAATCAACAAGTGAGACTAAATCAAACTAAAAAGCTTCTGCATAGCAAAAGAAACTATAAAGTGAAAAGACAACCTAAGGAGTGGTAAAAAATATTTGCAAACTGTATATTTGATAAGGGGTTAATATCTAAAATATGTAAAAAACTGATAAAACTCAATAGTAAAAAACAAATAATCCAATTAAAAAATAGGCAAAAGACTTGAACAGACGTTTCTCCGAAGAAGACATACCAACAGGCAGTATAACCTTGAGGGCATTATGCTTAATGAAATAGGTCATATAGAGAAAGACAATTATTGTGTGATCTCACTTACATGTAGAATTTTTAAAAAAGAAAAGAAAGAAAGAAAAAGAAAAACCAACCAAACTCAGAAAAAGAGATCAGACTTGTGGTTACCAGAAGTGATGGCTGGAAGGAGAGGAAATTGGAGGAAGGTGGTCAAAAGGTATAAACTTCCAGTTATAAGATAAATAAATTCTAGGGATGAAATGTACAACATAATGACGAGCTGACACTGCTGTATGATATATAGGAAAGTTGTTAAGAGAGTAAATCCTAAGAATTCTCATCACAAGGAGAAAAAATTTTGCCTCTTCTTTTTCTTTCTTTTTTTAAATTGTATCTATACAATGAGATGGATATTAGCTGGACTCACTGTGGTAATCATTTCACAATGTATGTAAATAAACCATCATGCTGTACACTTTACACTTATACAGTAATGTATGTCAATTATTTCTCAATAAAATTGGGACAAAAGCTATGGAAAGTCAAAATTAAGTTAATAAGCCTGAAAAATTAGTAATTTACCACCAAAACTAAGATAATAAGGCTAATTTAGTAATAAGATTACAAAATAAATGATAGATTGTCTTACAACCAGAAAGCAAATTTCCATGGGCATTATGGTTGTGTGAAAATCACCCTGAAAATGAGAAGTAAAACTCTCTGGAGTGAAGGTGCAGCAAGAAAGCTTGTTGCTATTCCAGTATATGATGACTATGTATTTGAACAGATTATCTGTCTAGACACAAGTAGTGCTATTAACCTGGTTTACCTACTTGGCATGCTATAAATTGAAGAACTACTGCTAAATATATTTTCCTTTATATAAATAGATTTTCTTTTTTTTCTACAGCCTTATCAAGAGGAACTTTGTTATTTTTATTTTTAATTAAATTTATTGTGATAACAATGGTTAATAAAAGTATATAATTTTCAGATGTACATTATAATTTAACATCTGTATATTCTGTTGTGTGTTTACCACCCAAAGTCCAGTTTCCTTCAGCTACCATATATTTGATCCCATTTACCCACTATACCCTCCCCCTACTTCCTCATATTTGACCCCCTTTACCGCATTCCCACCCCACTAGTAACTACTAGTCTATAGTCCATGTCCATGAGTTTCTGTTTAATTGTCCTGCTCATTTGTTGCTTTGAGGTTTATATCCCACATATAAGTAATATCATGTGATTTTCAACTTTTTCTGTCTGGCTTATTTCGCTTAGTATAATTATCTTGAGTTCAATCCATGTTGTTGCAAATGGCAGTATTGCATCTCTTCTTGGCTGAGTAATATTCAATTGTATATATGTACCACTGCTTCTTTAGCCAGTCATGTATTGTAGGACACTTTCATTGCTTCCATGTCCTGGCCACTGTGAATAATGCTGCTATGAACATCGGTATGCAAACATCCTTACAGATACGAGTTTTCAAGTCTTTGAGGCAAATGCCCAGTAGAGGGATTGCTGGATCATATGATAGGTCAATTCTCAGTTTTTTGAGAAACCTCCATACTGTTTCTCATAGAGGCTGTACCAATTTGCAGTTCCATCAGCAGTGTATGAGGGTTCCTTTTTCTCCACATCCTCTCCAACGCTTGTTATTACTTGTCCTGTTGATTATAGCTATATAACAAATGTGATATAATATCTCATTGTGGTTTTGATTTGCATTTCTGTAATAGCTAGAATGTTGAGCTTCTTTTCAAGTATTTGTTGGCCATTTGTATGTCCTCTAGGGAGAAGTGTCTGCTCAGGTCCACTTCCCATTTTTTAATGGGATCTTTTGGTTTTTTGTTACTGAGTTGTATGCAAAAAGATTTTCTTAATCATCATTTTATCTCTAGTGACTAGTACAAAAATGACTATTTATTTTGGTTGGCTTTCTGGCAGTGTTCTTTTCTACATTAAAACAATTCATTTAACACTCATGCACTAATTCACTGACATGTGGTATATGATGTACATTAATGTTGGTTTTAATAAAAGATTAGTTAAACAACTAAATTAGTTAAAAGTGGGTCATACATTGTGTTAATGATGTCTGTTTTTTATGACATGGGATTATGAGGATTTCAATTCAGCACACCTAAGGAAAAACTAGGATGGAAAAAGACAAACCAAACCAAACTTCTAGTTATAAGATAAATAACTATTAATCTCACAATAAAAGTTCCTGTGGCATAATTGGCCTTGCTATATTTACTGACTCTCACCTACCTGAAAACAGCAGAGTTCCTCTTTCCATTCCTTAAAAAAAACTCATACAATTTTTGGTCCCCATTGGTCTATTAACGTCAAAGACTGTTACTTGTCTCCCAATATCCATTTCCCTCTTCTTAATTTTCGTTGTAGCAAAAACACATGATCACCAGGCTAATGACTACATTTCTCAGCCTTCCTTGAAGCTCTATGTGGCTATTAGACCAAAGGGATGTGAATATGACTGATGTGTACCACTTTACAGTCTTATTCATAAAAGGATTAGGTGTGTCTCCCTTTCTCCTTTTCCTCCTTTCTGACTCTTGCCTTGATCAAAACTGATCTTTGACCCAGATTTGGAATCCCTTATTAAATATGGTAAATACCCTATCAACCATGGATCACTGTTACTTGAGAGAGAAATAAACTCTTATCATAAACAAGCCACTGTTTTTTGGAGTTTTTTTGTTACAGTAACTTAGACTGTACCAAATATGTCTAAACTTCATTGAAGCTAAACCCAATGAGGACTAGTGATCCACTGGGATCTAGTGCCTTGCTTGACTTTGTCCTTTTGAAGAAATCAACATCTTCTCCTTGCCAATATGTTTATTTCACTGAAAGAGATGTTTCTCTTTAACTCCAGGGTCACTATTTAATTAATTTAATAATAAATCATGTATTGTCTTGTGGCATCTTTTATATTGTTTTAAATTGCTATTTAAATATTCTACACTTATAATAATCATCCTAATGGCTACCAATGAGGACATTAGAGTTAGAAAAGTTAATTAATTTTTCCTAAGGCTGTATATCTGGTTAGTGGAAAATCAGGATTTTAACCTATATCTATCTGGCTCCAAAACCTATCTCAACACTCAGTCCACTTGTGCCCGGTCTACCCAGAGATTTATGAGCTCATTGAGCCCAGAGACTCCATCTATCCCACAATTTCTAACGGATGGCCTTGACTAAAGCAGGTCCTTGACAAATATTGGCAATTCTTCTCCCATTGTTTCTTATATTAGTCATCTGTCCTCAGTAACTATGATGGCTATCATATTTCTCTCTCCTTCTCTCTCTCTCTCCTAGCTTTTCTCCTTTCTTTGCTTCCCTCTCTGTCTTCTTTTCTCCTCCTCAGTATAACTTGGAAGTACAGGGAGCAAACAATTGCAAAATAGCGCTCAAACATGTCTTGTATGAAGAGCACAATTTTTAAAAGGAAGTTAAATTAAAGTGCTTTCAGGCAGGTTGGATACTGTCCTTTTGTTATAGTCTCCACTACTCCCTATTACTTTATACCCCTGAACCTCATCCATTTATTTTACCCATTTGACCCTGGAAGGCCTTGGAGTATGAGACTCTTGATTTAGAAGTATCTTTATTTCATTTGTGAAAGAGCAGATGTGACATTTTATGTAACATGAAAATAGTGTTACTGATATTTTTCTACTTTTATTTATGACTTTTTAAATCTTAGTATTATCTTGTTTTCCCTATAGGGTTATCTCTCTGTCTCAGTTATATGCTAAGTCAATAGAAAATTATGCTTTAATTTTGCAAATTAAACTATTTACTCCTCAGAAGTATACCAGTCAAATAAAATGAGGTAATAATAATGATGATAATAACAATGTACATTTACTAAAAACTTACTTTGTGCCAGGCATTGTGTTGGAGCTTCACAACAATTTTTTGAGTGTAGCTATAATTATATGTCTATTTTCTTGTTGCTAGTGAAGGAGGGGGGGTGTATTTGTACTATTTATGCATTTAGATTTCCAAATATTGATTTTTACTTGTTGGGAGAGGAATCATTCACTGTTACAACCATTAGAATTTAGCTCTATCTCAGGAGGTCGTTCTGCTAAATTTCTGATTCTTCAACAGAACTTTGAAGAAGTCCAATTTATCTTCCAAGCACTCATCAATTTTACTAGTAACTTTATTATTTGGCTCATTCTAAGTTAAGGGCAACTGTAGGTTTAATTTCTAGTACTTTTCTTTAAGTGCTGACTCTTTGGTTGGTTGCTCATTTCTTTTCTATTGTTTCTGTCATAAATAACCACAAATTTAGCAGCTTAAAACAACACGAACTTATCATCTCACAGTTCTGTAGGTCAGAAGTTTCAGTTGCCTTAAGACTTAACTGGTTTCTCTGCTTCAGGTTTCACACAGCAGAAATCAAGGTGTCATTGGCTGGCTGGGTTCTTATTAAGAGGCTCTGGGGAACTTGGCGCTTCCAAATTCTTTCAGATTGTTGGTTGAATTGACTTCCTTGCAGTTATAGAACCGAGGTTCCCATTTCCTTGCTGGATATCAGCTGTGGGCCGCCCTTTGCTCTAGAGGCCTCCCTTCTTGCCCGTGGGCTCTCAGAGCCAGCAGAGGCGCACCAAATTCTTCTCATGCTTGGAATCTTTCTGCCTGTAGCTGGAGAGAATTCTCTCCTTTTACCAGCTCATGGAACTAGATTAGATAAACCTGGGTAATCCAGGGTAATCTTTTTATCCTTAACTCTTTTATCTTAATTACATCTACAAAGTCCCTTTGCTATATTCACAGGTGTGATATGAGGGGCAAGGGTCAAAAGGACTGTTATGGGCTGAATTGTGTCCCCCCTGATTTTAAATGTTGAAGTATTAATCCCCAGTACCTTGTGTCTTTAAAGAGGTAATTAAATTAAAATGAGGTCATTAGTGTGAGTCCTAACCCATATGACTGGTCTCTTTATTAGCAGAGGAGATTAAGACACAAATTCACATGGAGAGAGAAACAACCTGGTAACAGGGAAAAGGTGGTCTTCTAGAACCAAGGAGTCTCAGAAGAAACCAACCCTGCCAACCCCTTGACCTAGAATTCCTAGCCTCTAAGAAATTTATTTATGAGAAAATAAATTTCTGTTGTTTAAGCCACCTCGTCTGGTAGTACTTTGTTATGGCAGTCATAGCAGACTAATACAGGGCCAACATTCTGCCTGTACTGATGAACTAACTGTCCTCAAAATCTTCTTTGGATCTGGACAAATTGCTTGTTTACCGCTGGGACGTTTTCTTACAAAATTTAATTTTTTTAGAAAAGGTATTTTAACAATCAGTTTATTTTAAAAGAAAACAATACAACAATACAAAAGTGTTTTTTGTTTGTTTGTTTTTGTTTTTGCTTTAACTGAGGCTGTGGGATTAAACCAAATCATTCAGGAACCTAACTAAATTATTGTCAGTAAACTCTGTTTAATTTTTAAGAAGTCAACGAAAAGCTCATTCTCCCTGGGTGTCCTATATTTAATACATCTTTTGTCCAACTTAGAGAAAAATGTTTTCAGGAAGTGGGGCTGCTGTGCTCTCAGATTTTCTTACCATTTCCAGACCATTATTCCTCTTCAAACCCTTGCTTCCTAGGTCTACTCAATGATGTAGCTAAATAAATAAACAAACAAAAACCTAGCCCAGATCTGCTGAAAGCATGGACCCAGACAAAAATCCCAGCCTTGCATATACCTATCTGTCTTCTTTGTGCCTGAAATGGGGGGACTGAATAAAGCTGAAGGAAACATTACCCTACAAGGTATTTCTTTTTTTGCTTGTGTAAGTCTTTTTGGGGGATGTGAAAAAAAAAATGATTCTTGAGTCTGGGCTAAATGTAATTGGTTACCAGGTCCAAAAAATAGAATTTTTCCAAACTGATGCAAATAGAATTAGAAATCACAAACAACATGCTGAAATAACAAGACTCTCCACCAAAAGATTCCTGCCCATAACGGATTTTCTATTGTGCTGGCTGGAAAATTACTGCTTGGCTATCGCCCATGGGAACATAGGCTATCACCCATGGGAACATAACATTCTAACAATAAGCTTTCCGCTTTTCCGCTGTAACCCACCACTTGTACAACCGACCTATGGGTTGACAGTAAGAAGAAGAAAAATAGACTTGTGTGTTCAAACAGAATGAAGAACGGGGTTTAGGGCTTAAAATCCTGGTACCTCTGCATTTCGGGGCTGCTTAATTTGGGGTCTGCATACCCCTGGCAGACCCAGCTGGCTGAATAGTGTATTTCCTATAACTCACTGGTTTCCGTGTGTCTGGTGGTCTGTGTGTTTATTGGGGGCTGGAGGCTACAACATTTGAAGGCCCCAGTGAGATCTCGGGGAGTGGCCCTGAGATCTAAGACTGGATGGGCCTCCAAAGCGGTTGCTGTCCCTGTTACGGATTCAAAGGGGTGGCCAACCTGAGACGATCCAGGGCCCTTGAATGCCATGAGGGGGTTAATGTAATTGTCAAGGATGCAACTTTCAGAACATGCTCTTTGTTCCTGGTCCTGACGGGAATCTCCGAGGCCTCGATGTCTGGATAAAAACTACCTTTCTGTTTCTGTTGACGGGTCTTTGGGGGTCCGTGGAGAAACTGGACACAGTCATATCTCCGGGACCATGGCCAGTTCCGCGGGACGCCACCTCCTGTGCCGTTATCAGGTTCTGTCTTTGGTCTTGTCTAGGTTGTAGGTAGCGGACTTCTCTGGGTCCACTTACACCCCAGTAATTGTTCTCGTCTGAGTGTCTGTTTTGTGTTTTCTATGGAAGTGATGGGGGGAGGCCCAAGTTCACAGAGGACACCCATGGGGTGTCTCCTGTGACATTTAAAAGAAGGGTTTGTAGAGGGAGCTGACTATGGCATAAAGTTTTTTCCAGGCAGACTAAGAACATTGTGTAAAGTTGAATTGCCGTCTTTTGGTGTAAACTGGTCTCCGGAGGGTTCTTTTGACAGGGGTTTAGTGGGGAATGTTTGGAAGTTTGTCACCGGAGACTCAGGACATCCCGATCAGTTTCCCTACATTGATCAATGGTTAAACCTTGTTCAGAACCCCCCTCCTTGGCTCCGCCGTATGCCCTTTCTCTAGAGGCGCAAGTCTTAGTTGTAGGCACCCCGAAACATACAGCAACTGAATCTCCTAGACAGCCGAGTCCCTCAGTCCTCTAATTTCCACCGGAGGACAGTGACCCGACTGTGGGGGGCTACTAATATTTACTTGTTTTAATAGATACCTTTTCAGGATGGGTAGAGGCCTTCCCTACCAGGAAAGAGACTGCCTTAGTAGTTACTAAGACACTGGTAGAAGAAATTCTCCCTCTATTTGGTCTCCTCAGAACTTTAGGGTCGGACAACGGGCCAGCCTTCATAGCAAAGGTATCACAACAATTGGCTAGCTACCTAAATTTGCAATAGAAACTCCACTGCGCCTACCGGCCCTAAAGTTCAGGCCAAGTAGAGCGAATGAATCAGAGTCTAAAAGAGACATTAGTCAAGTTAGGATTAGAAACTGGTGGGACCTGGGTAGAACTTTTCCCCTTCGCTCTTCTCCGAGCCAGGTATACTCTGTATATTAATGGATTCACCCCATTTGAAATTTTCTTTGGAAAACCCCCACCTTTAGTACCTAGAATATAAGATGAGAAAAAGGCAGAACTACATAACCTTGTCTTACTTAAGTCTTTACAGGCCCTTCAAAGTGTACAGAAGGAGATTTAGTTCCAGGTTCATGCTGCCCACTCAGCCCCGGGTGACAGACTTCCCCATCAGTTTCAGCCTGGGGACTCTGTGTGGATCCAGAAGTTCACTTCCAAGGGACTAGAACCCAAATGGAAAGGACCCTTCACTGTCTACCTGACAACATCCATTGTAGTTAAAGTAGATGACAGCCCATCATGGATTCATCACTCCCACGTGAAGGAAGTACGAGAGTGGAAAGCTCAGGAAGACAGGCCCTTGAGACTAAGACTCAAGCATACATAAATCTAACCCTCTGTTTCTTCCTTTTTTCCTCTTTAGCCCAGGCATTCGACTAGCCACAACCAGAACCAGAGGAGCATTAATAACTTTGCTAATGACAATACACAAGGTCTTAAATAAGACCACCCCAGACATAGGACAAGATTGCTGGTTGTGCCTAAACCCAAAACCCCCTTATCATGTCAGGGTAGAAACTCTTCTAAATTTAACTGAGCTCAGCAGGCTAGAACTTCAAGTTGATTCACTAGCAGGAGTAGTCCTCCAAAATAGAAGAGGTTTAGATTTATAATTCTTAGAACAAGACGGATTATGTATGGCTCTAGGTGAAACCTGTTGCTTCTATGTCAATAACTCTGGAATAATTAGAGAAAGTTTACTACTAGTACAGAGGAATTTAAATGCTAGGGCAAAACAATGACTAGAATTAAATAACTGGTTTCATAGGATGTTCAATTGGTCACCATAGCTAACAACCTTTCTATCTGCTGTAGCTGGACCTTTAATCCTCCTCCTCCTCTTGTTAACTTTTGGCCCATGTTCCCTCAATTTTTTGTTTGCATATATAAGGAAGATAATTAATTTTATTAAACTTTTAGTATTACAAAATAGAGGCTATAAACAAATTCCACATGAAGAATCAAGGATTTGATTTTCTGCTAAGGCCAGTGGGGAATGTCCTGGTTGGAAAATTACTGCTTGTTTATCGCCCATGGGAACATAACATTCTAACAATAAGCTTTCTGCTTCTGTACCCCAGCTTGCACAACCGACCTGTGGGTTGACAGTTAGTAAAAGAAGAAAAATAGACTTGTGTGTTCAAACAGAATGAAGAACGGGGTTTAGGGCTTAAAAACCCTGCACCTCTGCATTTCAGGGCTGCTTAATTTGGGGTCTGTATACCCCTGGCATACCCAGCTGGCTGAATAAAGAGTGTGTTTCCTATAACTCGCTGATCTCTGGTGGTCTGTGTATCTATCGGGGGCTGGCGGCTACAACACTATACACCTTTTTCCAAACCTTCAGGGTTTTAGACCAAGGATAATTAATACTAGTACATTTGTACCAGTATTAATTCACTGTCACTAATTTTAACTGGGCCTTCAACAATGCTAGGTAATCCCACTATACTTCTCCAGTTACTTCTTTTCCTATTATCTACAACTACTATTATAACCTTATACCTAGAGATCCACAAATCTCATTTCCACATACATACCCTCTTTCTCTGTTACAATGAAGTATCTTTCTTTCTCTACCATTGCCTGTGTTCCAGAGTCCCATGCTCCTGCCCTCTCTGGAACCTTCCTTTTAATCACTTCACTTGACCACTCTTTATCCCTTCAAGGATCTTCTTTTGGCTTCTGATAGCAAACTCACCTTATTATCATTATTTTTTTTATCACTTCTCTAGAAATTCCTTTTCAAAATCCCTTATTGACTTCCTTCTGCTTATTCTTAAATGTTAGTCTTTCTCAATACACAAACCAAGACACTGTTCTCACTTTACACTCTCTCCTTAGGTAACTCCACTCATTCCCATAATTCAGTTGCCATCTATGCTGACAACTCCCAATCCAGTCCAGTCTTCTATTTAGAGATTAAAACCTGCATATTTAACTATTCTGCCTTCATTTGGGTATTCTTTGGACTGCTCAAAGTCAACATGTCCCAGATTGAGCTTATAATTTTTCCTATCCCACCCCAACATGCTACTTCAGTAAATGATATCAGTATCCATATACCTATTTTCCCATGTACCTCTCCATCCCTTACATCCAAAAACACTCACTCAGTTTCATCTACTCTTCCTCCCACATATATTTTGAATCAGTCATTGTTTTTCCCGTCCTTAGTGCCACCACCATAATCCAATCACCATCATGTCTCTTCTGACTACTGCAACTAACACTTATTGTAAAGTGGTAGTCTTGTGATCATGAATGATGATACAGACATTTTTGGAGTTTAGGAGAAAAGGCAGTGAATATGTGTGTAAAGAATAAGAAATCTTCAACTATCATGGTGAGAAGTCAATAGATAATGTCTAAAAATGATTAATCAAGAAATAATAGGACAAGTGTATAACTGAGAGATAAAAAGGTAGATAGGAAGGGAAATAAAATAATTGAAGGTGGTTGCCTGTGGGAAGTATGTCTAGGGGTAAAGAGAAGGAGCAGAAGACCACTGTTTTTATTTATAAGCCTTTAAGTATATTACTACACATGCAAACAATTTTAACAAAAATAAATTTATGAAAACATAATTATTTCATTCACGAGTTCCTAATAAATCCAGATCATTAAATAAATCTCATTGGCTGCCTTTATGCTGGTGTAGTTTTCCTATTTTTTAAAAAAATAAAATTATTGGGGTAACATTGGTTAACAACATTATATATTACAGGTGTACAATTCTATAATACATCATCTGTATATTGTGTGCTCACCACCCCAAGTTTAGTCTCCTTCTATTACCATATATTTGATCACCTTTACCCTCTATATCCTTCCCCCATCCTTTTCCTTCTCTGGTAACTATTGGTGTAGCTTTCTTTAATACAGTATCTCCTTAGCTCCAGAAATGGTTAAAGCTGGCACCATGGAAAGACAGCTGGATAACTTTGTTCTACTCTAAACCAAGAGCTAAAATGTTATCATGAAAGGTATTTGTTGATAGCATAAAGTCTTTTCGTTTACTTGTGAAATGTCCTAAAAATGATACATTATTTCAAATACACAACTAGAAGTGATTCTGATTCCATCTTTAAATACTTACATTCCAAATAGTTTTATTTATTTATTTATTTATTTATTTATTTATTTGTATTCCTAGGTGGTCTCCAATCCAAGTACTAACCAGGCCCGACCCTGCTTAGCTTCCAAGATCAGACGACACTGGGCACGTTGAGGGTGACATTCAAATTGTTTTAAATTAAAGATATCTCTATGTAAATTTTAAAATAAACTATAGAAGAAAATAAAAATTATTAATACAACAAAATATTATAAAAGAGTTTAACATTACCCCCTTTGAACTCAGTAAAAGTGTGTAATGTTTATTTTAAAATATACTTTGTTTTTTAGGCCCTGAACTAAGCATTTATCTTATTTGGGAAGGTCTCATTTGACAATCTGCAGATCAGTCTAATCCTTTCCAAGTGGGCTATATTTAAGGCATCAACATGTGTATTTTTTTGGAAGCACTGCACTCCTCGGTTTAATCCTAGGGTTGGGGAACACATTAGTCATATTCTGAGACATCAAGGGTATCCCAAAAATGCAAGGGAAGAAATAGGTTATAGACAATTATAAGGGAGGTGTCAAGATTAAGAACAGCAAATTTTCAAATCAAATGGCCAGAGTTCAAAACTTGGCTTCCCCATTTACTGTGTATTAATTCTCTGCATGCCTCAGCTTCCACATCTTTAAACTAGGTGTACCATTATTCAGCAGTAAAAAAGAATGAAATCTTGTCATTTGCAACAACGTGGATGGATCTAGAGGTATTATGCTAAATGAAATAAGTCATGCCAAGAAAGACAAATACCATATGATTTCACTTATATGTGGAATCTAAGAAAAACAAACAAATGACTAAACAAAACAAAACAGGAACAGACCCATAGATATAAAGAAGAAGCTGATGGTGGCCAAAGGGGAGGAGGGTGGGAAAGATGGGTGGGGAAAAAAATAAAGGAACAGACAAGATAAATAGAAAACAAGTAGCAAGATAACAAGATGGCAGATTTAAATTCAACTATATCAATAATTACATGAAGTATAGATGATCTGAATATGCCATTTAAAAGACAAAGATGTCAAATAGAATTTTAAAAATACCAAACCCACTTTAAACATGGGGATATAAATAGATTAAAGTACGAAGATGGGATAAAATATTCTATGCAAACTCTAATCCAAAGAAAGCTGAACTGACTATATTAAAATAAAAAATAAGTGTATTTAGGAGAGATATTACCAGAGATAAAGCTGTATGTTTTCTAGCAATAAAGAAGTTAAATAATAAAAAGGAAATATCAATCTTAAATTTGTATGCATATTATAGCACAATTTTTAAAAACGAGGTATACCAATTACTATTTTTAACTGATTTTACTAATTTGCATGACAAATTACTACTCCAAAACTTAGTAGCACAAGATAACTCTTTACTATGCACTTGGATTCTGTGGCTGAGGACTTTGGACTTTGGACTTTGGGGTTAGCTTAATACTCACTAAGTGTGACAAGGAATTTGGACAGGGCACATTTAGGATGACTTCTCACCACTCATGAATTTTGGGGCTTTCTCCTGGAAAACTCATTCACTCAAAAGTCTGGCAGCTGCTGCTAGTTCAGTTTGTGGGGGGAGTCTCAGTTCTTCTCCATCTGGGACTTTCATGCGATTTCTGGGGGTGCTCATTTGGGCTTCTTCACAGCCTGTTGACTGGCTTTCCTTGAGAGTGTATCCCCAAAGAGTAAGCCACTGGAAGCTGTATCGCCTTTCCCTAGCTTAACCTCAGAAGTCTCACCATGTTGCTTCTAGTGCACCCTAGGTTTTAGTCACCAAGGCTGGCCCATATTCAAGGAGAGAGCAATTAGATTCTACCATTTAGATATAAGGGGAGGAATGTTAAATAGTTTGCCAAGGAGCAGGGAATTCTGATTATCCCAGTGGTCATGACCCAAGTTCCCACATTTGCCAGGTTGCCCAGGGAAGCAAAAGTGATCTATTAATCTAAAAATGAAAGGCCTTTTCAAAGTGAGAGGCAGCAAATATTTATTGAGATCAACAAGAATAGTTATTTGGGACACACTGATTCAGGCAGAAGCACAAATAGTGTTTTCATTAGGAAACAAAGGCAACAGGTATGTAAGAGAAAGGGAAAGGGAACAATTACATCAACAGAAGGAAGACATTTCTATTGGTTCAGATAATATAACATAGTGATGGTAATTCTAAACAACTTTTTAACTTTTCAGTCAAGTAGTCATAATAACTGCTTTCTTTGCAAACAGTTTTGCAAGGCACAAGGTTGCTTAGGTCCAGTGCAAAGGTTATTTTGCTTTGTTTGAAGTGTAAGATTTGCATGGCAGCTCCGGCTCCATTTTAAAGTGGTTCCATTTAAATTATTGTTTACAGATCATAACAAGGAAATATTCAACAATGAACTGACATTCTCTACCTCCCCCCAATATTCCTCTTGCCTGAGACTAGGAGCTCTCTGTGTGCCCTACGCTCATCAAATCAAAGTCTATTGGTCAGCCTCTTTCAGGTAGCCCAATGTAAATACTGGCCACACAAGGCAAACTTCTGCAATGTGTGACTGAGAGTCTCCCAGAGGAGTCAGGATCTCATGCAGTCATTACAAAGAATGTAGAAAAACCGCTCCGTAGATTAGCAAACATAGATGTGACAGAGATAGACCAGTTAATAACCAGAAAAGTAAAAATCGTTAAGTATGTGATACTTCAATAAAGAATGGTTTGAGGATGAGTAAACTGCTACATATTCACACAATGGATTTTAAATTGTCAAAATGACTGTAGCAACACATAACAATGTGAATGAATCTTAGCAATGTAGTAGAAAGTGAAAAAAGAGTACATTTAAAAGTAATCTTAGGTATATGGTAAACGCATATGCATATACTTTTTAGGACTATACATAGATGTAGCAAAACCATAATATTGTATAAGGAAACTATATAAAGAAAGTAAAGAAATTATGAACTTAAGGGTCTAGATGATGATCGCCTTGGGCTAGAGAAGGAAGTGAAATGGGCTGGGTAGACCATCCTGTCAGATGTGAATTACTGACAAGATCCTCATTTTATTTTGGGTAGAGAACTTGAGGGTAACTATTACATTTTTAAAAATAACTAGTATTTTAAAAAAAGTAAATAACGGAGAGTCATGCATGGAGCAATGAGAAATCTGTCTTGCAAAAAGGATTATAGTAAATCTAATTGTGAGCAGATGAGGTATAATAAAAAAATAAAATAAGATATAACAACATTTACCTCACAAAGTTGCTGTGAGGATGAAATGAGTTAATATATTTAAAATAGTCAGAAGAGTGACTGAAACATAGTAGCAGCGTACTATATAAGTATTTTTGCTATCATTATTTTTACTTTATGCCAAGGGCAACTACTATTTATTATGCATGTCAAACTACAATTTATTAAGCTGTGTTACAACAGACACTATAAGCTTCCTTCCCAATACCCATTTCCTCCCTTTTTGCTAACAGAAGCTTTTGTTCATGATGGCAATGAACCTACACACAGGCAAAATATTTGCTTTTCCACATATGAGCTTGTATCAAGGGTGTCCATGGGTTTTAGCAAATGACAAACAAGCAGAAGTCTGCTGGGGCTCTAGGAAGACTTTTATTTTTCCTGATAAAAAAAGATGATGTGGCTGGCACCATTCCTACATCTTCCTTCTTCTTAACTTGAATGTGGTATGATGCCTAGAGCAGCTATTTTGTTACTATGAGGCAACAGGCATGAAGATAAAAGCAAATATGCTAAGGATGTCAACATGAAAGAGGGAGTCTTTTTATATTTTATTGATTACTCCTAAAGTTGAATATTTTATAAGCATTGATGTGTGATTTCAAAATCTGTGTCTAAATAAGTTTAAAAAATATTTCTATAAGTAGAAAATAAAAATTTAAATAGTATATTTCCTCTCAGAGGTACCTGAAATAATAGTGCAGTTGATGGCATCTTAGATTAATAAAATCACAGTAAGAACTTCATATTTTCATTTCTTTTCACAATTTGACTTGTGATTCCAGCAGAACACATTGCTGCCAGCTCTTTTCAGCTGGATTTCTCGCATTATTGGGTCAAGGGGAGGAAAATAACAAAGACAATGAACACATTATAAGGTTTTACAGCCTAAGGGACCTATATCACTTAAGAGTACATTTGGCTGCAAAGAACAGACTCAAATAACAGCAGTTTGAACAAATAAAGATTTAGTTTTCTTTTCACAACAGAAAGTTAGATAGTGGCAGTCTAGCATTTGGGCATTGCCCTCTGAGGAGAATGTCTGGGTCGCTAAGAAGAGGTAGGATAAAAAATTGCTTTTCTTTTTTTTTTTTTTAACGCTTTGAGTATATTTGATTATTTCCCTCCTCAAATATTGTACTGATTATTGCTTTGTAACAAATTACCTCAAACTTTAGAAGTTTATGATAACAAATATTTTTTATGTCATAGTTTCTAAATGTGGCTTAGCTGGGTGATTCTTGCTCAGATTTTGATTCTGAGCCAGAATCAGTCAACAAAAGTGGCTGTCCAGCTGCTCTGAATGCTTAGCTAGAGGTAATAGATCTCATCCAAGCTCACACACATGATTGTTGGCAAGAAGTCTCAGTTTCTTGCTGGCTATTAGTCGGATACCTCAGTTCTTCACCTCATGGGTGTTTCTGTAGGCTGTTTGAGTGTCCTCACAACATGGCAGCTGGCTTTCCCCATGGCAAGCGATTCAAGACTGAGAGACCCAAAATGGAAGCTGCAGTAACCTAATCTTAGTGATGTTCATCATTTCAGGTGCATTTGATTGGTCATACACACAAACCCTGGAGGGGACTATGTGGTGTGGGTTACACAAGGGTATAAATATCAGGAGGTGGGAATCACTGAGAGTCAACTTGGAGGTCAGCTACCTGTTCCACCACATTTTACCATATATTATTTTAAAATTATTTTCTATTTTGATTTATGTCACCCTGAACATGCCCGACCTTATCTGATTTCAGAAGCTGCTTACTATGTGCATTGGAGACTACCTAGAAATACCAGATGCTGTAGGTGAAAAAAAAGGAAAAGAAAAAAAATTATTTTCTATTTTGATTTATTCTTTTCATTTAACCTATGTAGTAAGTAAAAAATATTATATTTTAATTTTTGCCTCTTATTGATTACTCTTGAATATATAATGAGTATTTGTTAATCAGTCTTATTGTCCCTTTTAAAAGTTATTTATGTCCTTTACCTAATATATCCATATATCAGGATGTTAGTAAATTTTTTTCAATCTTTTCAATCCTTATATAATAAAGGTATTACTCTTTGTCAAAAAGAAAAAAAAATAGAGGCTCCTATCTAGGTGGTATAGAGTGTTGAGACCATGCAATACTTACAGACATACCTGCAGGGAGGGAGAAAGACTTCAAAAGAAATGCTGGGTATTGAACTGGGAAGGAAGTGGACCCCAAGTACTAGGAACTCTCCCATAACCAAACTTGAGTCAGGCTCCTCTGAGTCTCCTGAGTTAACCCCAACCTTGGGCTCTGTCTTTGAGTAGCTTAGTCCAATTTTAGCAGTAATTGGGCTAAGTGAGTAGAGTGAAAGTTCCAACCCTTGTTATCTGATCACCCTGGCCTGTCTTCAGCAAGAATCCTCCCAGCCTTGATGTTTCCCCTTGGTAATTTTCCATCCATTTACCCCCGACCCTGCTACATAGCTATATATCTTCATTTGTCCTTGTTGTATTTGAAGTTGGGCCCTCTTTCTTTCTTTTCCTTCCTTCCTTCCTCCTTCCTTCCTTCCTTCCTTCCTTCCTTCCTTCCTACCTCCTTCCTTCCTTCCTTCCTTCTTTCCTTCCTCATCCTTCCCCTCTTCCTCCTTCTCCTCCTTCTCCTCCTCCTCCAAAGCCTTCATTGTAATAGTCCCCCTTGAATAAAGCTATCCTAATAGTCTTTAATGAGCGTCATGAATAATATTTTCTTTAACACCCCCCAAAATCAAGAGTAAGAAGCTGGCCCCTGTTTCTGGCACCAAGTTGTACATCTGGATTCTGAGGCATCCTTGAGAGCCAGAGGAGCACTGGTAATAGATAACAGAGATTGGATTTCCTTTTGGCTTGACAGTATTGAATCAATTTAATTAGTTTTTTAAGATAAAAATGGATACTTTATACACATATAAGCTTGAGTTCTTAGAGATATGTCTTCTACATTTTCTTGTAAAACATCCATCAACTTAAAAGAAAGCTACTGAGATAATTAATGACCTCTTCTCATATGCTTTTCTTTGGCTTTGTATACCACAATATAAATTTGTACCATAATTGAATGCTCTAATGCAAGAAGTAGCTTTATTATTTTACCTTTATTTTTTAAAAATACTAAATCTGACTGAGCCCTCTTCCTTAAGGAACTGCGGAGAAATTCTATCTCAATCAGTATTGTTTTACTCCCCATCTCCCCTATCCCTTGCTGGAGTCACATAGAATTCCCAAGTTCACCCAATCTTGAAATCTTTGTGAAGGGCTCTGGACTTCAGGCTGGTGTGGTCACTATGAGAAGCTTGATGTCCAACCCCAGTTGTCCCACTGCTCATAGTCCCAAAGGCTAGGGCTTAGAGCTAAGTTCCTGTGTCCATGCAGCTAACCCATTAAGATGGCCTGTCCTTCTAAGGTTTGGGAGGAAGTCAAACACAGGCCCCAAAGTGGGCAGAAGCAGACACCTCTTCACTCTGTCAAGAATAAGGAAATCCCATATGTTGTAGAGGCTAGGATCTATTTCCTTCTCCCTCAACTTTCAGGCCAACACCCACTACCCACATAATTTAGATTTCTGCCTTTGGGAGTCCAGACTGTCCAAAACAAAAGTCTTTTAACTCTCTAGTGGGGGAGTAAATGGGCATTACTCTTAAACCTACAAAGGGAACATGCCTGTCATGCTTTAGTGGTGAATCAGCTGACAAGCAGGGAAACTAGCCCCAATTCTGAAGGAGGTAATTCTGACAGTAAATCACACTACTACATACAAAGTTCAATACAACTTCCCAGGGGTATCTCTGAGCATTCCTTCTCATGTATACAATGTTCCCACTTGCTCAAATATTTTTTCTCCCCTTCTCCACTTGGCTTACCTCTACTCATCTCTCAAGGTCATTTGAATCCTGGAAAAGGCATCAGAGTTCTAAGTAATTCTCTGTCTTTTGTGGTCATAAGCTGATTACACTAGCTCCTCACACCAGTATTCCAAGCAGGAGTGTGCCAGTAAACTCTTTTCCATGTTTGTCCTTTCATAGGGAAAAAACCATCTCCCAGAATCCCCAGCAGTTTGCCCCTCACAGCTCATTGGTCAGAACTGGGTCACATGGCTACCTAGAGCTGCAGAGGAGGCTGGGGAAGCAAACTTCCTGGCAAAGCTAAGTAGAACTGACATATTGGTTTGGACAAATCATGACTTATGCCCAGACTGGGAACACAGTTGCCTCACTCATCTAAGAAATGAGTCCCCCTAACAAGGAAGAAGGAAAGAAATGGCTATTAAAATCTATTATAGAGACCTTATTTCATTATGGTAGAAATCACTACTATCTCTTTGCCCCTTCTTGCATAGAGCAGAATTTTTAGAAATACATATGGTTGGCTAGAATGTTTGCCTTTCCCAGCCTTTCTTGCAGCTGAGTGCAGCCATGAGACCAATTTCTAAGGAAAAAAAATGGGTTAAAAGGGGAAGAAATAAACATAACCACCAAATATTAAGAACAAGGTCATATCCTCCTTTTCCCTCATCCCAATGGCTGAAATGTGTATGTGGTGGGGAGCCATGCCAACTGGGTGAGGACATGATGGAGGGTAGAGAGAGACAAGGAGCCCAGACCCCTGAAAGTTTCACAGAGCAGAGTTGCCATCCAGCTTAGGGTTTTACATGAGAAAAACTGTAAACTTCTGTCATGTTTAAAGCACTGTTATTTTGCAGCCACATTTATGTCTTCCAAATATAACTCCCTCCAATGCTCTAACTGTAAGTATGCTAAAGTCTCTCCTAATTCAATCTCTCCTTTGAACCTGTGTTTCTAATTTACATTCAGTCTTTCTCTGTTACAGGAAGCAATAAATATTGACTCTTGCCTGATTTAAGCAGAAAATTCAGCTCAAAGGCTTGTGGAAAGGGCTAGAGAACCATCAGTTATCTATTGCCACAATAACTCTAGATAAACAACCACAAAACCTCAGTGGCATATAACATGGACAGTATTTAGTTCATAAGTTCAGCTTATCTGGGGCTGGGCTGAGCTGGGCTGATCTCAGCTGCCCTCACTTGAGTGTCTGGGGTCAGCTGTTTGTTGCCTAGAGAGCTCTGTTGACTTTGGCTGAGCTCATTCATACATCTGAAGCTCAACTAGCTGATTAGGTGGCCTCAGCTGGGATAACTCAGTGAGACTTGGCCTAGTGCCACATGTCTCTCATCATCCAATAGACTAGCCAAGACATGTTCTAACAGCAATGGCAGAGGTCAACAGTGAGAGTGTTATGGATTGAATGTGTTTCCCCAAAATTCACATGTTGAAAACCTAATGCCCAAGGTGATGACATTAGAAGGTGGGGCCGTTGGGAAGTGACTAGGTCATGAGGATGGAATGAATGAATTTAGCGGCCTTATAAAAGAGGTCCCAGAGAGATCCCTTGCTCCTTCCACCATGTGAGGACACAATGAGAAGTCAGCAGTCTGCAACCTGGAAGATAAACCTTACCAGAACCCATCCAGAACTGTGAGAAATAAATTTCTGTTGTTTATAAGCCACCTAGTCTATGGTATTTTGTTATAGCAGCCCAAACAGACTAAGACAAGAAGCAGGCCCAATTACACAAGTGCTTTTCAAGCCTCTGCTTGTGTAGTGTTTGCTAGCATCCATTGACCAAAGCAAGTCACAAAGGTGAATCCAGAATCAGAATGGGAAGGGAGATAACACAGATGCAGGGAGAGGTGGAGAATTGAAGCCATTAATGCAATCAGTGTACCACACCATATTCAGGTTTGCTTACTGGGTAGTAGCCAATGCCACATCACAGAGCTGGGCCACTGAAGACACTGCTACTGCCACTAATGACCATTTGATATCATAGTTAAACTAAGAAACCTTTTAGCACCAAACCCTGGGTGTTGCTGCTGACATGGCTGTTCCCCCCAAACTGGGTGTTGCTGCCACAAATGGCACTGCACTCTAGAAGAATATATTATTTTCTGCCTCTTTGTATTACAAGCTCCTCCTGATTCAAAGTCAAGGTTAGATAGACTTTATTAGCACACTTAGTTCACAAGGAAGGGTGAGAAAGTGAGGAGATGGGAATTTTAGCTAGAACACTGGGAGGTGAGTTCTGCTCCTCACAGTTTCACAGGGTGGAAAATTGTCCAGTCTACCACCACTCTTCATCTGGCTTCTGACCCTTCTGAGCCATTTGGGTTGACAATAACCCAACAATTGCCAATTGAACAGACAGTTTTTAGAGGGTTGGGAGGCAAGTATGTGCCATGTAATGCAATACTTTTAGGTCATGCTTAGGAGTTTGGATTTCATTCTAAGTGTAGGGGAAACCATTTAATGATTGGATATGTAACTACAATGGTTTTTTCTACAATGCAGATCTGGTCATGTCATGCCCCTACTAAACTTTCAGTGAATGCCTCATTGCCTAGAGGAAAAGGTTACACAATCCTGATAGGGCATTATAAGTCCACCATGATAAGGTCCTTCTCCAGTATCTCCCGTCACTGAATCTCTTTCCTTGCACTCTTTGCCATTACCATGTAGAGCCACTTATGGTTTATTTTAGTTTGGATTCTCCCAGAAGCTCATCTTGAGACAAAGATTTGAGTGCAAATAGTTTTTTGGGGGGAGGTGATGGAAACACCAGTGAGGAAGAGGTGGAAAATGATACAGGTAAGGAATGCAGCCCATAAAAGGTGAGCTATTAAGCCAACTACCACAGTGTACAATAGGAGCTTAATTTTTTAAAGAAACTCTAAGAAACACATGCCTCAGAATTATCTCACTTGAGGGGTGTAGCTGGGTTATTTACACACCAACCCCTGAGAGTCATTGTTTGAGGGCTGTTACCAAGGCAAAGAGAGCATATAAAGATGTTGAAGGACACAGGCAAGGCACTGACAGTGTCTTCCATGTAGTTTCTCAAATGCAGCTTATCCTTGTAGAGTCTCATAGTTCTATAAATGCTTCAGCCTAGGATGTTTTCCCCTCCCTGTTTACCTGGTAAGCTTCTACTGAACTAAATTCGAGACCTTTCCCAGCTTTCTAAATAGAGAGGATCATACCTCACTCTGTGTTTCCTTAGGACGTAGTACACACCTCTATTTTTTATGACTTATCATACTGCTTTACTGACCAGCCTGACAAGTGTAATATCCCCTAAAGATATTAAGGGCAGGGGATTTATGTTAACAGCTCTTACTATAGTTTGGCACCTGGAATATAATGTAAAGCTAGTTGGATAGAAGGATTAATTTCTATCTATAGAGTCTGTCAATGACCTGGTAGGATGCTGCACTAAACTGAGGCCAATATGAGGCAAAATCATACAGTTTTTATGTCCCTTTATTATCTTCGTTCCTGGTATTCCCCTTCCTTCATTCACTCAGTACCCTCCTCTCCTCTCTCTGTATCTTATTATCGAAATCTGCTCCTGGATACTTCTTTTACTTCAAAGGAACACAAAATCAAGAGACAGGAAACCTAGATTCTTGTTCATCTTTGCCATTGATTAGCTTTAGGGTCCTTGGATGAGGTTCTTTCTCTCTAAGCTTCAGACTCCACATTTGTCAAATGATCTTGAATATCCCTGCCAATTATTAAGGGGCTCTATAAGAATATCTCTAGAAGGATGACACTCAAACTGCAACAGTGGTTGCTGCTTGGAAGGAAAAATGGGTGGCTATGGGTCAAGAATATGAGAGAGATCAACTTTCTCTTTATATCCTGTATTAGTTTCCTAGGACTGCTGCAACAAATTGCCACAAATTTAGTGGCATAAAATAACAGAAATTTGTTCTCTCATAGAGGCTGGAAGACCAAAATCAAAATGTTGGCAGGTCCATACTCTCTTTGAAGGCTTTCAGGCAGAATCTTTCCTTGTCTCTTCTGGGTTCTGGTAGCTTCAGGCATTCCTGGACTTGTGGCTTCATCACTTCAATCGGTCTTCATGGTCACATTGCCTCCTCCTCTTCTGTATGTGTTTTTTCTCTTAAGAACACTTGTCATTGGATTTAGGCCCAACTGAGTAAACTGTGATGAGCTCATCTCGAAATTCTTAACTTAATTATATCTGCAAAGACCCTTTTTCCAAATAAGGTCATATTCACAGGTTTAAGAGTTAGATGTGCACATATTTTTTTTGGGGGGGGTCACCATTCATCCTACTATATACCTATTTGTATGTTATGAATTGGTATCATGTACAAATTTGTGAAAGGAGGAAGGAAGGAAGGAAGGAAGGAAGGAAGGAAGGAAGGAAGGAAGGAATGAAGGAAGGAGAAAAGGAAGGAAGGAAGGAAGGAAGAGATTTCAATGTGACTGAACAGATTATTAAAGTTTCTACTTTTCTGCCTTATGTTCTCCTTCTAGGTTCTCCTTTTAGGATATGAACCATCTTCCCCCCACCTCCCAGTTTTTCTTTACTGTTGAAACCATGTTATAGGAAATGAACATGGAACTCTCATCCCATTCGGAGAGAAGAGTAAAGTAGTAAAGCCTTTCTGAAAAACAACTGGGTACTATTTTGTAAAGTTGAATGTATGCATACACTCCAGACTAGCAATTCCACTCCTACATCAATATCCTAGAGAAACCTTTCCACTTGTCCACTTATCCAGGAGACATAGATAAGAATGTTCATAGCAGCAGAGTTCACAGCAGCACAAAATGTGAAAGAATCAAATGCCCACTAGTAGTAACAGAGATAAACTGTGCTATTTATAAAATAGAACATTATACAGCAATGAAAATGAGTGAACTATAGTTACACTCACTGACATGGGTAAATGTCAACACCATACTGTTATCTAAAAGAAGCAAGCAACAGAATGATGCAATATACCATCATTAATATAAGCAATATATTATTTATGGTTGCTAACACAGGTGGAAAAGTATAAAGAAAAACAGAAGGATGATTAATACAAAGTTTTACACATGATTACACCCAAAGTGGGAAGAAAGGGGAATGCCCACAGGAAGGATCCCCCAAGAGGCTTCTAAGGTACTGTTGATGTCCTTTTGCATGGTATGGGGAGTGGGAACATGAGTGCAAATGTTATTATTCATTGAATTTTACATATTAGTTTTATATATTCTTTATATATTTAGCATCCCATGAGAAAAACCCACTATAGGTGAGGATGTAGAGCAATAGAAACTCTTAGTGCAGTGAGACTAAATAGAAATGGGCAAAACCATTTTGAAGAGCATTTTGCAGTAATTCGTAAAGTAGAAGTTGTACATATTCTGTGATCTAGCAATGCCTTTCCTAAGTACTCCTAGGAAATAAAGCAGTGGTTTTCAAACTTTATGACAAAAATCTCTTAAGAAATATACTTTACAACCATGTACACACATACACATGAACACACATACACATGAATGTGTAAGTGTGTATAAAGTTGAAACAAAAATTTTTGGGGATGATGCCTATCCATATTACATGCAACATTCTCTGACTTTTCTATTCCTGCCTATTCTGTTTCATTAAAGGTACCAACATTGAAATTTATTTCAATTCTCTAACAGATGACAAAACTGTATTTTGAAAAAGGCTGCATTAGAGAAAATATTGCACATGGTAATGTGTAAAAAAATGTTAACTGAGCACCGTTTGGAATAAAAATTACTGGACATGACAATTGAGGAATATTGACATAGTGGAACACTAAACTAGAGCTCTATGTATCAACAGAATGTTGAGTGAAAAAAAGCCAGTTGCTGAAGCATATGTACAGTGTGATGCTATTTATAAAGTTTCAAAACATGAAAAACATGTTGTTTATGGATATGCACATATGCAGTAAAAGCCTACAACATACATGAGAATGCTGAACACAACTCAGGATCATGGCTGTCACTGGAGAGAGGGAGGGGAAGGGGATCAAGGAGGGGCACAGGAGGACTTTAACTGTATCTAAGGTTTTTTTGTTTTTTAATCTTGTTATCATATGTTATTTATTCTTTCATTCTTTAGGGGTTGGCAAATTACCACCCATGAGCCAAATCTGTTTTTGTATGGTATGTGAGCTAAGAATAGTTTTACATTTTTTAATTGTTGAGAAAAATTAAAAGGATATTTCATGACTTGTGAAAATTTTCATGTCCACCAATAAAGTTTAATTGGAACACAGTCACATTAATTTATTTTCATATCGTCTATGTTTGCTTTTGTGCTATAACAGCCCAGTTGAATAGTTGTAACAGAGATTGTATAGCTTGTGAAGCCGAAAACATTTACAATCTGTCCCTTTATAGAACAAGTTTGTCAGCCCCTGATTTATTGTGTGACATATATTTCATGATGATTTTTGAAATGGTAGCATTAAAGATATAAAAAGGTATGTATAATTCTACCACCTAACAAAATTTGCTTAATTTTTCCATGTTTTCTTCTAATCTTTGACAAAACCCATATATTTTTACTGAAATCAGGCAAAGACATTGTACATTCTGCCTTCTCCCATACATCAATTCAAAAAACTTCTCTGATGTGCTATGTAGCATTCAAATTTGCACATTTTAATGACACAGCATGGTTCAAGCTTACCAATCATGTAGCATAATTTGTGTAACTACTTCCTCACATTTAAACCTTTATATTCTTTTCACTTCCTCTCTATTTATTAGTTACAGGACAAGGAACATCTTTGTTCACAGAGCTTTCCCCCTCTTTTTGACTTAAAATAAATTCCCAGAAAATAAATTCTTAATCTTCCCTTCGCCTACCTACAATTCGATAACAACCCTTTCCTTCTTGTCTTTACTCCAACCACCTCTTGCTTCTTTAGTCTTTTTGCTTATCCCTTTGCCTTCTATCATACAAGTGATCTCTCTCATTTGGCTCTTTCTAGTGGTTGCTTAGGTACCAAAAAAGCGCTTGCTCTTAGAACCCAGTGTGACCTTACCATCCCCTGGGTGATCCAACATTCTGCAATGCATTGTGAGGGCTGCTTCTTGCTTTAATTTCTTAACCCTTCCTCTCATCATAGGGTCCACTCTACTCCTTTGCTGAGTTAAAGTCTGCCAGTCACATGTTGGTAATTAAGTCCAAAGGCTTTTTTTTTCTCGATTTCTATCTTCCCCATGAAGCTCCTGCTCTGAAATCTCCTCCCTCCTGTTCTCCTGGCCTTTCTCTTTCTTTTTCTACAAGTCTCAGAGCTTATCTCTTCCACTGAACTCTCAGGATTGGGATACACTCACCTCTTTTGAGTTCACATTCAACCCATGCAAAGCTCATCCCTTTAACTCTTCTTTGCTGTAATTTAAGTTGTTTTACTCTCCTTTGAATGACTATGAAGGAAGAAAAAGTAAAAACCTGCAGCTAGACAACGTGGAGAGTCCTTTACTTAAAGTTTTAAAATAATCAAACCCTTGAGATAAATTCTAGGATCACAGGCCATACTGTTCTAGTAACTGAATATCTATAAAGCGAGGTCCACAAATCAGCAGCATCATTGTCACCTGGGAGCTTGTTAGAAATGCAGAATTGAAGGCTCTAACCCAGATCTACTGAATCAGAATCTAGGCTTTTAACATGATGTCCAGGTGATTCACATGTATATTAAAGTATGAGAAGCATTAGTCACTAGGTCCTCCATCAAAAGTGCCTTAAGGATTCCTTGGAAACCTCAAACCAACAAAGTTTACCTTTAGTGGGACAAAGTTTGGTGTGAGAGTAATCTGGCTGCAACAGCTATCATCCCTTTGATGGACAGAGTTGATTCAATTGGTCTCCTGGCTAGGTGGGCAGCTTCCTTCCCTCATCATTCTAGGTACAGATTCATTCCTCTAAAGCTGCAAAAGGGTTTGAAGAGAACAACCTTTCCCAAGAAAGGAAAACTGTTCTCAATGAAGAGTTTAGGCAAGCTTATAGAATCTTTAGTAAAGTGGGCACATCCTACTTGGGGGCAGAAAACATTTTCTATTATATTTTCCATCTAAAAATGTGTATGAACAACACATAACCAAAGGCAATAGTTTATACCCTTCATTCTCTCACTCAATAAATATTAAGCACCTACCACATGCCAAGCACTATTCTAGGCACCAAGGTTATAGCAGAGAACAAAACAACCAAAAACCCTGCTTTAGTGAAGTTTACATACTAGGGGTAGAGATGGAAAACAAACAAGCACATAATATAGCCAGCAGAGATAGTGCTTTAAAGAAAAATAGAGTAATGGAGCCCGCTATTTAAGATGGGTAGTCAGGGAAGACCTCCCTAAAGTGAAGACATTTGGGAATATACCTGAGTGAAATGAAGGAGCAAGTCATCCAGACACTTGGCAGAAGAGAATTACAAGCAGAGGAAATAGCTAATGCAAAGGCCTTGAGGTAGGAACATGCTTAGAATGTTCAAGGAGCAGCGAAAAGGCCATTAACTGTGGTTGGAGCAGATTAAGCAAGGAAGAGAGTGGAACCAAATCATGTAGGATCTTTAGGGAGCTTGGGTTTTAGGCCAAGTGTGATGGAGCCATTCCAAGGTATTGAGCAGAGAAGTGATGCAACTGATTGACATTTTAAAAGGCTCTCTCTGCTGTGAGGGGAATAGATTCTAAGGGGGCAAGAGAGGAAGCAGGGAGGCCTAACAGGAGGCTGCTATAAGGATGTTGGTTTGTTTAGATTTGGGTGGTCGTGGTGGTGAGAAAGGACCCAAAGATCTCAATTTTCCTATTAAAGACTGTGTAATAGTGATTGCCAGATGACTGAAGTGAATTTTAAAAATCTTGTTTGGAAACTGAGATGTAGAAAACAAAAAATAGGAATGATAAGGCTTCTTTGGGTTGAACAATATTAACAGCATTTCCAGGAAATCAGTGTTATATAATATTTAATAAACAATTAAGAAAAAGGAATACTCTGAGATATTTCTAGGTACACAAGTTATACTCTGCTTTCCACATGTGAAATATCAAGCCAATCAATTCGGAGCTCTTTTGGAACATTACTGAAGCTATGTGAGTAAGCTGGAAAGTGACAGATGATTTGCCACATGTACAAGAGAAAGGCCGCTCACATGGGGAAGACAATTTAGATGATATCTTTAAGATAATGAACCCTGGACTGCCTGTATCCATCGAAGAAAGGGATCTAAAAGTCACTGTAGATTATTTCTTCAAGACATCAACTCCTGTAAAGTCCAGAATGCCAGCAAAAGTTCTAGTTGTTCAAACTAAAGACAAAATATCAGCTTAAACAAAACCTCAGGCAACCCCTTTTGAAGCTCATTGTGCAGTGCTAACTAATCACTGCATCCTAAGAACAGCCAAAGAGAGGCAGCTAAAATGATTAAAAGATTAAAAGAGGAGTTTTTGTTTGATGGATTAAATGACCGTAAAGGTGACTACCTGAGACAAGATAAGATGAAAGTCTATAAAAGCATGAAAGGTCCAGAAAAAGTAAAAATAGCCCTTTTATACAATTCCATGGCTGTGAAATGTGGGGGCAAAAGCAGCCTAAAAATGGGGGTAATGTCTATGTAGAAAGAGGTCATTGGAGGGTATATAAAAAAAGGTCCTTCTTTAGGCAGAGGGTCCTTAAGTATTCTCCAACATGTGAAAGAACATGCGGTAGCAGTAAACAGCAGTGGGGATGAGGGGCAAGCCCACCCAACAGTCCTTCGCTGGGATAGAAACTATTCTGGATTGGTGTGTTCTTCCTGCCCACCCCACTAATCACTGTGGTATACAACCACAGACATTCCAAAAGAGAAAGAAACACTGACAAAGAGATTCAAAGGATTCAAAATGCTAATATTAAATCTCATTCTGAGTCAGAACAGGATTGAAAATTCAAAGGTAAAGATTTATAAGAGATTAATAAGGAAAATTAAGTCTGGAGTATATCTTTAATCACATTGTGATTCGTAACATGGAGATATACTATGTCCTTGCGAGAAACGTTATTTGGTAGTCTGACTTGGGTGAATAAAATAAGGACATATTCTACTCTTGTCAGCATCTGGGTTCTCCTAGTCAGTAAGTGACAGTTATTGTTTGAAAGATGAATTAGATCAGTTGAACTTCACCCACAGCATAAGCTCTTCAACAGTGACAAATTAACAGAGGAGATGGAGACTCTTCTGATCCAACCGTTACTGGCGTGCTGAACAGTTAGCAACCCTGGGCTATCGAATCCGTGTTGATCTTCTGTCACAGGTTAAAAAAAAAAATCAGAGGGAAAGCTGAGGGTGATATCTAGAATGTCTCTGAGTCGAGGGATGGTAAAAATGGGCTTAAACACATGGGCCCTTATTTTTAGGCCAAGATTTAAATATACAAACAAATACATATGCTCTCTCTTTCCGAAAAATATTAGACTCAAGAACCTCAATCTCTCCAAAGAAAACAGCACCCTTCCCACCTTCGCAAACATCCTTTACCTGCTTCTATCTCTCTAGGGGTTAAGGAACTTTCAGTCCCGCCTCCCTGCTGGTCCAAACTCCGCCTTCTCGGTCCACCTGTGTGCCCAGCTCCTGACGTTACCATTCAGCTTCAGCGGCTTTCAGGATTCCGGTTCCTGATTGGTTCGTCCGACCACGGCCCGGCAGTCCACCAATGGCAGCGACGTTGGGTGGGGGAGTGCCCACATCCAAGATGGCGCTCCCAGGAGCTGGGAGCGGGTGACCGGCGGCCGGGAAGCGGCCTGGGTTGGCCCTCTGATTGCGGGGTCCTGGGGGCATCTCGCCCGGTACTCTTGGCCCGTCTACAAGGCCTTCCCCGGGCGAGAGCAATGGCCGCTGAGAACAGCAAGCAGTTTTGGAAAAGGAGCGCCAAGCTGCCGGGGAGGTGAGCCCAGGACGCTGAGAGGAAGAGGGTATTGGATCAAACCCTTCCAGATCCTAAGCCCGAAATCCCGCGGGCCTGGGGCGCCACTGACCCCGGGAGGCTGGTTTGGGAAACCTTGGCTGGGGGAGTTGGGGCTGCGTGGAGGCTGCAGGGCAGCTGTCAGGGTGAGGAGCAGGCACCGAGCTTTGAGGATGGATGGGTATGGGAGCAGATCGGGGTCTGGGGTGGAGGGCTAAGGAGGGGCTGCCCTCAGCTGGGAAGTGGCCAGAGTCTGGCCGTAAGGGACAGTGAGTGGAGTTGGGTGAGTAGATAGTGTCTGTCCTGGGTTAGGAGGGCCATCCCCAGAGCTGCTACTCACCTAAAAGAGAACTCCCTCTTGGGGGTCTCCACCACGCACAGGTGTTTGTTTGCACCAGGATGGCCCTTCCGTTGTTCCCCCAGCTCAGCAGGTATGAATCTTTTTCCTGGATCCCACAAAGTTCTTCTGGGAGCTTGGGACAGTCTGCAGGAGGTCAGAAGAAGTGAGGAAAATTCTCAAATTCAACCTTACTTTATCTAGAGTTGGCTTTTCCCATTAGGTATTATTACAGGGTGATCCAAGAATTGAGGTTATTTCTTTACTTTTTCCTAAGGATTTGTTCAACCCCAAGTGACCTATTACCCCCTGCATTATAATGTTATTTTTGTGTAAATGCACTAATTTTTTTTATTCTTCAGTTGTTTGATTGGAGAGCAGACCTTCTAAGCTACTTTACTTCCCCACTCCCCACCTCCCTTTTCCGTGTATGTTGAGATGCTTAGCGATTGTACATCCATCAATCTGTTGGTTTACAGTTTCAATTTGTTTTGGGCAGAGTCCTGAAAAATATAATGAGGAGTGTATGTTTCAGTTGTGAATTTAAGATTCCTGTCAGCCACAGTCTAGTGATGAAATTCATGTTTGGTTGTGTCCCACATGCTACCTTTCCTAATGGATTCAGGTCTTTTCCTTCTAGGATAATCCTTTGAATTTATATTTTTGTTTGTTTGTTTAATAGCTGGAGAGAAATGAGGGTAATTGCTGGCTACTCAGCAGTCTTATTTTATTTAAGATCCAGTTATATATATGGAGAATAGAGTGGGAATCAGCTTTTAGTAATACAATATTAAAATAATGCAAGAGAATTGCAGAGAGAGCTTCAGATTAAAGTGCTGTGGAATTACAGTGTTAATTACTGCTAAAGACTTTTATGTTTTAGATAAGCACCACTTCCTGCCAACTGATTCCTTTTCCTTCCTGGTCTGTGAGCTCTCCAGTCTCACTAACTGTTGTTCTCTGTGGTTTTCCATAGTGAGATCATTAAATTTGACATCCTAAGGTTATAGTCAGAATCAATGAGAAAACTATTAAATCAGGAAGCAGTATATGAGATGTGAGACATGGCATGGTCTTTTGTGCCTACTGACTGCTAGTTGTTATTAATGGTCTTTTGTTTTCTGTATTTCCTCTTTTGGTCTATAGGAACATTCATCTTTTTTCAAAGCACTACTTTTGTAAGATAGGAAGAGTCTTTTTTTTCCAAGTTTCTGGATTACTTTTTCACTTTGAAGAGTATAGTGGGATAGAGAAGAGACCATTTGAGTTCAGAAAGACTTGGGTTGTTATTTGTACTCTCTTCATGTGTGATCAAGGACAAATGATTTGCTCAATTTCTCTGGGGTTCAGTTTCCTTATCTGTGAAATGAGGATAAAAATACTATCCTCGGGGTTACTGTGAGTACTAAATTAAACATCCTATTTGTAAAGAACCAAGGGCACTGTTTATTTAGCACATTATAGTTACTCAATAAATATTGGTTATTAGTACTACTGTCATTATTCGAGCAAGTAAACATTTAAAAGACTGTTCCTCTTGGGACAACACGGATGGACCTTGACATAATCATGCTAAGCGAAATAAGTCAGACAGAAAAAGTTGAAAATCACATGATATCACTTATATGTGAGACATAAATCTAAAAGCAACAAATGAACAGGACAAACAGAGACTCATGGACATGGAAAATGGACTAGGGGTTACCAGACGGGAGGGGAGTGAGGGGAGGTAGCTGGGGTAAAGGAGGTCAAATATGTGGTAACAGAAAAATATCTAACTATGGGTGGTGAACACACAGTGTAAATATATATGACTGTTAAAGTGTACAGCTGAAACTTATTAGATTTCATTAACTAATGTCACCATAATAAATGAATGAATGAATGAATGAATGAATGAATAAAAAATAAAAGAATGTTTCTCAGATCCTTACCCTAGTATTAGGTATTTATGTTCATTGTTTATCTTAAGGCATTAAAATGTTACCACAGTTGATAACAGTTTTTAGTACCTTGCTTGTTAAAGAAAAATATTGTTTAGTTGTGTGCTTTTAGCAGGGAAGCCCCAGGAGTCCCTGGTTATGGGGAAAAACTGCTTTTATATAGTAAGTACTTTGATTTAAAGAAAATGTTAGAGCATTTTCTTAAGAATAGAATTTTTGCATTTGTGCTCTTTGCATCTTAGTGAAGAACTTTCTCTTGGATGGAGAATTGACATAGATGACTGTGTTTATGTCCATTATAACCTAGAAGTAAAACTAGTTTACTCTCCTTTGCTAATTCAAAGGTAAAAATTTAAAGTAATGGCAGTTTCTTTGATCATGATCCAGCAACTTTAATGACAACAAATAGGAATTTTATTTAGTAAAATAGACTAAGTTCATAATGAATTAAACATTCTTTTTAAAAACAACAGCTTTATTGAGATATAATTCACCTACCATAAAAATTCACTCACTATTCAGTGGTATTTAGTATGGATGGTTTTGTACAACCATTGCCACTAATTTCAGAACATTTTTATCATCCCAAAAAGAAACCTCATATCCATTAGTTACTCTCCTTTCCCTTACCCCCACTCAGCCCCTGGCAACCATTAACCTTTCTGTTTCTGTAGATTTACCTATTACAGACATTTCACAAGAATGGAATAATGTGATATGAGACCTTTTCTGGCCTCTTTTATTAAGCATAATGTTTTCAAGGCTCATTCATGTTGTACCATATATTGGTATTTCTTTCCTTAATATGGCTGAATAGTATTCCATTATATAGATACACTTTATTGTATTTATCTTTCATCAATTTGTGGACATTTGGGTTGTTTCCACTTGTTGGCTATTATAAATAATTCTATGAAATGCATGTGCAGTTTTTTTGGGGGGTGGATTTAGGTTTTCCATTCTTTTGAGTATATGTAGGAGTGGAATTGCTGGGCCATATGGTAACTCGATGGAATTAAACATCTTTTTAAGTTCTCTCAGTTATTCACAAGATCCCATGTTCTTGATACACATATTGTCCTTGCATGGATGCCTAGGAAGATAGGAGCCAATATGTACTGCGTGGTTAAGAATGCAGGCTCATAACTTGCAGCTAGTAGATAAGTCCTGGAAATCTAATGTACAGCATAGTGTTTATAATCAACAACACTGTATTATAAACTTTGAAGTTGCTGAGAGACTAGATCTTAAGTGTTCTCACCAGAAAAAGAAATGATAATATGTGATGTGATACAGGTGTTAGCTAACACTTTGGTGGTTGTCAATTGCAATATATAAGGATATCAAACCAACACATTATACAGCTTAAACTTTCACAGTGTTTGTTAATTATATCTCAAAAAAAAAAAAAAAAGGATGCAGGCTCTGGAACCCTGGGTTCAAATTCCCAGCCACTTTTGGCAATGTGACCTTGGGCAAGTTACTTACTCTCTCTGTGTCTCAGTCTCGTCATCTGTAAAATGGGGCTAGAGTATCTACCCGCCTCCCCAAAGCTTTTGTGAAGGTTAATTGAGATAATGAATAGAAAGCATGGAGGAGGTACTTGATAATATAAGCTATTATGAAAATAATAGTTGTAATTACAGTAGCCCCTATTTTTATTTGTTTCTTCCCTTTGCTCCAGTTTCTGAAACTGGAATTGAAAAACTAATCAGTGGTGTATCTGGAGCCCCCAGTGAGTCCTGGGTAGGGAGAAAAAAAAAAAACACTTGTTAATAATTAGGCAGAGGGTTTATGAGGCACAAATAAGCCTAATGTGAGATAGCTGTGGTATCAGGTGTTCTTTAGTGATGAGGTGTATGATTTTGAGCAATGGTTCTCAAACTTCAGTGAGTCCCCTGGAGAGCTCGTTAAAACAGATTGCTAGGCCCCACTTACAGTTTCTGGTTCAGTAAGTCTAAGAGGGAACTTGAGAAGTTGAGCTTCTAAGAAGTTCCCAAGTGGCACTGCTGCTGCTAATCTGGGGGCTGCACTTTGAGAACCACTGAGAAAAGAGCCTCAAATTAGTTGAAAGAAATATGAGTTCCAGTATTGGGGGCTTTTGCTGTATGGATCTTGAACAGTTAATGCATATGACACTTAACACGTCCAAAAGAACACTTGAATTCTACATCTGCCCACTCCTGCAAAGCTACTCTTTTCATCTAACTTAATGGTCTTAACATTCACCAAGTTCCTCAGACCCCAAATCCTCATGTCTTTGATTCTTTTCCTTCCTGTCAGATCAAATTCAGCAGCAGTCCTGTTCGTTCATCAAATATATCCTGAATCTGAACTGTTCTTACCACTTATATCCCTACTACTATGGATCATACTGAGTCCTCTCTTGCCTGGACTACTGCTGTAGCCTTCTGGACTATAGGACATTTAACATCCCTGGCCCTTGCCCACTAAATGCCAGGAAGGCCCACCAGTTATTGGGACAAACATCCTTCCCACATATATGTACACATTTCCCAATACTTCAGCTCCTCCACCCCCACACCCCTGACTCTTCAACCCACTCCCGACCCCCTTTGGGAATCACAGTGAGTATAGTTAGGGACTATACTAGGCAGTAGAGGGAGAGGCCCTGATGGCTTGGACTAGGACTAGGGCAAGGGCAGAGGCAAGTAGAGGTCAAGTTTGAGAATATCTACAGGACTTGGTAAGTCATTGAATTTGGGGAGTGAAAGAAAAGGAGGTGCCAAGGAGGTGTTACCCCCAGGTTTCTGGCTTAGGTGGTGAGCTAAGATTGTGGTGTGATAGCCTCAGAGAAAAAGCCAGATTTTAAGGCAAAGTACTGAAATACTCCATGCTCAGTCTCTCTATCTGTGGAATGAAAGGTTTGGATTGAGTTCTAGGGCTCTTATCAGTTCTGAAGTTGAGCGTTGAGTTTATTTTTATTTATTTTATTATTATTATTTATGCCTACAGCACTTGGTCTTCCTAGGTGGTCTCCCATCCAAGTACTAACCAGGCCTGACCCTACTTAGCTTTCGAAATCAGACATTGAGCTTGTTCAGGGTGGCATGGCTATAGACTATGGACCGTGGCTTCACTGGGGCGCGAACCCAGGACCTTCTGCGTGTAAAGCAGATGTGCTAACTGCTACACTATGGAACCACGTCCAAGTGTTGGATTTAAACTTACCAGTTCTATCATGGCTATTTTTCTTTTGCTCTGTCAGTCACACCACACATGATTCATAGGTAGGGTAGATGGGGGTAGGGTGCTGAAGGTGGGCTTTTTCTGTCTTATGCTTTTGAAAGCAGTGGCTTGCTGTCCGTGCTGAACATCTGAGTATCATGAAATTGTAAAATTTTAGAATTGACTTTAAGACTACTGAAGGTAAAGAAACAGACCTGAGAGGGGAGGCGACTTGCTGCAAATCACACTGCAGATTTCTTGACTCCTGGTCCATGCTCTTTCTACTGCTGCTTCCCGCTTCCCTCAGTCTATGCTGAGATTAAGACACCGTCTGTCAAAGCACCTCGTACAGTTTAAGGGTGTGAACACTTTCAGTGAAAAGATGTGGATGAGACTTAGAATAGGAGAAACAAATATGAGCCAAAGCCTGGCTCATTCCCCACATTCTTATTTTCAGTATTTCTGGGAAGGACTTCTCTCTGATTTTAAGTAAAAGTCTTTGTTAAAGTCAAGGAACTCTTTTTAGCACTAAATGAAGTTGAGAAAAGTGTCTAATCACGTGAATCACTTAGGAGCCTTACCCTGTCATTTGGTCATTTTTCATAACATTAATGAATCTGATGGTAGACTCTGTAATGGTCCCAACCTGTCTGGGCAGCTACGTTACAACCTGTTCTTAGCTCAGAAATGTTTTACTGTTAAAGTAAGTGACTAGAAGATACTAAATTATCACAGAAACAGCGTAGATCCATAGTTCTGGAAGACTTTCATTAAGGAAGTGTGTGAACCTGAATCAGTTGCCAACATGTTTGATTTAAATTGGATAGCTCTAGTCTCATATTTGCTTTAGCTTCTTTGTCAGTGCTAAGCAAACACCTGTTGATTTTTCCTACCAAGGTTTTTGCAGTGTTCCAACTACATAAACCAACTATGCCAATACATTCTGTGATGTTGGTTTTATTAAAGAGAATAGTGGAGGTTGGCCAGGATTTTTGCTCCTTTTTGTCTCAGTTGCAGCACACCTTGTGGCATTCTTTTCTCTTCATATTCAATGTGGTTTCTGAAATGCATGTTTGCCTCTAGTTTTTAGGTTTAGCTGAACAAGAATCAGCTTAAAACGGAGGCCAGGTTTTTGCAGAGTTCCAGTGTTCACTCATTAAGTATTGTTTAAGTGCCTGCTGGTGTGTGTCGTGCTCTGCCATGTGGTGAAGGGACTACAGAAAAAGGTATGCACCACCACTGCCCTTTAGAAGCTGAAAATTTACTTGGCACCATGGCTTCCTCTGGTGAGGATGCTGTGTATTATTGATTTTCCTGTTTTTCCACTAAGCAGATGTTACTTCTGTATAACCAGAATAACCTAAAAGTGGATCTGGGTAAGAACACATTGTTGAGTGAGAAAAGCAAGATGTAGAATGATATGCACAGTGTGCAGTCTTCTATGTAAGGTTTTAAAAACATAAAAAAATATTTTATGTTGTTTATGGATACATGAATACATAGAAAAGTATAAAAACAGATGGGGAAGATTTCATACCCACTTCAGGATAGTGGTTATCTCTTGGGGAGAAAAGGGAATGGGACCTGGAGACTACAATTGAGACTTTCTAATGCTTTGTTTTCTTAAAGACATGTGACAAATGTAAAAATTTGTTGAATCAGAGTGATGGGTTCATGGATATTATAGTTTTCTCTACTTCTCTTTGAAAATGTGAATTGAATGGTTTACATATTTTTTTGGAGCTAATGTTTTGTAAATTTGTTTTGAAGATATCAGCCAGCCAGCCAGCCATGAAATTAAGTAATATTTAAAGTAGCATTTATGATTTAGAGTCAAATAAGTCATAATACAGTGTGATGCCATTTATATAAAATTTTAAAAACATGCAAAACAATACTATATATTAGGGATATAGACATAGAAAATAAAAATGTAAAAACAAAAATAAGGATGAAAAATGCCGGATTCAATAAAATGGCTTTCTAAGAAGGAAGGGAGGGGTCTGCTGGGGTTTCAATTCCGTATCTTATTTCTCATGTAAACGTTGAACATAAAGAGCCTTGTATAATGATCTAAATCTAGTTTGTTTTTAAAAATAGCTTATTTTTAAAAAGCATTTTAAGCCCCAATGTATGTATCTTAGGGAATCAGAGAAGGCCTGGGTTAGGGGATGCTGGCTGTAGGGGTCAGGAACATTCCCTCTGGAATCTTAGTAGAAATCAGTGTAAGAATGATTGAATGGGCTACATTTTTATTTATAAGCAACTTTAGGATCACATCTGTATGTCAAAGAAAGTACTTGGTAAACTTGTCCTATTTTCTAAATGTTGGGTGAAAATAAATTACAAAACTGAGAGGGAGAACGAAAACCATTTCTTGGGCACTGTGTGCTGGGTAGCATTCTAATGTTTGCAAATCTATCACTACCTTGTAGTATTATCCCCCACCAGGCATTGTGTTAAAAGGAGTTTTTACACATTGTCCCATTTAAACCTCCCAACTCTTAAGATTGCTTAATTTAGTTTTTCAAGAAAGGTGATACATGTACGTGATACTAATTCAGAAAGGTACAAAAAGATTTACAGTAAAAACTAAGTCTCTTTGCCGCCACATCCTCCAGTCATTTGGTTCCTCTTCCAAATCACTGCTACTGGTATCTTCTATATTCTTCCAGAGATACTCTATGGATACATAGACCTAATTGAATATGAATATGTGGATATATTTTATTTTAGAGTTTTTTACAAAAATGGTGCCATATTATGCATACAATTGTGCATCTTTTTTTTAAATGAATGTTTTCCAGTTTGTTTCATGTCAATGGATATAAAACTGCCTCATTCTTTTTTCACAGATGCACTGTAATTTATTTAACCAGTCCCTTGTTGATAATAATTCTTTGTCCTTTAATAATTCAACCCATTTATTTTTATAAGAATGATTGGTACATTTGGTCTTAGTTCTATTTTTAATATTATCTTTTAAAAAAATCAGACTACTTGCTTGCACGTATGTAGTCTGATAATTTGGAAAGTTTATCCTTTCATTCTAGTGATTATGTTTATAACTTTATGCCATATTTATTCAGACAATATCTGTTGACTCCTTACCACCATTAGCAGTTATAGTTTCTGTCCCCTTCCCACAAGCTTTTAGTTGACTATATTATTTTTCTTAGTTTTATATCTTAAAACCTACTTATGCCTCTATTACTTGAGCTATCGGCCTTACATATCTTTTGAGCCTTGCCAGTAAAAGATGATATCAGCATACATACTTATTCATCCAATTTTCCTCTTGTCCCATTTTAACATTTGCCAATTACATTATTTTTACATTCTCTTCTGCAACCATAAAGCTTTGAATTTAAGACTTAGTCTTAAGATTAAATTAATGAAATGCTCTCCACTATTCCTTTTGTTGTAGTTTCTACATTTATCTCATTATTAATTGAAGTTTTTCCCCTAGCAATCCTTTGGTAAGGAGTCAAGAAAACCATATACCATGAGTTTCTTACATGTTGAAACAAGTTTTTCTGTTGTCTTTGTACTGGAACAATAGTTTGGCTTGATATATAATTATTCTCGTGTACCTGAACTGTCACAGAAAAGTACACAAACAATTATGTGACATGATAACTTGATGCTATATCACAAAGTGAACACCCCAGAAGTACTCACCACATAGCCCCCTCTGTCTGTTCTCTATCACACCTCCCTCCTTCCCCGTGACAGCCACATCCTTTTATTGTAATCACTCTTTGCTTTCTTTATGATGCTGCCACTATGGATGCATCCCTAAACATTAGAAATCTTTTCTTTTGCTAGTTTTTGAAGTGTAGAATCATACGGTATTTACTCTTCAATCCTTTGCTTGTTTTTGGCTCAACATAACATTTGTAAGATTCCATTTACATCATTACTTGCTGCTCTACTTTGTAACTTAAATTGCTGTGTAGTATTCTATTAAATGAGCATATTCCAGTTTATTTCTCTGTTGATGGACTCGGGTTATTTCTACTTGGGGGTTAAAGGAACTATAATGTTGTGAATAGTTTTATATATGTCTCCTGTTGTACGTAGTATATATTTATCTTAAGATATAGATTTGGAAGTGAAAATACTGAGTCTTAGGGTATGTACATTTTGTTCTTCCTAGATATGATCAAACTGTTTTTTGAAGTGGATTGTACCACTTTATACCCTCACCAGCGGTGTGTGAGAGTTCCATGGGTCACCTTCCCTTGATATGTAGTTTTGCTTCATTGTCTTTTAGCCCAAGTGATCCTTTGGGGTTGGTGACATTCCCATTTTACAGATGTGAGACTAGGTTCAAAGTGGTCAAGTATTTAGTGCAAGTTTTAGAGAGAGTGGATGCCAGAATTGGCATTTGAATTCTGCTCTCTCCAACTCTAAAGCCTGTTATCTTTCCATGCTTCCTTCTTTATAGATAGGACTTTCTGACATCAGGTATATAAGGTACTGAAACCGCATCAGGAAAGATGAACATTCTCAAAGACCTTTTCTTTAAACGGTAGGTTGTTGTCTTTCGGGGATGGATTGGATATAGTTCTTGGAGGCAATCTGTTTCTCAGAGTCTCTTCCAATTTTGTGATGAGGATGGTACTCATTCAACATATTTAGTATTCTGACAACTTATTTCTTTTTACTTGCCTTTAGCATCCAGCCTGTGTATGGAGCTCAGCACCCTCCTCTGGACCCTCGGCTCACCAAAAAGTAAGTCAAGATGTTTTTCCTTTCATGCAGGTACTTCTTCCATCACCCCCAAACCGTCCCCTACTTTGCTGAAATTACACTTCCACTTTGACCTTTTCTAACTTCTCTGCTGTTTTTTGAATCAGAAGATAAGCAATTTTCTTACCTTTAAACAGTTCAAAGTGGGAAATTAACTCATTTTAAAGAATTTTTTCCGACATTGGAAGTGGGTATATTTGGGGTTTGATGTTGAATTATCTTTTCTGACAAAAGTTCTTTATTGATTAAATATTGTCCTGAAATTGGATGATTGATGAACTTCTTCTAGCAAGAGATCTATTTTCTGGGGTTCATTGCTTCTTAATATTGATATGTTTGCCATCTTTTCCTCACTTATATTCTGAGAACTAGGGCAAATAGAATATATCTGAAGGGCTAGCTTTCTTTAGGTCCTCTTTCTCTTTGACATCTTCAATAGAGTTAAAAGGTCCGTGGAGGCCATTTCTCTAGTAAAACTCTAATAAATTATTTTCAAACACAACAGAGATTCTACCTAATTCAAGGTATGTGGGTGTGTATTCATACTCCCAATTATCACTTCATCACAACTTTCTCTAATGGGCCATCACTCGGCTACCATGAATTTAAGTAGGGAAATGGGTCATCTTCTCAGATTTTCTAAGAACTTTGGCCTCTATCTTTGGGCATGCTTGATCTTAGAGACATTTCTATGAAAGCTATAGTTTGTAGTAAAAACTGAATGATTTGGGAGGTGCAGGAGACTTAGGTTCTCATCCTCTGGGCTCTGTGTACTAATACGCACCCTTCCTTCACAGTCAAGGAAGAAGTAAAGATAATGTATATTAAAGTATTTTGAATACCTAGAAAAATGCTATATCAAATATATATTACCAATATCTTAATATATTTTTAAATAACTAAGCTTAATGCAGTGAACTTTCTGTAGTTTTACCAACTCGTTCTTTTGCCATTTGGCCTGTATGTAGAAGGTATGTCCTTCATAATTACTTTGGAAGCATGACTACTGTTCTTTTCTGTAAGATGCACAATTTTTATATCAGAAACCATTAGACTCTAAGGTCTTTGAGGGCAGAGACTTTTTTTTGTTCACCACTATACCTTCAGTACCTGGAATAACATGTAGCACATAGTAGGCACTCGGTAAACATTTATAGAATGTTTCAAAGAAATAAAATCATTGAATTTACTTAGACAGTGGGCTTTTCTTTAATGTTTCTTAGTTTGTACCTGTATTAGCTCTTAAGAGGAGCATGTTTTCTGTGATGTTCATGTAATATTTCCATTAAATAGAATGAAATCTAATATCTGGTCTGTTGGCCAGTGTAGCAGGCACTGTTGATTACCAGCCCAGCATTTTCTCCTCCCCCTGCTTCTTCCTTGTTCAAGAACATAGTTTGATTTAGCTATTGATCAGGTGACAGTGTACTTAGAGCTTGTACTTGGATTAGTTTAAGCCTTTTATAATAATTCCTTGATAATCTCGGCAACCGGTCTGTAGTGGGTGCATTCCATGGATTCTGGCCAATGAGACAAAAGAAAGTCTCCTGAGGGAGGGTTCTTGGAGAGATGTTCTTTTTTGATCAGAGAGAGATCATTTTGAGAAGAAAGCCTCATTTTGCCTCAACTCATGTTTTCTGCTTTTGAATGTGTTAGTGTGAAGATGAGGTGCTGAAAGCTGTAGCAGCTGACTTGTAACCTGAGGGAAAGATCAAGAGAATTGCAGAGATATCAACCAGCTCAGTGCCCTGACATCAAGGTCTTTACAATTTAAGCATCACAGTTGAGTATTCTGTTTCTTGTAGCCAGTTTTGTTCACAAGCAGGATTTGTTGATTTGTAATAGAGCCATTCCCACATATTTTATCATGGCCTTTAATAAACACATGGCTCATATATAAATCTGTCTAACCACCAAACATACTTTCCCATTTTATACCTCAGTCAGAGTCACTCTTCCTTGTCTGTACCTGTCATTGACTGAGTTTTCCCTGATTCTGTATTTAGGACAGGTCTTGAGGATAATCACCATATCCCCAACTGCCAAGATAAACTTTACATACTCTTATTTTCCCACCTGTTAATAATATAAAACTGTGAATGTTTTCACCGATCATTCAGCAGAGTGGCATTTATACTTTCATCAGAGGTAATCACTTAGCTTTGCAATTTGGAAGGAATATAATTGTCACTGAATAGATCGTGTCCCCTTTTCATACGTGTGGTGGTTTTGTATTAATAGTCTTCAACATGGGACAACATACAGATTTGCACTGGACCATTTTACAATTTCAGATTATTACTATAAAACATTTATTACCCTTATTTTAATACCTTGTTGGAACATTTTTATTACTTTCTCCGCTACATGATTATCATTCCACTTCAGACTGCCATTAATTACTGTGTGGTTAATCCCCAACATAGCAGAAGCCTTTTCATTGGGTCTTCAATCATTTAAACTGCATGAGCACACTAAGTCGTTCCCTGTCTGTGTATATTGACTTCAATTTGCCATATTATTACCATTAGTGATAATATTGCCTGTAATAATTTTTATAGCTTAGATAAAACTAGTCTTACGGCTGAGCAGCCCCATTGGCCGCTTGATGGTATGCCAGGCTTCTAAATTTTTTGTTTTCTGAATTGATATCTTAGTTCCAGGTTATAAAACTAGTTCACATGAAGCCACATTAGTTATTGATATGACTGGATTTATTTGAATGTTACTAAATCCTCCACTTGCTTCACATCCATTACTAGTGTCAAACATTTGGCATACCAGTGTCAAACATTTTTCTAAATAAATTTGTGTCATATTTTAATTAAATGAACAGCCATATCAGTAACAGTATAGTGTTAATCAAATTACAGAGTAATTGATCTTTTGTTTCCTAACCAGTAAAACCAGTAGCCAATCTTTTTCAAAATATCTGTGTTTGTGTTAACATTTAAGAAGTTATTATTCGAGAGTGGTGGCTCCATAGTGTAGTGGTTAGTATGTCTGCTTTACATGCAGAAGGTCCTGGATTTACACCCCAGGTAGAGCCACAGACCATATGCAAGGGGTGTATGGGAGGAGATCTCTGGCCTTCAGATATCCAGATCTTAAGGGGAAGTGGCAACATCCAAAGGTCAGGGGTCGAAGTGGGTGGGGGAAATTGAAGAGGGGAGGAAAAAAAAGAAGTTATTATTCACCAACCAACCAAATTAAATGTGCCTTTTATTATGTTCTTAGAAGGTTTTAGTTGCACCTGTACTTCTTGAATCCCTTTTTGTTTACCACTTACTAGCTCCATCATCTTGGGCAAATAACCTCTCTGAGCCTTAGCTTCCTCATGCATAAAATAGAAATAATAAGACTCACCTCACAGAGTTGTTCTGAGGGTTAAATGAGGTATCTGTGAAAGTGGTTTTTAAACTTTAATTACAGTTGTAAGAAGGTATGGTGAAGGTGTCTATCAGAGGCCAGCTTGGTTGTGATTTTGATATAGTTCTGTTTAAATAATCTTGGTTAAACTTCAAGCTACACTGTGGTATTATTATACCTTAAGTATAACTTAGTTGGGACCATGTGAAGATGAGGCAGCCTGTAAACCAGAGACACCCCAAGCTAGAAGTACTTTCACTGATTTTTTTACTGTGACTGCTGGGGTCAAAAAGGAAGAGAGACATTTCTCCTCCAAGGACCACATCCCTAGATGCAGCTTCTTCCCATCTGGCTACCAACATATACACTGCATTCTGTGTAGACAGGAAGTTATTTCTATAAGAGAGTTAGGACTGTCAACTGTGCACCCTTGGGGAGATTGTATGCTCAGTCTGCATGGCAACTCTTCTTCCTAGGCTGCAGATCCTATTAGACCTCAACCCTCTATTTAACCAGTTTTTCTGGTAGAGTGTTAGACAGTGCATGCAGGCCCTGCAGTCAGGTACACCTGGATTCGAGCCCAGACTTCACTGCCTGCCCATGACCTCAGTCAGCCTCAGTTTCCTCACCTATAAATGGAAATAATAATTATAGTACCTCATAGACTTATGAATGAACATTAGTAAAAAATGAATATATATAAATATTAGCACAGAGTCTGGTACCTAGTAAATAGCCTGTAAATGTTAACTATTATGCATGTATGAATTTATATTATCTCCTCTGGAGAGAACAAAATTAATGAACATAGAAAATCTTCAAGGCCTTAAATCTTTCCATCCTTGTTTCTGGTCTATAGATTTTGCTTTCTCTCAGTGGTAATCCAGGTACCTTTCACCCTTGCTTCCTCTTTCATCCTTCTTCTGTCCTCAGACTCCCACCCCTGTCCTCAGGACAGAGCTGACTTTTCTAACTGGTTGGTTGAGTTTGGATTTTTGTGGGGTAGGTATCCCTAAAATAATTTCTAGCAGCCTCAAAATGGTCTGCTTTGACTCTCTCATGTCTTTCTGTCACAGGGAATGGCAGCCTTTCCTCCCTTCTTTCCTCCTCATTGTGTTGGAATATGTCTTTCCAATTTCTATTTGCAAAAGTCTTCATCACTTGAATAATTCTTAATCTAGTTTACTTATATTGAATCTAAATCTGCTTAAAAAATATGATGAAATACTTTAATTGCATAAAAAGGTGTAAAGAAATATATAGCAAACACTCATGTACCCAGCACTCAGCTGATTTACCTCCTTTGTATAGGAATTTCACATAGCCCATTGGTGTAGTGTTTTAATGCAACATGAAGTGCGTATACTTTACCCAGTGTTAGACTATTAGCACCCAGTCAGTTCTTCTACCTGAGTTAAAATTCAGCTTCTTGATTTGATGGTCTATTTAAAGAATTCTCAAAATATCAAAAGGATATGTAGTAAACATCAACCAAAAAAAAAAAACAGTAGTTATCCTTGCCATACAAAGTACTCCATATCACTTTGTTGGATTCATTATGTGCTGTCTTGAGGTACACATAATCTCCAAAGAGGAAAACAGTAATAACCACATAGTCCTATTGTAGTATTTTGTTGATGACTGATCTTTCTTACTCATCTGCCTACTTGTTCTTGGCAGTGGACCCACTGCGGTATATACTGCAGGTTTGGGATCCTAGATCCCCTTTTACTGAGAAGCAGCAGCCATATTGATGAGTCCAGAACACGCAGCCTCAGTAGGTCTGCAGAAGAGTAATTTGCCTTCTGGCACTGTGTTGGTTCAGTTTTATTTTATTTGGGCTCTTGTTCATTTCCAATTTTTCATTCAGTAGGTTTATAAGTACTTTTACTTTGGGAATTGATGAAAGCCAGCAAAACAACATTTTCCACTGACTAATAAAAATAATAAGCTCATTGTAGAAAATATGAATAATTCAGAGAAGTATAAAAATGGAATTAAATATCACCTATAATTCCACAGCTCGGGGATAAGTACTGTTAATATTTTGGTGTATTTTCTTCCTGGTCTTTTCTATGTATATACTTTTTAAAAAAATACAGCGATCATTAAAAATATACAACTTTGGTTCCAATCTTTACTTTATTGAGATCATTTTCTAGTATTATTAAATAGCCTTGAGGATGTGATTTTCACTAGCAGTATAACATTCCATCTGGTGGCTGAACCATAATTTCTTTCATCATTTCCAATTTCTACATGTTTATGTTATTTGCAGTTTTTAATCAAAATTAATTAACATCATTATAAACTGTTTTAGATTATTTTTGACTTTCTGATTATGGTCTTATGGTTGGAGATTATGAACCATTTTAAGGCTCATGATGTTTGTTGCCAGATTGTTTTCCAGAAGACTGTACAAACTACCCCGCTTGCAGTGTTAGAGAGCTGTTCTCACTACACTCTGGTTAACTAAAGAGAATACATGTTTAAATATTTCCTGATTTAGTGAGTGGAAATCAATATCTTGTTTCCATCACATTTGAGCTGTTACATCTTGTGATCTTGTGTTCTCTCTTGTATTGGTGTAATATATTTTCCATTACTCTGTATGAGACTAGTGTTCGAAAATAACACCTCAAGTGATACCTAACTATTTTTGATGTTAGTAATAGAGACATTCCAATGAACTGTATGAATTATCAGTCTGTATTTATCAATGTTAATAACAGCTATCTTTCAGAATAAGTATTGGACTCATCCAGGGACCACCTACCCAAAAGAAGAGACATTTCTTTGAAACAGGGAAACTCTTCTGGCAGAGCCTTGTTTTCTAGAGTTGCCCTGCCTTGCTAGGGGAACAATGAGGCATTTTAATGATGTTTTTGCTCATTGTATTTTTAGTTCCCAGGTGTAAACTTACACAAGGCTTTATTCTCTGCTTCCCTATTTGGGATATGAGGGATGCTAGATAAGACTGAGTTAGACATATTCCAACCACATAGTCCCCTGGAATCAGAATAAGTTCCCCCAAAGAGGGGGACATAAAGAGGAAAAGTTTAGGAAAGTAGGAATGGTCTGCATGACTTTTGGGACTAGACTCTCTTTCCTCAATGAGAAAAATCTAGTGTTCCTCAAATCTTCACAATTCTTTGCCATGTTCTATATTACTAAATGTATTAAACACACACACACACACACACACACACACACAAATATTTACTCAGATTGATTTTAAAAAATGAACCATATCACTTCTCTAAATGGGAAACGAATACCATTTGCCCCAAATAGAAAGTAAGTTATCTTAAAAATAAACACAGTGAAAAACAACCTTATTAAATACTAAGCCGAGTCCTATTGCTTGCAAATATGTTGGCCCTAAGACTGCTCTTACTTTGTTAAAAAATAGTTTTAAAGACAGAGTAGCACCAAACTGAGATCATGTCCTCAAGGCTAGCATGACTTTTAACGATAAAAAGGACCAATTGTTTATTTTGGAACTCAATGTTTAATGTCACAAATAGACTGCCTAAAGTTACCTCTTGTTCTACCAGTAGTTTACATCCTACTTACTCTAAGGAATAGTTTAGGTTATGGTGCCATATAGGAGATTAGCTATGATATCTCAGTATGTTGATACAACAAAGGTTTGTTTCTTACTCACACTACATGTCCAAAGTGAAGTCAGGTGGGCTATTCTGCTCTAGTAGTCACTCTGTTATCCAGGCTGCAGGAGATGCTCCCCTATCTGGAGCCTCATCAGTTTCCACGGTAGAACATAGCTTATAGAGAACTCACACCTATTCTTTCATACTCGAGCTTGGAAGTGATTGCCTATTGCCTCACTTCTCTCCTCAGCCCACTGGCCGGAGCTAGTCATATAGCCTTGCCTAAATACAAAGGGGCTGGGAAGTATAGAGGAGCACGTGGAATATTTGGTGAACATTGCTATCTTTGCTGCATCTGTCTCTGCAGCATAGGGCTCTTCTAGATGATTGTAGATGAGGAATGGATATGGATGTTTCTTTGTCTGAAGATAACGGTTGTATATGAGATAGTTTGTAAACTACAATATTAAGCAAGTGAAGATGGTGAGATGTGTCAGACCATTTCTTGGTAATGGTGTCTCCTTTCTTAAAGCTTCATTAAAGAACGGTCAAAAGTGAATGCAATTCCTCTGAAGAATAAGAAGGCCTCCAGTTTTCATGAGTTTGCCCGGAATACCAGTGATGCTTGGGACATTGGTGATGATGAAGAAGAGGACTTTTCCTCCCCTCCTTTCCAAACTCTGAACTCAAAAGTTGCTTTGGCAACTGCAGCCCAAGTTTTAGAAAACCACAGCAAGCTGAGGTTGAAACCAGAACGGTCCCAGTCAACAACATCTGACGTTCCTGCCAGCTACAAGGTCATAAAGTCCAGCAGTGACGCCCAGCTGTCCAGAAATTCCAGTAAGTCTGTCCTGCTCCCCTCCATAGCCTCAGCCCTTTCAGCAGAGTGCATTTTAAATAAAAAACAATTTTTCTGTATGGCATCACTCAGATTTTCTATTGGGTGATAAATAAGCAAGCTCAAGTCTGAGGTACAACATCAGTGAGCCTAATGGGCAATAAGCTGTACTTGCTTCTCCCACCTTGATGGCTGCTGGTCCCTGTGACCTGAGGCTTCACTTCCTGACACCCAAGTGTTTCCTGTCCCTTTCTCTCCCTGTGCTGGGGTCCAAAACTTTTGTGGTCTGATCGCTTCTTGTTGCTTTAGGCCTGGTCAGGTTAAAAAATATTGACCAGTGCATTTAAAGTTGTTAGTAGTTGAATTTCACAAACATTTGGCACTGTTAGTTAGCCTCCTTAGCCATGAGGAACAGCCACCAGCATAAGGTTGCTTTTTTCCTGTTCTTGAGTGACGGAGCAACATATGCCTGAGGGCCCAGTGTCACAGCTCCCTGCCCATCAGGTTGGGTGTAGCAGGAGATGACCCTTCTGTGTCTGTTCAGGAAACTCGCTTCAGTAGCTGGTTGAGGTGATGGTGGCTTTATCAGATGTTTGGGGACTCTCGGTGTACTCTTTTAAATATGTGTTGCTATATTTAATGTTGCCCTAAAGGGTTTTATGGGAGCCAGTTATTCTGAGCTAGAGAAGGAAGTGTCTTCATTCTAGTGAAAGTTAAAACAGCTGACTGGTAAAGAAGTAGAAGAATGTCAGAGCCCAGAGTGTGTCCTGGCTCATGTTCTAAGAGAACTTCTTTTACAGTTTCAAACTAAGCATCTGGTCACAAAATGATGCTGTAAGGCCTTTAAAATCCTTCCACAGCTGCTTTCTGTCACTAATTTGGGCTCCAGCTAAACCTTCAGTGCCATGCCCAGGCAGACGACATTCAGACCAGTTAACCACAGCCACAGGCTATAGAAAGTGTGTATGCACCAGATTGCAGGTCTCTAGAGGGTGTCAGTGTGAGGAAGACCCCTCCACGATCTGTAATGAGCTGCCCTTGTGCAGCCAGGACCTCCCAGAGCATTCCCCTTTATGAAGTTCCCTCCTGTGAACATCTATCTGTTAATCACTGATATCAGAGGTACACATCAGTTTCAGCTCTGCAGTGTGTGGTCTGCATTTTCTAGGCCTCGGGTTACACTAGGCATCCGCCCCAAGGACCCTATTGCAGTTGTTTCTGTAAACCTTCTAGTTGTGCTGGTCTTTCAGTCATCTCTGTTTAATTCTTATTGTGACTACTACTTTTTGAGGCCCAGATATATAAAGAATATGAAGCAGTCTTGAAAAGGCAGAATTTAAAACTGGTAAAATAAGGGTTTTGAAGTGAGAATGATCTAAGGTGGCCTCTTGGCTCTTCTTTGAAAAATTGCTTACCCTCTCTGAGCTGCAGTTTCCTCATCTGTAAAATAGTAATAAATTCTTAGCGTGTGATGTAAGGATCAAATGAAAAATACGTAAATGTGACCAGCATAATGCCTTATACATAGTAAGCACTCAATAAATGTTAGTCCTATGCTGCTCATTTCTCTTATCTATCATCTAGTTTAGAAATGTCTAGAACCAGACATAGAGTTCAGCTTGAATCAGTGTTCTAGTTATTTTAGTCATATCCCACCAGAATTAAAAGCTCATTCATTTGGTGGAAAATGTAGAAGCACAGAAGAACTGCAGCCAGAGCTTCACTCCCACTGTGCAGGGTACCAAGAGCAGGTTAGAACTGGGCCAGGAATATTGATCTTCTCAGCCCTTTGGGTAGCAAAGTAGGGTCTGGGGCTTCAGAGCCCCACCTCTTTTTATTGCAGTGCTCCTTGTAGTATCATCGTTTCTTATGTGCTCTGGGATGTGAAAAGGGAAGGCAAACATAGCCTTAGATTATCTTGCTACCAAACGCACTATTAAGCACCGAGAAAAGATCCAGGTTGGGGTAGAAAGAAAATATGCAATTGACCTCTGGAGTCGCCAAAAAAATTCTCAGTTGCTGTAGCATCTGAGTCTCTGTGAGCACATAAGGTGTCTTGGTATGTATGATAAAATGCAGACTGTCCTCTAGGCAGGAGCATAGCTGAGTTTCCATCCCCTGGCTGCCCCTCAGCTGGGCACCTTCAGGCAGAGCACAAACTGTTAGCTGCAGCTCTGGTGGGAGGAGAGACCACTACTGAACAGTCAGGTTTAAGGGTTCTCAGATTCCATGCTCTTCACTCAGGCTGTTCTCTTTCTCTTTCAAATTTTCCTAGGTGATACCTGCCTGAGGAACACACTCCACAAACAGCAGTCACTCCCTCTCCGACCCATCATCCCTCTTGTTGCCCGGATTTCTGACCAGAACGCTTCTGGGGCACCTCCCATGACTGTCCGGGAGAAAACCCGCCTAGAGAAATTTCGTCAGCTTCTCTCCAGCCACAACACTGACTTAGGTGAGTGCCCCTGAGCTCTGGATAAGATAGGACTTCTTGGTGACTGGAATTCTCAGAGATCTGGAAGCTATTGCTCTTTATCCTTCCTTCTTTTACTTTTCCAGCATCTCCTGATCTGGTGCCCATTGCAGTGACATGCAGGTATTAAGTCAGAAGTATGTTACTAGAAATTAGGGTCCAGATTAGGTGGAACTGGGTCCTGTGGCCTGTAGACCATAGTGTAACGATTCTGGCATTTGTTTCCCCACCTCAGAGTGATTCTTACTGAAATCCATACCCACTGGTCTTTTTCTTCCTCTCTAATCTCTAAGCTGACTGGATCAGTACTGCAGAGCCATGTCCTTGGCACTTTGCTGCTCAGAGCTGTTGTTTTGGGCTTTTTCCTGTGCTTGTCAGTAGCTGGCGGTGGTGGTTGTGGTGATGTGGTGATCATCTAACTTGAACAGTGGGAGGCATCAGAAAGTGCCGGCTGAGGTTTGTTTTAGGGCATTTGTAGGAAGAGCTAAATTCAATGAAGCTGTTATCTGTTTGCAGATGAACTGAGGAAGTGTAGCTGGCCAGGGGTTCCCAGGGAGGTTCGACCTGTAACCTGGAGACTCCTGTCGGTGAGTTCTACCTACTATGTAGAGAAGCATGAGCTCACACAGCCCTTCTTACCTGATGAGGTTAGTCCAGGCACAAGTTTGTTCCTATAGTCACAATCTCACTTTCTCACCACCGAGGAGGAAGAATATAGTAAGTCAGAGTGATCCCAGCACTTGTTTGGGCAAGCTCCCACCGTCCCTGCATTTCACTCCTTTTTCAATAGAAATAAACAAAGTGGTTGAAACCCACATCGTGGCTGCAAAGAGTTGATAAATGGGCCTCCCTGGGAAGTCTGCTCTAGTCTCACATTCACTGAGTACAAATCATGGTGCCAGCCACGGCTTTGGGAACACTTGGATTTCCTAAGCCTGTGGTATTCATTCATTCACCTAGTAAGGATTTATCGAGGGGCTGCTGTTTGCCAGGAATTGTGCCAGGAGCCGGGAGGGTATACAAAAATGAATAAACCACAGTCCCTGCCCTACAGGCACTCACTGTGGAATGTGTTCCATAGCTTTCTGCAAGAGGAAGTGTCTCTCTCCTGAGTGCTTCCTACCTTTAATCTTGCAACCATGTAATCATTGCCTCTGCCACTTCTAATAAGTTTGAATGTTATTAAGAGTAGATTCGGTGAGAACGGAACAGGAGATATAAGAATTGAGAGTGGGATCTAGACCAGGAACAAGAATGAAGGTTGGCCTGGAGCTTTGGCTAGGAGGGAAGCTGCTGCCAGTTCTTTGTCTGGGCATTGTAACTGCTATGTCACAGATTTCATGCAGCTCCCTAAGCTGGTAATTCTAAATGTTACCATGGAAAAGAACGGGTAGCCGGCGCAAACTTAACATGGCACATCACTGAGATGTGCTGTGGAGTTGGCCATCTCTCTGTGGTTCTCAGAAGTAGGGTCTTACACACATGCAGCCCTCAGAGGTGCTGACTTGTGGGTCCAGTTCCCTCCAACTGACCTATATCCACTGCTCTACCGTGCCAATTCTGGGAGCTCTGGAGTGTTCACCAGTGGTACCAGCTCCAAGCGCAGAGCAGGGCTGCAAGAGTAAATAATCCTGGGAAAGTTGGCCTTGGCTCATCTGCCCACATGTGGATCTCATTGAATGAGGAAAGAGCAAACACTGGATGGTCAGAACCAAAAAGGGATTTATCCTTGTGCTCTTGGCCGTTTTCCTTCTGTTCCTTTGATAGTTTCCAAGTCACTATTCAGGCTAAAATAAAAATTAAGGATTCATCCAACCAATATCTGTCCCCATCTGACTAGCAGTCCTGTCTATAGGGCTATCTCCCAGCCAACACTGAGAGGAGGAAGTTGACCCTGCAGCGGAAACGAGAGGAATATTTTGGCTTCATTGAGCAGTATTATGACTCTCGAAATGAGGAACATCACCAGGATACCTACAGACAGGTACAGTCATCACCTGCTGCTTTTTTGCTCACTATTCATAATCTTAAGGAGTAGCCCTGAAAATATTATTGAAGTACAGATTTTCCAAGTCTTCAGGCAATGGTGTGCTGGTTAGGAACTAAATTTATTCTCGAGGGGTATATGAAGTAGATACGGAGGGTCTGGAAAAAAATTATTCTCAGAACTGTTTCTCCTCTTTCTAATTCAGTAGCTCTGATTTTAGCCATTTAAAGTAGACTTTTTTCCCCTACTAGGCAGTGGCAGTGCTTTTCACAGTTTAATGTGCATGTAAATCACCTAGGATTTTGAGAAAATCCCACCTAGGCGTTATGATAAAATGCAGATTCTAATTCAGAGACCTTCACTTCTAATGAACTTCTGGACGATGCCAACACTATTGTTTCACAGGCCTCGCTGTAAGTAGTAAAGGAAATGGGACACAAAATGAAAGATGAGTTCACTCAAGAATGGTCCAGTCCCTCTGGACTGTGACATCAGTGTGTCCTTCTGGCAGCTGCAATGCCTGTTCACCCTTGTCTGTCGGTCTGTCTGCAGGAGCTGTAGCCATCATCAGCCTTGGCAGAAATATTCCATTATTGCTCACAGTGGTCCCCACGGCCTATGGAAAAGTGGAGGTGGGGAGAAGAGGAGTCTGGTAGATACAGAAGAGGGGAAAAGACTCAGGGAGGGAGTTGTCTACAACAAGCCTTAAGAGCTGAAGTAACCTCTGCCACTGCTGACACAGTTTTTAGTATGAGATTGAGCATTAGGAAATCCCGAGACCAAAACCAAATATAGTGACCTCTTGGTAACAGAAGTCAGAACTTCGGTGCCGATTGCTGAAGGTCAGCTCTCCGGGTTTTTCCCCATTCTTACACGTCATGAATTCATGAGCAGGTTTTTCTCTGGTTCCCTGTCCAGGCATATTTTTGCAGTCATCAGAGCTCTTTTAGTTCTTGGAAACTGTTGATGAGTAAGATTTGGGAAAAGGGGTGCACATTTTGATCATAACTGTTAAGGAAGGACCAGCTCTGAGTGAAATAGACTTCAGAGCAATAAGAAAAAGCAAGCGATTCTCTTAGGTTGTGACTTGACACTTATTGTTTTTTGAGATTAGTGTTTATTTGGGGGGAGGTTTCTTCACTGTTAAATAAGCTATTGCTATCATGGAAGCATATTCCAGATGGACTGGTAGGTTTAACTAGACTTTTTTTGTATATTAGTTCTTTCTAAAGATAAATTGTGCTCTCACTCTTGCTCCCTTGATTCCTAGTTCTTATTAAGAAAATAACTTCTCAAAAGAACAAACTGGCATTTGTGTTTTTGGACATGGCTTCTCTTTTTCAGATTCACATTGACATTCCAAGGACGAATCCTCTCATTCCATTGTTCCAGCAGCCACTTGTACAGGAGGTGAGAGAAGTACTTAATGTTCTTGGCCCTTCTCCCCTTGTACCTCTGAGGCACCTGTACTGTGTGGATAAGTGCTGGAGCCTTCCATTCCCACCATGGACAGCTTTATGGCTTATCATGACAGAACCTGGTATGGAGCATTTTCTTGTGCATTCTCCTTTGACCTTCATAACAAACCTGTGGGTTGAGTAGTGTCTTGAGAGGTTAAGGGACTTGCCCAGAGTTTTGAGGCTATCCGGTGACAAGATAAAGACTAGAACCCACATCTTAAAATTTCTTGACCTGTGTTTACTTTATCAAGCTAGGATAAGGATTTTTCTTTTATCATGGTAAATAAACGTACATTCACAGTGTTGTACATCCACCACCACCATCTATCTCTAGAACTTTTTATCTTTCCAAACTGAAATTCTTTTTGCCCCTTTAACAGTAACTCTTCATTCCCCAGCAACCACCATTTTATTTTCTATCTCTATGAATTTGACTATTCTCGGTACCTCAAATAAGTGGGATCATACAGTATTTGTCCTTTTGTGACTGGCTTTTTCACTTAGCATAATGTCTAAGGTTCATCCTCAGACATTACACTAGCATGTGTCAGAATTTCCTTTTTAAAACTGAATATTTTCTTATATGTGTATATGTATATTGTTCATCCATTTTTCTAGCAATAGACAGTCTGGTTGCTTCTTTGGGTATTGTGAATAATGCTGCCATAAACATGGTCAGGCACACATGTTTGAGTCCCTATTTAAAATTCTTTTGGGTTTATACCCAGAAGATGAATTAGTAATAAGACGTTGAGACCTAACAAGTTAGTGAAGCACTTGGAAGCTTTCAGTGAGACTGTCTGTTATCTTTTGTCCAAGCAGTCACTATTAACTCCTTGAGATTAGGCATATAAACTCCTTGAGATTGTAGCAGCTTCATAACTAGCTAGGGTACGGGGTTTAGGTGCTCTTTGAATTCCACTTTTAGGAATCCTCATAAATAGGGATGGCAATTAAAATGCTCAAAATAATTTTTATTGACTTTAGATTATGTTCATAATTCTGTTTAATTATAGATATCTCTACCGGTGGGATCCCTCATGACTTACCAATAGCATCAAGAGATTTTTGAGGGTGACATCATTATTTTACCTATTAGAGTCAGCTCAAAGGTAGCTAAAAACCCATATAGAGGATCCCTCTGTTTTCCATACAGTTTCTCATAGCTCAGCCCTGCTTATTCCCCATTTTAAGTTGGAGATGTTCAAGTACTTTAACCTGTGCATGCTTACTCTAAACTCGAAGACAAGGAAAGCAGTTTAAAAATCTTCTGGTAGTGGAACCTGAATATAAAGAAGAAAAATCAAACTATAGGCTTTCCAATTTTTCTTGAATCCCATTTTCATAGCCGATATAAAATACCAACCAAGGAGCAGAGAATTAAGTAACCCTGAATGTTGGAAGACTTTCTTTGCAAATCTGAAAGCTACTTGAGCATTAACTACAGTAAGTCAGAATTACCCACACTAGGAGAAGAGGTATAGAAAAGCCTTCTGGGGTTATCCTCTCCTGTCCTCTCCTCTCCTCTCCTCTCTTCTCTGTAAGGCAAAATTATCCCAGACTTCTTCTGTAGGAAGATTCCATGGTCTCCTCTGGTAATCAGTCTTGGTGCTATTTAATTTCCATCTCTTTGGCATCTTCACTTGTACAGGGCGAGTTTATCTATGTTGTTCCATTTCTAGTAGAGAGGGTTTATTGCAGGTCTCCTGATTCTGAATAGCTATCTTCCATACCCTCGGCCATTATTAAAGCCAGTCACCAAGGATTTGTGTATTCATAGTATGGCGTAGAAGCCCTGGTAAGTCTTTTCGAAGGACTGACCTAGAGGAGCTTCTAACAGAGACATGCAGACAGACATAGGCCACAAGGTGTGAGGAGACAGAGTTGGGGGAGAATTCTTGAGATCTTCCTGAATATGGAAGGTCTAGCTTGAGCTACAGTTTCAAGGACAGGAGGGGTCATTTAGCAGCAGAGAGGAAAGAATGTAGGAGGGCCCATTAGAGCAGCAGGTCAAATACAAATGAGGACACCAAGCCCTTCCTTCAGTCCCAGAGAGCAAGTGGGAAAGGCTAATGGAGACAGAGAGGCCAGCTCCTCCTGGACAGAGCTTTGTTTTCACGGCCTAGAAGGGCAGGAGTGTTGCCACTGGGAGTGTTTGTCAGCTCTCTGCCAACTGGAAGGCAGACTCAGCACAGGCCCTTTAATGTGTCTTTGGATTCTTTGTTTCTCTCCTACACTAGCTAACCAACTCCAAAACCATACAGCCATTTACTTTTTTACTGTTCTCCCTGGGAGCTTTTTTCCCCCTTCACCTGACCACGGAGAGGGCCTCTTCAGTCTGCCCTCAGAGCCAACTAGTTGGGGCTCTGCAAAGCCCATATGCTATGGAGGCTCTGTAATCTCCTGTCCCTCTGCACATTGTCATTATCATCTGTGCTGCCCCTCTGGTGTGGTTCACAGAGATATGAAGCAGTTCATATTGTACCCAAGAATTGTGGTCAGCAGGATGAAGCCAGGGAATGAGTATTATAAGGTTGAAAGAGGATAGGGGGAAAGTGCAGAGGACCTAATGAAAGCAGAGGGGAATATAGTTGAGTGGGACAGAGCCAGACTCTGCAAAGGGACCATAACGATCTTTCTCCCCATTCTAAGCCTCTGGCCCTTTGTAGCTGACATACTTAACCCCAGAGGCTTTCCCATGGAAGCCCTGGCAGATTTCTCTTTTCAGATTCCCAGCTGTAGCAGTCCATGAGATTTGGCTTATTTGACTTCCTATCCCCAGCAAATGTCTGGGTTGCATCCTGGTATATGAAGTGACTTCCTGTATTTTATAGTCTGTCACTAGCTTCTAGTTAGAACTAAATCTAGCTCTAGATCTCTTCCGTCTCAGCAGGGAGAAAGGAGAGGGTGATAGTGAAGGTATTTCTTCTCTAAATCCTGTAATGACAAAAAGAGATTTAGAAAAGTATCACAGCTTAGATGTCCTGTTATCTTGCCCTGGAAATAAAGAAACAGTATCTGAATTAGTGACATCCATTGCAAACCTTTTTTCAAGCTGTTTGTGTCACCATCCTTCTCCCAATTTTATATTGCAATGACTAGATATTGAAAAGATATATAAAGGGCAAGAAATACCTACCCCCCTGCTTAAAAACAATTAGCATCTTAGAAACTATTTATATTTATAATACTTCCTTTGTCCGGGGTATTTAAAATTTTTTTTTCTAGAAATTCTGCAGCAATCGGGATAAATTGTGAGGTAGGTAAATGGAGGGAGGGAGTGTATCCCCATGGTCTAACAGTCATGTCTTCTTTCTTTCTCATTTTCCTAGATCTTTGAAAGAATTCTATTTATTTGGGCCATCCGACACCCTGCCAGTGGGTATGTCCAGGGAATTAATGACCTGGTCACTCCGTTCTTTGTCGTCTTCCTCTCAGAATATGTGGGTAAGAAGCATGAGTACCAAGTTGAACAAGCTATTGCTCTTATATTTGGTCTGTTTTTCCCAAGAGTGCAGCCAGTAGCACATCTTGCTGAAAAAGGATAATGGCTTTAGAGTACACAGCTAAACCTATTTTAACAGTGGTAGCAGCCTGGAATTTATCTTTTGAGATGGTCACCGATCTCACTTAAAAAGACCTGCTTTGTCACACAAGTGACCAAATTAATATAGTCTGCCATGAACAGATGGTCTGATGGTTGATTTGAAGTTATTTTAGGATTATTTTGAACTTGTCTGAAACATCAGTTAACACTTCCCACTTCAGTTTACATGCTGTATCTTAGGAGTGGGATGTGGACTTGTAGAGGAGGAAAGGTTGTGGTACCAGAATCCAGCTCACAGTGGAGGTAACGAAATAGACCAAGGAGAACTCCAGCACCTGATTTCTTCTCCTTCTTCTTTACCTCTTACCCCACTAGGTTCTTGTCACTTTAGAGATAGTGATTTGATGTCATGGCGGCAGTTAGGTTTTTAGGTTTTCTTACAGCCCTGCCTCTTCCTTTGGCCAGGTCTAAATTAGGCAGAGTCTTAAAAGGATTTGGAGATCTTCCATTTCTTTTGGTTTCCTTAATCATGTATGCTTCAAGATTCGCAGGAAAACCCATCCGTCATGGCCTAATGCTTTGTTCACTTAGTTAAGGAGAGGCTCATGGGGCAATCAGAACATTGAAAAGGGTCTTAGAAAATCATTCATCTAATTCCTTTATTTCACAGATGGGTTTTAAGATTCCCCGTCTTGCTATTAGTGGGAGAGCTAGGAACCTTTTTTTAGACCCTGAGGGGGTGGATTATTGTGGTTTGTGAAAGAAGCCATTGCAGCGGGTAGGAGGGTAATGAGAAGTGGACTAGAGTAGAGATCCTTAAAGGCAGAGGGCATAAGAAATGTCTCATTTGAGTCATCTCATTCAGGTTTTCTGATGGGGCTCAAAAGGATGGTGTTTTGATCTTTCTTGAGGCAGTCTCAAAAAGTAAGGCAACTGAATGACATCATCTCTTGTTCCCCTTAAGTGGCAGCAACCAGGGCAAAACTGTGAGTAAGGGTAGGAAGTCTTGCCAACCATATCTGGTGATCCTAAGCAAAAGCGAGACTAGTGAAAATTTAGTTGTTGAAACATATAAGTAAAGCTTTTGCTAGTGAACTTTTTATTTTCCCCTCACATTAATAGATCAACTTTGGGTGGCAGCTTAATTCTGTGTGTTTAATTTTATTAAGGACAGTGCAGCTAATCTTGGGATTTGGGTTGTTTTTCACAATAGCACTTTTGTAAAGTGGCATTAAAGGATGAACGTAGAAAGGTATTAATCTATTCATTAATGTACATTTGAAGTCTAAATGTCAGCATGAAATCTTGTTGACAGTATTATGCTGGTTAAAAATAATTTTTAGCAGCTGCAATTCTAGTTAGATATTTAATTATCTTGTTAGTTGACACTTATATTTTATACCAAAATTTTCTTTACTTTCTATAGGCATTTGTCCCATTACTACCTCAACTCAATCAGCCCCACCAATCCCTATGCCTTTCTTTAATAGATGTGGCTCATTCCTATCTTGATATTTGGTTTGTCAGTCCCACCTGCTTACCCACACTTTTATGCAGTGAAGTGTGGGCTTCTCTGCCCTTCCTAGCAAGGAAGCCTTTAATGGCAAAGCTGCACTTAGTTTTCCCTCTAACAAACTTCATATTACCTTCTCCTAGACCTAGGAAGGTGAGGCCCATTCATTTTTCATACAAATTTTAATTATGTGACGTTTCAAACATGTGTAAAAGTAGGAAAAATAATACTATAAATTCTTACTACTTATCGTCCAACTTCAGCTGCCAGTCTTGTTTCATCTATACCTCTATCCATGCTCCACCCCCTCAGCTTTGTGAATTATTTGGGAGAAAATCTCAATATCAGGCATTATATAATTATATTTATTTGATCCATAAATATTTCTATAATATCTCTAGAAAATAATGATTAAAGAAACCCACAGCTGTAATGCAATTATTACATCTAAAAGATAGTAATAGAACCTTAATTTAATCTCATGCAACAGTATTCAAATTTTCATGATTCTCATAAATATATTTAACAGTTTGAATCAGGGTCCAAATCAGGTCCACACATTCTAGTTGGTTAATCAGTCTCATTAATTCTCATCCATCTCTGCTTTCCCTTTGAACTTTGTAGTGTTAGCCCTTGTCTTTCTGGTTTTTAACGTAGGGCTTTGCCATACCAAGCAGTAATACCTTTAAAAATACCCTGATTTTTAAAGCACTTTACTGTTTGCAAAGTACATTGGCATACCTGATTTCATTTAGTAGGCCTCAATATTTCTTTAAGGTATATATATCAACCCATTTTACAGGTGAGAAATCCAAGCCTCAAATATTTAATGGGCTTTCTAAACTCAAACCCAGGTCTTTTGGCCTTAATACCTGTGCTCTTTATATGACTTGGTGGTATGTCATCTTAGATCCATGTCCATGGACCTCCCTCTACTCCATTCTCTGCTCCAAAGTAGGCAGTATATTTCTTATTGCTCCTTCCCTTTAAAAAAAAATTGCAGTAGAACTACATGCTTATTTTAAAAATCAAAACAATTTAGAAGTGTTATTACCCCACTTCCATCCCCCCACCAGAGATAACTACTATGGTTGACCTTTTCCTGTGTGTGGATAGACCTGAGTATATTATTTTTCTTTGTTTACAAATAGTATATCCGTTTCTCCCTGATATGAAATCTCTCTTTATAATACAATATAAATTCTTTTATTTACATGGTTCTACTTATTTCTATTCTATTTATCTCCGTTTCTATGCATGTAACACATGGCTTGGATTTTTTAGCTTTGTGATATGTTTTATTATTATTCCAGAGTCAGACTTTTTCATCACTCTTTCTGAAAAATTGTCTTGGCTTTTCCTCTGGATGAAATTTATAGAGTTAACTTGCCAAATTCAAGAGGTAGGGAACCGTTGCCATTTTTGTTGGAGTTGCAGTAAATTTATAGATTGTTTTGTGGGTTTGTTTTTTTTTTTTGGTAGCAGCTTTATTTAGATGTAACAGATACCATACAGTTCATTTAAAACATACAATTCAATAGTTTTTAGTCTTTTGTATTTATAGAATTGTGAACCATCACCACAATCAATTTTAGAATAGTTTTATAACCCCAAACAGAAACCCTATACCTCTTAGCCATCAACTCCAAGCCTCCCATCCCCTCTGCCACCTAGGCAACTGCTAATCCACTTTCTGTCTCCATGGATTTACCTTTTCTAGACATTTCATAAAAATAGAATCATACAATATGTGGCCTTTTGTGTCTGGCTTCTTTCATTTAGTGTATACTTTTTTTAATGTTTAATTCATTTTTATCAGACTGTCTTTTCTAAACATAATCATTACACAGCAGTTCCAACAGGAAAACCTAAGGGTAAGCTGTGACTAAGTTTTTAAAAGACAAGTTTGTGATTTAGTATTCTAATACATAAATGTTCAGCTCTTAGTAGTATCCTTAAAACAGAATACATAGTATTTACTCTATTTTTGTAAGGTAAAGACAGGTAAATCCCAAAAGGCCTTGGCATTTAGGGCAATGTTAATGTTTTATCTGTTAATTTACTCCTTAGATTCTGTGATTCTTTGCATCTAAAGAAGATGCTCTGTTTGCTGAATAACAGGCCACCTCTTAAATATGCAGTGAGTCTTCTAGAGCATACAGGTTGTGGATGAAAGATCAGGAATGGACAGTTAGAAATCTTAGCAAGGCAGGTTTATCCATCTCTACATGTCTAGTTTAAAAATATGAATATGCGATTAGTACATGGAGAACACCTCTGAGCCTCTTAGATGGTTATCGGTCTTCACTTTATGGAGGGGTAATAACAAAATAATAATAGCTACTATTTATTTATTTACACATGAATGCTTACCATGTGTGGGCTAAAGCCTTGTTAATCATTATTTTATTTAATCCTCATAATAATCCTCTGAAGTAGGTACTATCATTATCTGCATTTTTTAGATAAACAAATCAAGGGTTAGAAAGGTTAAATAACTTGCCCAAGCTCAGATGGCCCAAAGGTTTGGGAGCCATTATTTAACTACAATTCACTTAATATATTTTTGAGTTTCATCCATGTTGTAGCATGTGTCAATACTTTATTTCTTTTTATGGTTGAATATTTCATTGTATAGATATACCACACTTCATTTATCTGATCATCATTTGAAGAATATAAATTAAATTTCAAAGAAACAAGGCGTACAGACTTCTCTCCAGCCTCAAGGCCTTTCTTGAACATAGATACAAGATTGCGGCCTTCAACAACAAGTCTCTTGTCTGAGTAATAATCTTCCCACGCGCTCCCTGCTTCCTTTTTTTTTTATGGTACCATAAGGCAGCTGCTGTGAAGGGTGTTTTGCTATGACTTCTCTCATATGATGCTCCCTAGTGTGGAAGACCTCAGGTATCTTTTGCCCATGGAACAGGCCAGGCAGTTGCCCTCGGCTCATGGCAAGTCTCACTACGCAGCCTTACCCCACCCCCCATCTCCCTGAATTATAGCATGGAGGATCTGCCCTAGTAGATTTGTGCGATCCACATGCCACTGGGACATTGTTTGGCCTCTTTCTTTTGTCCTCCCTCATCTGCTTTCTATCACTTTTATAAAGTAGTACCTGAACTTGCTTCATGTTTTGTGTCATGTTTGTTATAAAATAGTTGAAAACAGAGAGATCCCAGTGACTCCCCTCTGAGTTGATAGAAGTTGTCTCTAGCTAACCTAGCCCCCAAGCAGCTTCTGCTGAAGCCAGCTGCTGATATAGGGGTGTCCTCTGTGGATAAGCCAGCTGTGTCTGGGTCTAGGGCTGATGGTGCTAGTGGGTCACCCCAGGGGAGAGAGAGCCTCAGGACTGTGATCCCTGAGACTGCAGAATACCTCTAACCTCTAATCACAACCTTTTGGGCTTAGCCGATATTATTCATCTGGCTCTGAACATATTACAGTCAAGTGTAATTGATAGTAAGGTCATCTCCCAAATAAACTGCTTAACAGCAGCTATTTAAGTGACACATGTGAGGAAATCATGCAGAAGAGTGAGGCTCCTGACCTCACATTTTCAGAAAAGTGGTGCCTGGTGATTTCTTTCATTACAAATGGAACACTAAGTATCAAGTAACTCTCCCTCTTCTCCTCTGCTTGAAGCAGTACAGTAGGATTTTCATTTCAGGTTCTGTTTTGAAGCACAGCAGCACCAGAGCTCTCAGAAGGGAAGGCTTTCCTATACCTCCTACTCATGTATCTAATTTCCTATGTATCATTTCCACTTTTCATAGATGATCAGTGGGGATTGGCTGCATGTGACAGGGAACCCTAAATACCTCACGTACCTCAAGCCTTAGAGAAAAGCTTATTTCTCTCATGTTAAAAGTCAAAAGGTAAGCAGTACAGAGTTTGTGTGCTGCTCCAAGATATCAGGGATCCAGGCTCTTTTCTCATGTTATTCTACCAATCACTACCAATCAAGTAATTACATCGATATTCCAGCCAGTATGGAGGAGAAAAAGGAGGAAGGCATACTCCTTCCGTTTAAGGACACTTCTGAAGTACATGATGCTTGGGTTTGTCTCTGAATTTAGGTTTATGGCCATAACTATCTGCAAGTGAGGCTACAAAACATAATCTGTATCCCAGGTGGCCAGTACCTTTTGGGTTCCTATCACCAAAGAGGAAGGGGTAACAGTTATTTGTGGACAGCTGCTAGACCTTGCTATCTCTGGGCTCAGTGTTTGATCGACTCCTCTCCTCCCTATACCCAGTCACCCTTTTTTCTCAGCAGCCTTTTCTGCCACTTAAGTCAGAAATGCTAAGAATTGTTCATGATTCCATTTTCTCTTTCATATTCAGTCACTCACAAAGCTCTCATGATTTTATGTCCTAAATATTTCTTGAATTTGCTTTCCTCTCCATCCTATGACTGCCCTAGGTCAGGGCTGGATTGCTGAAATGGCTAAGTATGTTTTCTCATCTCTGGTTTTATCCCCTTCAAACCCATCTTCTACATCATTTAAAAACAGACTTGCCCATGGAGCTCCTCTGCTTAAAACCCTTCAGTGGATCATTTACAGGTTAAAATGTTCAGGTTCTCTAGCTCGTTGTATGAGGCCTCTGTGATCTGTGCCCTGCTTCACCTTTTAATCTCAGCAATCCAAAATTGATATTTCAATTTTAAATCTAAAGCCTTATTCTGCACCATCTCTTTATCCTCTAAGCTAGTCCTTGTACATTGTTTAAGACTCCCCTTCCTTCTGGAAGCCTGCCCAGGACTTCTTCTCTGCCCCCATCACCACTCATTCCAGAACAAAGGTACATTTATTTCTTTTGTAGAACTTCACCACACCACCAATTAGTTTGTGTTTCCATCCTGCCCTCTGCCACCAGACTTTATGATTCTTTGAAGCCAGAGACTATTTTAAATACCTTCATATTCCAAGAGCCTTTATTATAGTGTCCAAAATACACATTCTACATGTCTAGATGAATGAGAGAATGAAAAGTTTGTGATATCTTGCAAGATATCCAGGAATTAGTATGGTTTTACTGGGCTTGGCCACTGGAGGGCAGTGAATCACAGTATTCTGATAGTGTGCTGAGTTAGCCAAAAGTTCTGTCTCTTCTGATGGGGATGGAATGCCACCACTTATCAGCCAGTATTGATTGAGCACTTGTACAATGCTAAGCACTACTCTAGGCATTGTGGATATGACCATAACTATTTCCTGGATATCTCTGCCTTTTAACCGTAGTTGTTTGTTCAGGGAAAACAAAAGCACAGAGTGATTAAATTCCATGGATAAAAACGAAGCAGGAAAGGAGGACAGAGATGTTGGTAAGCGTGTGAACAGGAACAGGTTTTAAATAGGGTCACCCTGAGAAGAGGATGTTTGAGCAAAGTCCTGAGGGAGGCAAAGAGGCAAGCCATGCAGTTAATTTTTAATAGTTAACACTCAGATTTTCAGAGAAAAGAAGTTGTTAATAATGCCCCACATACCCAGATACCATGGACCCTGCCACACATCTTGTTCCTGGGCTGTTGTGGATTATACTCCAGCACCATGCTCTCTGTTCCTGGGAGGCTTCGTTCTCCACCTCAGATCCAATTGTTTGCATGTGGTGTCTGCCCTACCAACCCTGTTCTTCCCTGTTTGGCGAGGTGTGGAAGCCAAAGATGAAACTGGACAGACTTCCATAGTAAAGATGGGTTTTCATTATTTTCTTAAGACATTCCTTTTTAAAATATAAATTTTACATTAAAGTATAACATTTATTTTAAAGTACATATACATGCACAGTTTGATAAATTTCCCCTAAATAACAGCCCCTGTATCAAGATATGGAACATTTGTGTTCCCCTCTAGTCCCTTTCCTTCTCCCGAGCAGGTTAATTATTTTACTGACTTCTAACTCCTTGATTAGTTTTGCCTATCTCTAAACTTTATATAAACTGAATCATATAGTTAAGATATTCCATTTCTATCTTAATGCTGTTAGTTTGGAGGGAATTGGGGAATGGGGTTGCTACTGCATTTTTTTAGCACTCATCCTACTTGGGACTCTAACCCCTTCCTCAAGATGCCTCCAGGCCCCATCTTCGCAGATGAAGCAGCCTCATATGTGATAGGCAGTTGAGGAATATTTGAGGCTCTTCCCAGCAGTATACATATGTATGGAGAAAGCCTAGTCAGAGTGCCAAGCTGAACTACTTTCAGCTGACACTTTTGAGAGTAGTATATGCATTTGATAGGATGTCCAGTGCTGAATTTGCTATCATTTTAGGAGGTAAGTTCTCCAAAGTTAAGTTGTGGCTTGTCATCTCTGGGATTATAAGACCTAGCCTGCTCTCTCCCTGGCACAAGTGACATGTGCATGCTTGCTAACTTGCTTTCTCTCATCTGCCCCTAAGAATAAGTGAGAAATTACAACAGAGGAGAAATTGAGGTAGTCAACATATTCAAGATGTTTGAGCCTAGATGAGGAGCCTATGGGCATCTGACATTGGCGTTAGGGGACCCAGACTTCCCAGAGCCTGTTGATATACACATTGTCTTGTCGATACGCTGCCTGGCTCTGTGGGTGGTCTTTGGGCAGGTCCTAGAAGGTTAAGTGTGTTCTGGGCCTGCCGTTTTTTTGCCCCCATAACCTGAATACTCATATAGTTTGGGCTTATATAACCTGGGGTCCTACAGCCAGTGCCACGAGGCTGAGTTAACCAGCGGCTAGTAGCATTTGCTAAATAAAAGTAAAAGTAATACAGGAACCTGTGCAAAATAAAGGAAATTTGGTGATGTTGTTTTTAAAATTAATTTTACCTAGGGTATCATGACACACGTATTCCCAGGCTAGACCACACTGAGTAGTGTATAGCCAGAGTTCATGTATTATTCTGAGTTAATATTTACCTTTTAGTCACTACCATGATTGACACAGTATCATAGTCAGCTGCTTCTCTGCTTCTGTGAAACATTAGTCTCCTCTCACACAGTCTGGAACATGGTATTCATGAAACGGAACCATCTCCCATGGGGTCTCTGCTCTGTAGGAACCTCCAAAGAAATCTTTCCTCTAAACTTCTCCTTGGGAGAGACCAACACACCTCACCTTTCTCTATCAGGTGGTTTGACTTTGCTGGGAGTAGCCAAGGGGCCCCTCTACCCTCTCCGTACTAAAGTTTGCAGTAGTGACCTTGTCTCAGCTGCTGCCATGAAATACTTGCCTGAAAATACTAAATGAATAATACCCAACAATACATTTTAATAATACTCGAATCACTAGAAAAGTATTACATACAGGTAATTAGATGAATTCCTTGACATTTTTCTTAAAACTCTGTTTTTTGAATGAAATATTTAAGTTTCTATTTTATGAGGTTCTTTAGATATATGGCTAAAAAGATTATATTTTCCTTTTCTCAATTAACTTTTGTGATTAGAAAATATGTAAGGTATTCTTATGAGTTTATTATTATTTTTTTTAATACAGGAATCAGGTAAGTTAGAGGCTTTGTGAAAGAGAAAGGCTGTCTGCAGTCTGATGCCTTGAATCCTCTCGTGCCTGCCAGTCAGGCTGAATCATTCTGACCCAGCAGATCACAATCTGGAAATTGCCCTACTATCACAGATGGTTCCTGGGAAATGCCTAGAGCAATGAATGGACAAGTTACTCTTGTCAATTTAAAGAACACCAGTTTTTCCCAGAGCTGTTGAGGAGTTCTTGAGGCATATGTGAGGCTGATTTTAGGTCTAAGACTTGGAGTTCGCAGAAAAATAAACCCTCGACAGGAGCTACCACTTAAGTACATTTTATCAGCTAATAAATGGGTATGTTCTTGGAAAGCCCAGAATGGGCAATTTGATTTTTATAAAGAGCTTTGGATTTCCTCTTTTTTATATGCTTTGACTCCTAAAATAGCCATAAAATATTCCTTAAAATCTAATTCCCTCCAGTTTGAGTCCTGGCTGCTGTATGCTCTATAATGACAACCAGAAACACTGTCCTCATTTGAGACTATGCTGCTGGCATGGTTTCCCATTTCAGCTCAATTATATGTTGAATTTTCTCAAGTAGGACATCTAATGATCCTTCTGAACAGACTGTTTATGCTGAATGAAGCCCTTCAGAGAGCATTTGGGCCTTTCTATCTCTGCTGCTTTTTGCTGGTGCACTCAGCTCACAGTTTTTGACTGATTGTGTGAATTTTATCCTCAGCAGGCAGAACACTAGAACTAAACTCTCCTTCCTCCCTCTGAAGTGCTAGTGAACTATCCCACTATCTGTGAAAGCAAAGGACTAATGGGCAGGCCAGGCGTAAGAGCAGGACATGGAGAAACAACAGCCCCCAGCTTGAGGCCCCCGAAGAGGGTTTAGCATCTTGTCTGTTGATCCCTTTGCTCCCTGGACAGCTAAAGGTTTGGAATTGGTACAGTTATCGAGAGTGGCATCTTAACCAACTAAAACTTCATTGGATCTCCCTCCTTAAGACCAAAATGTGGAAATGGAAACTTTGAAAATTGACTTATTTTTAAGGTACATTTTGGAATTAGGTTAGATTTGGCTGAGAAAAATAGCAGTCCAAAATAACAATAATACTAGCTGACATTTACATAATGCTTATTTTGTGCCAGGCACTGTTGTTAGCACTTTTCATACATTATTTAATCCTTATAATATCCTATGACACTGATAGGATATTACCACTTTAACAGATGAGGAATTGAGGCACAGAAGGTAACATCATTTGCCCAAAGTCACATAGCTAGTGAGTGGTGGAGCCAGGATTTGAGCTACGCATTCTGGCTCCAGACTCTGTGCTTTTAACCACATGCTCTTCTGTCTGACAAAAAGCCACAGGTCACCAGGTTTGGTATGGCAGCCATGCTCCCCATTGTTCTCTGGGACCCAGGCTCTTTCTCCTTAGTTCCCCTATTATTTGTAATTTCCATTCCCAGTGACATTTCTATTGCAAAGTTCTGGAATTATAGAATGCCCAAGGTGGAAAAGACCATTCAAATTATTCCAGAGTTCTGGGTCTTCATTTGGGAAATACTTATGAGCAGTAGGAGTGGTTTCTGACCTGAGCCTTCCTTGTGGGTGTTACTTTTATCTTACAAGCCTATTCTTTTAAAGAGGGAGCTACTGCCTAGGATGATTGCTTGAGTAGCAGCACTCTCTGAAAAGGAAATGACATTCCCCTCATGCACTGCTATGGGTCTGGTCCTAGAGAGGAGTTTGGCAGTACCTGTAAGTTAGGTCTGCCTGAACTTGTGGCCCAGAGCAGTTCTCCACTGGTTAAACAGGATAGTTCCTCAAGTCATTGCTTATGGACTTGGAGGCAGCTGGATACCTGTCCCTGGCACACGTAGGACAGTGAACTAGAGGTTTGTACAGACACACACAAGGAGATTATACAAGGAGCAAAAAGGAAAAGGAAGAATCTGAGCTGGGTCTTAGAGCCCAGTATTATTTAACTAAATTAATAGTGTGACATGGTCACTCCCCAAAGACATTACATAATAAGTGCTTAAGTTGGGAGAAAAAAAGATGATATTTCTTGGAAGATTTTTTCTTCCTCAATGTGATGTCTCAAGTGGACCTTTATATATTATCTGAAGTCTTAGTTTCTGCAGGCTTGGTGATAAAAGGCAGGTGGAGTCAATTATAGCTCTCTTTTCTAAAATAATATACATTTTTTTCCTGACTATAAAAATTATGCTTATTGGAGGAATTTTGAAAAGTCTAGTAAAGCTTAAAGAAAATAAAATCCTTTATTTCTACCACCTGGGGAATAAGCACTGTAAACCTCGTGGTATATTTTGTCTTTCTACTGTGCTTATGTAAACACATAAATATTGTATGTATAGTAATTGAGAGTATACCATAAATTTTGTACCCTACTCTTTTTCCTTAACAGAGTAACATACATTTCCATGTCATTACAAATTCCTAATAAACTTCATCCAAAATAAACTATATCATGCCTACTGTGTGCCAGGCCTTTTTAGCACTTTACATGTATTGTGTCTGTACTTCGATTCTGACTTTAGATTTCTTCCAGGGTCATAGCTTTTCTGATAGAGCAACCCCCATTCCCCAAAAGGATTTTTGTAGCCCTTGATGTCCATTTAAAAATGTCATTTATACAGGATGAGAATCTGCGAGTCGTTACATGTTGTCTTGAGGTTCAGTTTTAAGTCTTAGTAATAATTCTCATAAATGAAAAGGCTGGATTCTGAGTACATTTTTTTAGATGCCTGTTTCTCTGCAGCACTAGGGGGCTGCAGTGAATGTCCTGTTTTCAAAATAGGACTTGTAGATCGAAGGAGAGTAGCTGCCTAGGCGCAGAACTCAAGGACTTGAACGTTTCCGTGTGTGGCCTCTGACAGGCCTACAGGGTCCCGTGGGTTGAGGCGGACTGTCTTGTCAGGCACAGAGAGCCTTTCTTAGTACTTCCACCTCTCTGAGGCAGGAAGGAAACATCACATGGCCTTTTTCTTCTTTGAGTTTCTAGAGGACTCCTTACGTTCTCCCCACTTGGATCTCAGCCAGACAGACAACTTCTCACTCCTGTTATACTTAGTGTGGGGTTTCATGAGAGCTAATAGATGGTCCTTTTTAAAGGAAGTCCTATGGCTTAAGAGTTTTGGGAAATGCTGGATGATAAGCAAGGTTAAACAGATTTACTTAATGAAAAATTTCTTAAAATTTCTCAAATCCTTTTGTTTGCTGTGATCTTTGTGACTCCCCAAGATGAGGCTGTATAAAGCAGCATTTCTCGATTGTCTTTGTCAATGAAACCCCTTTTTTCTTCTTTGGTTTCCTTGAGGACCGATATTTTACAGAAATCACCCATTTTAGGAACTACCAGGTTGGTGGAATTAACTTCTAGAAGCTATCACATGTTTGGGCCATCTTTTTTTACATGCTCATCTTCACTTCTGAGTGGTGAGGCTGTGGCTCTGCTATGTCAGAATTTGGGGATTCCATCTTTAAAAATGAATTATGGGGGCTATCTAATCCTAGCTGTTCTCACTACAGATGAGTTGCTAGATAGCTCACTGAATTTTTGAAATCAAATAATATTTCCAGACCATCTCCAGGGGGCTGGGTATAGCTTATTGAATGTGAGGCCTGAAGTATCTTTTTCTCAAACTGAATGAACAAATGCAGGGAAGAGAAAGATATGTTGGACCCAGTGGAATTGGTATGGGAAGTGGCCTGTTCAACATTGTCATGAGGTTTGCTGGGACATACTGCCCACCTGATGAGGCAGGGGTCAGGCCAGCCCTTGTTCCTTGGCATCAGGTTAGCCTGGCTGTCCCCTGGCCTGAAGGACCCCATCTAAGATACTAGACTCTGTCTTTCTCTCTCCATTTTCTAGAGAAGACCTCTGGACTTTCTTCACCTTTTGTTTTACAGAAGAGGATGTGGAGAACTTCGACGTGACCAACTTGTCTCAGGACATGCTGCGGAGCATCGAAGCTGACAGCTTTTGGTGCATGAGCAAGCTGCTGGATGGGATCCAGGTGAGCTGATTCTGCTCTTGTGGGACGCGTGGGTCCAGGGTTCCTGTGGGCCTTTGCGTTCCTAATTGCTCTTCTATATCAAACAGCCCCCCTGCAGTGCACTACCTCTTTTTGGTCCATCCATCTCTACTCTTCTCATTAGCTTTACAGCTTTCAAAAGGCAATGGTCTGGTGTCCCCCTGGAGTCTCAGGAAGTCTCCATGTTGTCCTGGCTTTGTCATTAGAGCATACCCTTTCTTTCTGCTACGCACCTGGGCCATGTGGTTTGCTTCCACAGTGCAGGGCTCTGTTAGGCTTTTCCCATACTCTGCTGTTCTGTAGATTCTGTTGTTTCCCCAAACACTGGCACTGGCTTTGGAAAAACAGCTTGTGCTTTTAAATGTGTTTCCATGAACTTAAGGGGTGGTAGCATGACTGTTTGGCATTCTTTTTATGCTAAGCTCTATGTCGTTTGCAGGATAACTACACCTTTGCACAACCAGGGATCCAGAAGAAGGTCAAGGCACTGGAAGAGCTTGTCAGCCGGATTGATGGTAGGCTCAGAGGAACAGGAGGTCTTTAGTAATAGCAAAGTATGATTCCGATGCAAGCAAGTTATGCCATGGGACCCTTCCCCAGACCCTTTCCCAGGCATGACCCTTTCCACTCTTTGCTGTTGGTAGCACAGGAATCCTTCCAAATCCCAATAGGAATGTGAAGTGAGAACTCTGCTGTTGTCTCATATTCTTTTTTCTCCTTAGTTTTCTGTCACCAAGTTCTATCAGTTTTCCTTTAGCATCTCTCCTCGAATTTACCCTTTCTTCTTCATTTTCCTAGCCACTACTCTGGTCCAGCCATGCCTCCTCCATATTCTTTCTTCTTCCAAACCTTCTATTCCACAACTGCATCTTGCTAGCGCATTGTTCTAGTCACATCCCTTTTCTGCTCTGAAACTTCCTATGGCTCTCCATTGCTTTTAGAGTCTGTCTGTAGTCTGACTTGTCCTTTAAGTGGTGATGTAACTCAGGACTCTTGGGCTTGACACATGGTCCTCAAGTCTGGCTGACACCCCAGCAGAACTTCCCATAGCTCCCTGGGACCTGTTTGGGCCAGGGGAAATGAGACATAACTCTTCCTGAAGCTTAATGTCTTTGAGAAACAGGACTCTTACAGCAATTCCTTGGCTCTGGCTGGGAATCATGGAATATTAGAACTAAAAGGCAACTCAGGAAGCCCTGCTCTTGACTGACAAAGAAACTGAGGCCCAGGGAGAGAAGTCAGAGTTAAGTTTCATGAAGGTCTGTTAAGTAGGATCCCTAGCATCAGTTAAGTTGTAAAGCTTCTTTAGGACTTCACCAGATCCTATACCAGCTAATACGTCTCATTTCCCAGTTTTCTCAGTCATGGATTTTCTGCTTTAGATAAGCATGACCTTTTTTCTCTTTCTTTCTCCTTTCCTCTGGTCTCTTTTCATGGATTTGTTGACTCACTTCAGCTTTCTTCTATGACCCAAGATTTCAGTCTTCTCAGCTCATTTGATTATTTACAGTTGTTTTTCTCTACATCATATGTGGGTTGTTTTTTTCTTTTTATCACCCTGACCCAGCTGCTAGCCCTGTGGCAGGACCCACATCTAGGTCTCTTGTATCCCTAACCTGGATCCTGGTACAGGGTGCGCCCTGCCATGAGCAAGGCTGCTAAGCCGGCTGATGGACTGGTCAGCAATTGGGTTACAGAGGGCAGAGGCTGTGCTTTCTGCCACTATCTGCCCTTTCCTTGTTTTTTCTGCCCTCACACATGCATGGTAAATAAAGACATAGTACTTCAGGATAGTGGATTTTTAAGTGTCTGTATCTTTATTCTTTGAATTACAGAAGTAATACTTATTACAAAAATTTAAACAATTCAGAAAAACACAAAATAAAAAATGAAAATTCTCCCTCTTCCTTAAATTCTACTCCCCAGAAATAACCATTGTTAATAGTAATTCTTTCAAAAATTGTATTGAGTATTACCACATGTCAGGTGCTGTTGTAAACACATTTATTTTCTCACTTTATCCTCTCCCAGACCTTCTGAGGTATGAATGACTATCCCCATTTTATAGATTAAGAAACTAAGGAAGATAGTGATTTTCTAAAACATTCTATTATTATTTGAAGGGCTGTCAAATAGAACAGGATCAGGTTTGTTTTTAGGGGTTCTAGGACATCACACAGCTACCAAGTGATGGGGGTGAGGAGGGAGCTAGTTTCTGCTGAATATGGGGAAGCACTTTCTGGCGAATCACTTCATTCTTCAGCGGGAGAGACTGTCCTTGAGTAGAGTAGTGGGCCCGTCACTGGCAGGGTGTGAGTCCCTGCTGGTTGCAATCTGTCAGGGATGCTGAAGAGGAAATCCTCGCCAGCAGGAGGGTGGCCAAGGTGACCCCTAGTTCTTTTCCATTCTGGCTCCTTCTCTGATGAGTAATAAGGTCAGGCATCCAAGTGAACATTATATCTCCTTCTTTGTGGCTAGAGCAGCCTTGCGAAGGAAGAAAATACCTAGAACAGCACTATGGGATGTTAAAATAGTTCTACTGTGTGCAGGCTGAGGCCATGCAGTGTTGTTGTGAGATGGCGGAATCAATCACAAAGGACAGTCTAATGCCAGTCTGGCGCCTCTGTCTGGCGTCCCCAGGGAAGGGGTGAAAAGAAATGGAAACTGCCATATTGGTTCATGTGACCTTTTCAGGGTCTAATCTCCTAAGTTGTGCTCTAGGGCCAATGACATTTCCTGTTTCAGAGCAGGTACATAATCACTTCAGGAGGTACGAGGTCGAATACCTACAGTTTGCCTTTCGTTGGATGAACAACCTGCTTATGCGGGAGCTTCCCCTTCGCTGCACCATCCGCCTGTGGGACACATACCAGGTATGAAGAGAGTCCCTGCCTTCTCCATGCCAGACTGTCCTGAGACACCCACTCCCTGCCTCACTATCTGTGGAGTATGGCTGCTCAGAAGTCCCCCCACCTTCTTTCTACTTCTGTGTCAGCTTAGCCTCATGGGCAGGGCCTCTGTTTTTCCAGCCTCAGTTTGTCCAGCCAAGAAAGGGGTGCTACGCTGTTTTCCCACATTACAGAAGGATTGCAACTGAGAGGATTAGCGCTAGCTTTTTGTCAGGGCTTAGAGACCTAACTCTGTTTTTTGCTTTTTCAGTCTGAACCAGAAGGGTTCTCACACTTTCATCTCTATGTGTGTGCAGCTTTCTTGATCAAGTGGAGAAAAGAGATCTTGGATGAGGAGGACTTTCAGGTGAGTAGACAAGAGCTCAGCCTGGGCTGGGATGAGCGTCAGAATGGAGGTTATCCCATTAGTGGGGCTGCAGCAAGTACCTGTCTGGGAAGAGGAGGGGAGAAAGAGTTTTCAGAAGAGGTTGCCACTCCCGGTTGGCAGGAAGTCATTGGGGCCCAAAGCTCTTCCGTAGAAAGGGCCTTAGTGCCCTGAAGCCTGAAGAGCTGCTGGGCGGGCCTGGAGACCTCCAGTCATTCATTGACAAGCATTTGTCAAATGCCTGCCACATGCTAGACACTGAAGGTGTAGGATATGTTGGGAAGTAAAACAGACAGACATCTGTGTTCTCATAGAGCTTATGTACTAGTTGGGGACAGACTTACAATAAACAAAAGTATAATAAATTTAAAAGAGTGTTAGAAGGTGATAAAGAAAATTTTTTAATGTAGACCAAGATAAAGGGGTTATTAGGGAGTGGGGAAAGGATAGTTTGCAGTTTCAAATAAAGTAGTCAGGATAGGTTCACTTGGAAGGTGACATTTGAGCAAAGGCTTAGGGAAGGTGAAGGAGCCAGATGTGGACATCTGGGGAAAGAGTATCCAAACAGAGGGAATAGCCAGAGCAAAAGCCTTAAAGCAGTGGTGTGCCTGCTGTTTTAGGAATCATGATGGGGGCCAGTGTGGCCTGGAGCAGAGGGGTCCAGAGGAAGAATAGGAAGAAGTGAGACCAGAGAACTACAAGGGACTCAGATCACAGAGGACTTTGTAGACACTGGAAAGACTTTGGCTTTTACTCTGAGTGGAAGGGGATCCATAAGAGGATCTTGAGCAGTGGAGGGACACAATCTGACTTATATTTTCAAAGGATCACTGGGGCTTCCATGTAGACTGTAGGCGTGGGCAAGGGTGGAAGCAGGAGACCACCTAGGAGGCTATTGTAGTCCTCTAGGTGAGACATGAGGGTGGCCTAGACCTTGAAAGTAGCAGTGGAGGTGTGAGAAGTAGAGCCAACAGAAATTCCTAATAGAAAGAGATGAGTCAGCATGACTTTACAGTTCATAAGAAGGTGTTAGGGGGAGCAGATTTATGGAGGAAGATTTAGAGTCAGTTTTGAGCATGCTGAATTTTAACTGCCATTAGACATTTAAATGGAGATGTAGAGTAGGAAATAAAATTTACAAGTCTGGAGTTTAGAAGACAGAGAGGTCTGGACTGGACATATATGTTTAGGAGCCTTTTGCTAGATAGTCCTTACAGCTGGGATAGTGGGTAAGATCCCTTAGGAAGTGAGTGAGGACAGAAGAGAGACAAGGACCAGGCCTGAGCCCCTGGCACAATCCTACACAAAAAGGCCAGGGAGAGGAGGTGGGCAGAACAATGGAGGCAGAGGGAATGACCAGTGAGAGTAAAGCATCCTGGAAGCCTTGGGTGGGGATGCGAAAAACACTGAAGAAGGGCAAATGTTAGGTGGTGGAACAGCAGGCAGCTGCTCCAGGAGGCCCAGGAAGGGGGCAAGTGGGGGTCGAGGAGAGAGACTGCCAGGCTCTGTAGTCTGTGGAGAGAAAAGCCTGGAGGTTGTTCGTAGTCGTTATCTCTGGGGGCAGTAGTGGGCTTTTTGTTTTTACTGCTTTGTACATTTCTTAACTGAGAGTTTTTGTTTGCTTTTTAATGGGCATGTATTTCTTTTAAAAGCAGAGGGAGGAAAGCCAGAGAAGGCTGAACGTTTTCCTAAGTTCTAATTAATAACAGAAGTGTTCTGGAAAGCAGCAGCATCTTCATGTGATCCATGAGCAGTGCCACTTTGTAAGTGGTGTTAGGTGGCTAAAACAGAAGCCTCTTCAGCAGATAGATGGCAAGACAGGGCCAGGCTTGCCTATGTAAGGGAGGGCTCTGGAAGAAAAAGGAAAGGGTGGGCTTCTGTGAGATGCCAGCTCTGGTGCCACAGCTGCAGGCAGCTGATGAAGAGCCACCATTTTGCCAACAAGCGGCATAGGTGACATCCTAGGATAAACGAGCACAAGGGGCGGCATTGGCCATGTGCCGAGTGAGCTATCAATTCTGATAATGTGGTTGAGGTGTAGCAGGATATCGAGAGCATGGAACCTAATTTAGTTATCGTGAGCCAGGCTCAGAGGGCCTTGTCATATGTGATAAAAGTGCTTCCCGGATTAGCTTAGGGAGGTGGAGGTGATTCTAAGAATGACTTTTAGCAATTCACAGTATTGACAGAGCATAGGACAATAGCCTGTGACTTTAAAACTGTGTTAGAGATGTTCTTTATTGGGCAGCACATTTGATTATCTGATGGATTTGAGGTCTTCCTACAATAACACACAGAATAACTGGGACTTTTTGTCTGCTGCTATGCTAACATACTCGGGGAGGAGTGTCACCTCTTTCTTTTAAACAAAATAGAATGGGCGATGAAGCTGTATAATCTGCAAAGTTCCTCTCAGCCCTACAATCCTATAATTCTGTGAATAATAAAAGGAAAAAAATGTGTCTGGCTGTGTTAGGATAGACAGGAGGTGACTTTAGGAAACAAGCATGGCACAGGTTTAGAGAAAAGGGCCACCTGTAATTAAATCAAAGCAAAAGAAAGTCTGTCAGTGAATACAGGTATCCCAAAGAGCCCAACAGGCCTAGCCTGGGAGAGAGACATTTTAGGACTAAAAGCTGCAGTGACTCTAAGGAAAACTGCAGAGATGAAGTAGCTGCAGAGATAAAAGCAGAACAGCCATTTACCGCCCTTAAAGAACAGGGAAGAAGAGCCCACTGTGAGGAAGCCAGTGGAGGGTGTCGAGAAGTGGCGATCCCCCTTCTAAAGTTGGGGACTATGCAGAGTAGCACAGTGTTAATCCCTGGTCTCTGGGGCTAGTCTGCCTAGGGTCAAATCCTAACTCTGCCACTTTTCTAGGTGTGTAACTTTAAGAAGTAAATTGGCTCTCGGTATGCCTGTTTTCTTACCTGTGAAATGGGGGTAAGAGTACCTGCCTCCTCGGACTATTATGAGGATTATACAAATGAATACATGTGAAGCTGTTAGAATGGTATACTATTGCTCCCTGTAATATATTCCTGAATCTGGGAAGCAGTAAAGTGAGGACAGAGCTTTAGAAACCCAAGTCTGAGTGATTTTAAACTCACTTGAGTAAACCATGCTCAGCTAATCCTAGGTGAAACTGCCAAGCTGGATGAACTTATGGGGCTGGAGAAGAGGTGCAGGGGCAGAGGGCAGTGTCCCAGCTATGGCGAGAGCCCCCAGAAGGACAGGTACTTACTTCTCCCTGACCAAGCAGTTGTCTGGAGTCACACTGCCTGGGAGAGGGGACCAAAAACTAACAATAGGAGGATCGTATTATCAAGTTTCCTTCCTGAGACTTCTGAGCAAGGGAACTTGAGGCTGCTGTAGGAGCAGGATGGCGCAGTCCTCTGGACCACGGGGGGCTGCTGGAAATGAGAGCTTCCAGCAAGCTGGGCCAAGTCTCTTTCGTAGTAGAGGAGACCTCAGTAATTCTGGCCCTTAGCCTGGGCTGGTGTAATAGAATAATTATGATAATATTAGGTTGCATTTTTTGGAATTGTTATATGTCAAAATAGTCAAATACTGGCAATTTCATAAGATTCAGTGTAATAATTAATCCTTAGCACTTTTAATGTACGAGGCACTATTCTAAATGCTTTCGTGTGTTAATTCATTGAATTCTTGAACAGTCAGTCCCCACAGAATTACTACCCCCATTCTACAAATGGGGAAACTGAGTCAGGACAAGATTAAGTAACTAGGCTGAGGTCACTGAGGAAATAAATGGCAGATACCTGGAATCCATGCTTATACAGTAGCTGCTCATAGGCAGGGATCTTCTTCCTCCTCCATCTCCTCCTCTTCCTCTTCTCAGGACTTCTTCCCCTACCCCCTCAAAACCCCTCTTCTCTCATTGAAAATTGCCAGCAGGCTCTCTTCTCAACAAGTAAATGTTTAACCAAAAATCGGCCCTTTTGAAACTGAAAAAGAAGTCCTCCAGGGTCCTCCTTTTGATCTCCCATTCTTCTGGCTTCCGGGTTTTTCTCTTTCCGCTCCCAGGAGGACCTGCAACATCCTGATGTCCTTCGTGCTCTCATGGGGCTGGAAAACACCCCACATGTGTCTCTGTGGGAACGAGGTGCTCTAATGACTACCACAACGGGCTGGGCACCAGTGCAGTTTGCTGAAGCAGAAAGGGGCTCTGGGCCCACCTCCAGCCAAGATAGCTGCCTGCCCGCTATGGGCTGAGTGTCAGACTCAGGTTTTTAAAGACATGTGTGTGTTTTAACTTTTTATTTTAAAATAATTTTTACTTATAAAAATGTTGCAAAAATAGTGCAGAATTTTCATATATCCCACTCATATCAACTAATTATTACATTTTACACACCATGCTACAATTAACCAACCAGGAAACTCAACATTGATAAACTGCTATTAATCTAAAAACCTTATTTGAATTTTACCATTTTTACCATTTATGTTCTTTTTCTGGACCAGGATCCTACTTTGGGATAGTTCCTCAGTCTTTCCTTGTCTTCCATGACAAATTTTTCAAAAATTTTGACAGGTACTGATTAGTTATTTTATAGAATGTTCCTTATTTTAAAGTTGTTTGGCATTTTCTTGTGATGAAATTTAGGGTCATGCCTTCCAGAGAAGAAACCACAGAGGTGATATGCCCTTCTTAGGACATCATATTACCTGGTACATGGTGTTGGAATGTCCTGTTACTGATGCCCTTGATCACTTGGTTTAGGTGGGTTTACCAGGCTTCTCCACTTTTGTAAAGTTACTATTTTCCCCTTGGTAATTAATAAGTATATTCTGGAGAGAAGAGACACTTTGAGATTATGTAATTATCTGGTTTCTCATCCTTTTACTGACTAGTTTTAGTATCTGTTAATCATTCTTGCTCATAACAGTCATTACTGTGATGTTTGCCTAATGGTGATTTTCTATTTTCATCATTCCTTCTGTATTTATTAATTACATTCTACTCGAAGAGCTGTCCCTTTTCTCCAATTTATTTATTCAAACATTTATATAAAAGATTCATGGGTACTTATTTTATTTGATGGGTTTCCCAACACTGTCATTTATTTTGCTGTTCAGATTGTCTCAGCTTTAGCCCTGGAGTGCTCCTTCAAGATGGATCTGGTGTCTTTTTGATTTCATCATTTTTAAAATACTTTTTACTTTCTGGCATCATCAGATGCTCCAGGCTTATCTTGTATTTTATTTGCCCCAGCCTTGGAATTGACTCTTTCTCCAAGGAGCTCTGGTTAAGCTAGTTTTTTTTTTTCCACTGAAAAAAAAATATTTAGAGGTGTCATGATGACTTTAGAAATAAGATGATAGGAAAGTATTTATGTGAAATTCAAGAACAAGCAAAACTAATTGATGGTTTAGATCAGGTCACTGGTTGGTGGGGAGTGTTGACTGTGGAGGAACATGAGTCTCCTAGGCACAAGAGGCATCTTGATTGGGGTGGTGGTTACATATATAAAAAGTCGTCAGCTGTACACCTAAGATTTGTGTAGTTACTACATACAAGTTTTATCACATTTTAAAACTTAAAAAAAGATGACAGGAGAGCGCACGATAGGATAAGGGCAAACATGGTTCAATTTGTCATGAGGCTACCATTGAAAGGTTGGGAAGAAAATGCAATAACACTAAAAATCTATCTACCAAATAGTCTGACCATGTAAAAATTACTCAAATCAAAATGGATAAAAGCTTACTTTCTTATGGGAAAGCTGAAAGTAAATTATTGTACTTGAATCTTGGTACCAAGTGAGGATCTTGATATTATTGGCAACTTGAGGACTTGAAGGAAAAAGTGTGACCACTAGGATTCAGGGCTGACAAGTCATAGAACCAATCATATGTGGGGGTGATGGCTATGCAAGAGGTTGTACAGCATTGAGTGTGTTGGGGACATGAGCAGTAATGGGAAACCTTCCTGGCTAAAGAGAAGCTTCAGTGGTGGTCAGATAGAGTGATATTAGCCTTGGACTTGAGCACCCTAATTCATAACCTTCAAGACCTCCATGTGCAGTTGTGTACTGCCGAGGAAGTGGGTGGGGGCTTTGCTCCCCGATCTGTGACCCTGATGAAGGCTGTACCTGCCTAAGGGGGCCTGTCAAAGATGTTAGGTCCAAAAAGAAGGAGCCAAGCAAAGGAGACTCTCCAGGGGAAAAGAAAAGACTGAGCATGTGAGAGCTGAGAGGCCTGCTGTCTCCACTCTGATATAAGGCCACATCAAGAGCAAGCCCTTCTCATTGCTTGTCCCTGGCCTGCACTTTGCTAGGTTCTATCTCCCTGATGGTGAGATAAAGGAGAGGAAATTACAGCTGCAGCCAGCCACACAAAGATCAGTGGAAGGATTTTCCTGGCAGAGGAACAACCAGAGCGAAGCCCTATAGGAGTGAGTAGCTGAGGTGTTGGGGGAGAGCAGAGGCAGAGAGAAGGCTTTGTGTCTAGAGTGTCAAAGAAGGTGAAGGGAGAACACTACAAGGACTGATTTTGGAGAACACCATGAGAAGGAGATTTGACTTGATTCGAAAACAGAGGGAAACTTGTATCCCCTTCCCTTGACACATCCACCGCCCCAGCCCTAAAGCCTGGTCCAGTACTCTCTGGGCCTTGACCTGCACTGCTAGATCTTTGGAAATGGAATTATTGAAGATGCCTTAGTCCTAACTCAGAAGCCAGCAGTGGACACTCCATTTTTAAATAACAAAATCGTAGCAATGAGAGTGGACTTTTCAGTTTCTACCCTCTGGCCAAAGGCTGATCCTGGAATGTTAAATGAGACTGGGAAAGCCACAGAAGTAGGTCACTGGAAAACATGTTTTTATTCCTGACACCCAGTGATAGTATACCACTGAAGCAGGTGTGGGTGTCAGACTTTGGGGGAAATTTCCCAGCGTCAAACACAGGACAGGAAACCTGCATGAGTTCTATGAGTGAGTATGGCAGGCCCTCTGTGAATCAGTGCACACCAGGTAATAAAACCAAATAAAAGGAGTTTCTGGGACAGAGAAGGGAAAAACCTCCAAAAATAAAAAAATCAGTGTGTAGAAGAACATGAGCTATGCCAAATTGTGGGCACTCCAGAAAACAGCGTACGGGATATATGTACTGGCCAGCAGAGGTTCTTTAATGGTAGGTGGTGGTGGAATGGAGTGGCCTGGAGAATGCTGACCAGTTCATCTGTGAGTACTCTGGGAAACGGTTATGACCATGGGTGAAGAGGGCAAACAGGTTCCCTATAGCATTGGTGAGCATGTGCGCACATGGGATCTTAGATCTTATTCACTCCATCAGTGACCCCGAGCATCCCCCTGAAACTAGAAGAACTGCATATAGTAGAGCAGCTCCGGGTTCAGGTGAGCAAGGCCCATCAAGGACAAGCTTCTGCCATCCCTTTCCCAATGACTCAAGATGCACATTACACCAAGAACCCATGCCTTGGAGCAATGAGCAGCTTGTAGTAAGGGTGGGTGGCAGCTTCCCTTGAGAATGACCATGTGCTAGAGGTTGCAAACCAGTGCCTTTTGGCCCACTCCTGAGCCTGGCTTTAGTCTTCAGCTCTACCCAGGACATATTGCCTCATTTTCTTGAATCACTGACAATGAAAAAACTAACATTTTGCATTTTGTAATTCCTAATTTATTTATTTTTAAAATAAAACTTATATGGAATAAAGTAACCCACAGAAGCCTGGAAACTTATATGACTATAACAGTGTATCTATGAAAAGTGTGTGCCTGAGTCAGAAACAGGCACCTGAGCAAATTCCTGGTCACCCTACAGTCTAAAAGGCATCTCAGGACAGCATCTGTGAGAGCCCATAAGAGCATGGGACCCTACAGAGATGTTGGGGCAGGTGCGAATGAGGCCCCAGGTGTTAGAATTGATTGCAAGGGGATTCCAAGACCCACAATTCAGATTCCTTTAACTACATAAAATGAGAACAGGCAAGGAAGTCATTGGGACTAGCTGATGACTCTAAATCAAAGTAGCAGCTGGTCTCAGAATCCTTTGCTTTCATCTTATGGAAGAAAACCTTAGAGAGATTCCCACTCTGAAAGTGTCTTTTGTAGGGGACAGATCAGAGCTATTAAATGAAATAGTGCTAAGTCCCTGGGATAATCCAGGCCTAAATAGCAAACTAAATGTAAATATATCCCTTGAACCGAATGGTATCCACCTCTCACTTCTGCAGGAACTTAAAGCGGAATTGTGGAATGTTGCCCAAATATGGGCCCCATATTTACAGATATCCAGTGAATTGCCAGTTTAAATTCTTCCCTGAAGAAGGTTTGAGGGAGCCCTGGTTGCTGAAGATCTTCCAACAAAAGCAGGCTGGTGTGAAAGGACATGATTCCTAGGCCCTTAAACAAAAGCCATTGAGGGAGATTCGACACAGCTTGCTTTGAGGAGAAACTTGCTAAATGAACTAGGTAGTTGCTTGATGCCAGAGAAACCAATGAATAAATTTGGTCTCAAAAAGTTTACATAAAGGACATGTTTTTGAAAATTTGTGTTTTGTTACCTCAAAATTCTCAAAATAGGAGGGATTTCTTTTAAAGTACTTATATGACAAGGAAAGTATTTTTACATGCCTGAATACACTTTACATGGATAAAGAATAGTCCAATATTACTAAGTGATTCTATACGCAGTATTTTATTTAATAGTATATATTTTATGAGGCATTTGAGTTTTTTTGCTATCAATTACTTGGCTGTTATCACTGAGTAAAATAATCAGCTCTTCCAGATTTCCTTCATATAACCTCTTCCATGACTTTTCTTTCTGTTCCTTTGATGTTATACCCTACTTCTCACTTTAAAGTAAGCAGTTTATAGTGTAGTGGTTATGAGCACAAACTCTAGAACCAGATGGCCTGGGTTCAAGTCTCAGTCCAGCACTGTGACCCGGGGCAGGTTTATTAACCTCTGTGCCTCAACATCCTCATCTGTAAAATGGAGGTAATGTGTATCTCATAGAATTGATATGAAGATTAAATGAGTTAATACAGAGTGCATGTGAAGCATCTAGGGCCCTGTCTGGTAGGTAGTAAGTGCTTAATGAATGATTCTATCATTGTAATCATGATTATCCTCGATGTTCTCACTCTTCCTCTTCAAATCTCCATCTGTTGGACATTCTCTAATGGGTTTCCCCCTGTGCCTTTTCCTTACATGAGTCTCTTTGATTATTACCTACTATTTCTTCTTCTCCCTCGGAGCTTTATCTAATTGTTTTCTCTTTCTCCTCCCCCACCCCCACCCCCACCGGCTCATATTTCTCTGCCATATTCCTTTCCTTTGGGATCTGTGGATTCTCAGCAGGTACCTGGGCCAGGCCCTTTTATACTATTTCAACCATTTCCAGCTTGCTTCTGTGGAAGCCATTGCCCCTTTCCATTAATCTAGAACCTTCTCTGCTGCTTGCCCCACTAGCTGTCTTCTCACAACTGTAGTGTTTCATATGACTGCATGCCATGCTTAGTTCCCAGGAGCTGGTTTTGTAGCATATCTTCAGTGTTCCCTGCCCCGGCAGTCTCTTTTCTACCTCTAGAGAAAAGCACCTGATTTGTGACTAACACTTTATTCCCCAGCCATAATCATTGGGTCCCTACCTCTTTATCTTAATCCCAAATTTATCAATATATTGGGCAGGTTTCCCCATTGTTAACAGCACTGCGGTTTGCATTTCTAGGCTTAGCCGCCAGGTGGCAGAGTGGTTTCTCACAAGTAAGCCTAACTGTCCTTGGGGGAGGTTAACTTAGCCAGGGGTAGAATTGTTTCCAGGCTTCTGGGAGGTTTCCAGCAAGGCTATAATTGGAAAATACTGATAGATCCTATCCAAGCAAAGAATATTCTCTTCTAGAGAGATCACCCTTTTGTTGGTTGCTTTTGTTTATCAATTGTATGTGTATATAACCATTATAGAAAATTTAGAAAATACCAGTAAGTAGAAAGAAAAAAAATTAGGTACCTGAAGTCTTGCCACACAAAGGTGGTATATTTTCTTTCAGACATTTTATTATGCAAATATATATGAATAATGCATATTATATGTATATAACTGTTAAACCATTTTGAATACTTTGTAACCTCTTTATCACTACAAAATATAGTGGATGTTCTATAATGTCAGAAAGCATAGATCTACATCATTTTCTCTATTTTTGTATTTTTACACATTACATGAATACATGGTTATGCAAAGATTTTAAAAACATTAAAATAATAGCCAGGCTGCAGGGTATTCTGTTTTACAGATTTACCTTTATTTAACGAAAGGTCACTTATTCTCTGTGTGCCATCTAGAAGTTTCCTTCCTCAGGATCTCATTATTAGTCCTAAGTCTCAAGTGTGCTTTTATTCATTCAGGAGCCTTTTAATTCCTCTCACAGTAACCCCAGACCTGGTTGCCTGTCTAAATCACTGGGGACGTTTGTGATCGAAGTGTAGATTGCCAGATCCCACCCCAGGTTTTTAGAGTCCAAAACTCTAGGAATGAGTCTTGGGCTCATGTATTTCTAAGAGTTCCTGCAGTCAATTCATCTCGTGCAGTCTGGTTGGAACTGCTGGCTGTGATGACAAGTGGGATGATCACTTGAAGCCCAAAGGGTTTCCATTGAGTCTCTGAGCCCTGGAATCTTCTTTCTTATTGGTTGAGTCTAAATAAATATCATGCCTTCAGTTTCCCTTCGATGGAAGGTGGGGCCTGGTTCTGAGTCAGTGAGATGTGCTCAAGAAGTGGCCTAGCGATTTGACCTTACCCAGCAAGTTAATTGAAAGTGGGAGCGAGATTTTGTGCTAACAAAAACAATTTGTACAAAAAAAGGAAGTTTTCCAATAAATGAAGTTTAAAAATTTAATATTAAGTGTTAATATGGATACTTGGGTGTTAATATGGATACTCTGGAGGGAAGTCTAAGAGTTATTGTTAGCTGTGGTGTGGCTCGAGAGAAGGGCAAGCTATGAGAAGAACAAGGGAGTTTAGTTTAGGGTCCACATATAGAAGTCAGGAGATCTCTGAATGTGAATGGAAAAATGATTATAGGTTTATTTTTAGTGACCCCGTAATTGAAAGTTAGCATTTCCTACAATGATGAGTTTAGGCAACAAAGAACAGCAATATTAGCAGTACCTGTCTTTGTCACTAGTTCCAAGTATTTTCACTTTGTTAAGTTGTTGCCAGTATCTCGAAACATGTTCATTGCTACTTTGAAATTATGGTAGTTATTTAATCTGCCATTACATCTTGTTTTAGAATGTATGTAATGAAATACATTTATTATATCACAAATTTATTTTTAAATATTTTGACAGCTATATTCAGTTTAACTGGTCTCTTTTGTGATACTGTGTATTTTATTTTCTGTATTTAAAATCTTTATTCTGAGAAGGAGTCCACAGGCTTCACCAGGTAGCCAAAGGGTCTGAGGTACAGAAGTTAGGATCTCTATAATAGAGACTATAAAAGTTAGAATAAAAGTTGACTTCTTGAGGAGGATGCTGGTAAAAAAAAAAAAAATGGTGATACTTTTTCTAGTTTGAGTGGGGGTGAGGGCACAGGAGTCAGGAGAGGAGTCAAAAAAGAGGCCAGAGGTCAGGGAGACCAGAAGTCATGAGGGAGGGTATTATATTACAAGGGACAACATTGAAAAAAAAATAATAAGTTGAGATAAAAATGTGGTTCTCTTTAAAAAAGAAAAAAAAAAGCTTTGAGGCGAATGTAGAACTGAGGCTAAGACAGAACTCAGGGAGAATTGTTGCTGTTAGAAATGAACAGTCCAGAGATGTTCAGAGCAGCTAAAAGCAGTTTTTTAATGTTAGTGTATGGGTGGATTGGATAAATATCAATAACTGGTTGAGTAACTAGTCTGGTTGAATGAATTTCAGTAACAAGGATATTCTGGGAGCGGGTGTTTGTTTACCTGGAAGGTACAGGAAAGATGCCAGGTACTGAGGACTGGGGGAATATGGATGGATAGAGATGCATGTAGCCTAATTGCTTTCTTATTAAGTTCTTCCTATGGATTCACCACCATTTTGGCTTAATGCTTTGAGTTCTAGTCTAAGGCTTGGAGATCTCAGGGAAAGACGTTACAATTAACAAAGTTTGTTTAATGAGAGTATTCAGTTCCAGTGGAGATCGGGAAAATGAGCATTTTTATGGAATGCATTTTCTAGATGAGTGTTAAGTACTTTAAAATGTTCATGCCCTTTGACATAGTAATTTCATTTCTAGGAATTTAGCACAAGGAAATGGTCTAAAATACAGCTTTATGCAGAAGGTTGTTCATTATAATTTCATTATAGTGAAAAACCAGAAATAATCAAGTGCTCAAAATGGGAAGATGTAGAATAAATTATAATACATCTGAAAAATGGCCATTGAAAATGTCTCCAAGGAATTTTTAATATCAGAGGAAATGCTTATAATAGATGCTAAATAGGTTGAAAATTATATAGAGAAAATATTTCAACTGTGTAAAATGTGCAGGAAAAAAGACTGGAAGGAAATACGTGAAAACATTTCAAAGTAGTTTACTTTTGATTATAAAGTTATGGGTAATTTATTTTCTGTTTTTTACTTTTTACTAAACAAAACTCCCACAGAATGTGTATTACTCAGGAAAAAAAAATGTTCTATTACACAAGTAACATACAAAGACTTTATTGTAAAAATTGAAAACAAAGGTCTTAAAAGATATAGAAGTAGGAGAAAACTCGAGTCTCCCATCCCTAAAAGTAACCACTATTAACAGTATACCACCTAGCCCTCTAAAATTTATATATACATATATGAATTATAAATATATTATGTTTTCCTTATTTACTTAAATGATATACTACACGTATTTTTCTGCAACTTACTTTCTTTTTTATTCCTAAAAACATCTTAGATATCTTTCCACCATGGCACGCACAGTCGCACTTCATTTTTTACAGGTGCTGCCTTATATTTTATGATATACATAACCATGGTTTACCGAACTATTTCCATACCGACAGACACTTCTCTAATGTCGTTTTCCCCACTATTTGAAGCAGTGGTGCAGTGAATACCTTTGTACAGGAGTGTGAATATTTCCCTAGGAGAGAAACTTTGAAGTAGAGTTGCTGGATCAAACCCCATGTGCATTTTGATAGACGTGGCCTGTATTTGTTAAGATGATACAAACTTGTCTCCTGTAACTGAGACTTAGAATAACAGTGGCTTAAAACCATATACTTACTTATGTCTCTTTAATTAACAGTCTAAGTGTAAGCAGCCCAGGGCTAACATGGCTCCAGGGTAGCAGGAACTCATTTCTTCTATCTTATTGCTGTGTCATCTTCCATAGATGGCTTTAATCTGATGGTCTACGATCAGTAGTCTCCAACCTTTTTGGGACCGGGAACTGGTGCTCCTATGAGAATCTAATGCCTGATATCCTGAGGTGGAAGTGAGGCCGTGATGCTAGCGCTGAGGGCAGCTGCAAATACAGGTGCAGCTTCACTCAGCTCACCTGCCACTCACCTCCTGCTGTGTAGCCCAGTTCCTAACAGGCCACGGACTGGTACTTGTCCATGACCCCGGGGGTTGGGACCTCTGGTCTAGGAGGACTGTTTCCATTGATACATTTATAGCCATTTTTTAGGAAGGGGAGAAGGAAAAGTATAGTGCAGAACCCAGAAGTCATACTGTCCCAGAACTGGCCAGCTTTATACCCATCTAAATTTCTGTTATCACAGAAAGAAATCTCATAAAAGATATGCAAAACCTCTTCACTGAAAATTATAAAACATTGTCCGAATGTTCAGATCAGCTAAGGCAAGGTTTTTAAAAGTAACAATGGCATGTGGGTGGGCCATTGGCATTCTGTACATTACTTAGACACAGCATGCAGCTTTTTGTCTATCTGGTTGTTTTCTCTTTTTTCTTACTGATTTATTGGCATTCCTTTTTGATTATGAATATTAACCTTTTGTCCTTTATAGGTGTTATTATAGTTTCTTCCATTTTAACTTTATTTTTGGTGCCTCTTGACATATTAAGAATTAAAAATTAAAAGTAATCAAATTTGTCCGTTTGTTTATGGCTCTGGGGTTTATATCTTGCTACTATTATTTTTATAATCAGAAAAATAACAGGAATGTCCAGTTCAGAAAGAGAGAGAAAGAACTTGAAGCAGCAGCAATAGTGTGGGTCACTGTATTACAGAGAGAACCTAAAATCTCATATTTATTTTTACTCTAATATCCTCTTTAATAGGCTGTCTCCATGGAGCTGTTTGAGGGGCTTGGGCTTTGAAAACTGAATAGGATTTAGATAGGTGGAGGAGAAAAGAGAAAGTGTTCCAAGTAAAAGGAACAATATGAATTAAACCATGGAGACACAAGTAAATCTGGCTGTGGTGGACCTGGCTGGCTGAGGCATGTGTGTTGAGAATAGTGGGAAATAAGCTAGACAGGTAGGTGGAGGATGGTCTTTGGAGAACAGGGCAGAGGATAAATAGGGTGATTAAAAGTGAACATTGTGTTGCAACAACAATGTCAAATGCAAAAGGATATGTAGCAGTCTCCAGTAAAGGTTTTTCTTTTTTTTCTCTTTTTTTTTTTTTTTTTAAAGAAGCAGCAAATTAACTAACAAAAAGGAAATGGATACTGGATAACAAAAAAGGATACTGAATATAATCATTTTTGAAGGCTGCTTGGAAAAACATGAAAATTATAGTAAAACAATTATTTGAAAGCATATAAAATTATAATTTTGATTACAACTATTTAAAGAAATATACATGTGAAAAAGACTTAAAAGGAATACTTCAAAATTAGGAGAGCTATTTGGATGATGAGTGATTATTTTTCTCTTTTAAATACCCTTATTTATTGTTGTCATTCTCTGATATTTTTAAAGAGGCGTGTAGTAGTGCATTGGAGAATTAGTAGAGGCTTTGCAAGGCTTCCTGAAAGCGAACCAGGGGCCAAAAGCTGTATGCGGCTTTGAAGGAGGGAAGCCAGACCCTTTGCGCTGTGTGACCCAAGAGAAAAGGGCCCAATTCCTAGTCTTGCTGCTCCTTAGCTATGTAGTCCCAGCAGGATAAAAGTCCTTTCTTGCATTTCAGGGTCTCCTCATGCTGCTACAAAACCTGCCTACGATACACTGGGGCAATGAAGAGATCGGGCTGCTGCTCGCAGAGGCATACAGACTCAAGTACATGTTTGCTGACGCCCCTAATCACTACCGCCGATAGGTGCTGTCTCCCCATGAGGACCCAGACTGCCCCCATCTCTGATGGCAATCTGATCACTGTGGCCACTGTGCGAGCCATGGACCCTGACCAGGAACCACTCCTGCTGTAAAAAGCTCACATCCGCCACCTAGGTCTTAACTTTTGGGCGTGCCTGTCCACCACTCCATGTCTCTGGATGGGTCTCCTGGACCACTGTCAGTATTCCATGCCACGTGAATGGGCCCAGCTCTGGGAAGTACAGAAAAGGAGGTACAGGGTTGTCTGCTCCTTTAAAAGAAACTGGACAAATGAAGGGGAAGGCTCAGGGTCTTAACTCACATTGTCTCTACGTGGACTGGCTGTCTCTTGCCTCCTAGCCCCAACTGATACTGTTGCTTTATGTGACATAGTTTGATTTGATCACAAGTGAAAAATGCCTTATGTTTTCAAAAAACTCCTGGCCCCTCTCCCCAGTTCCTAGCCCTTTACCTTCTGCCCTAGTCTGAGCCAGTGAGGAGGCAGCTTTTTAAGACCATTATTCTCAGATGGAGGAGGCACTAATGCTTATAACTCTGGAAGAGGCCTATACCCAAGGGCTAGGAATTTTATTTTTCCTTTTCTCACCAGTATGTGAGTGTGTATTTATGTGTGTGGGTGGGTGTACACACCCATCGGCATTTAGTTACTTGTCTGAATTTCTGTGTCCGGATTAGTCCCATCACAACCAGCTGGGAAGGGCCCCAGTGACCACGTGTACAAGCATCCCTTGAGAAGGATCAGGGCAGGGGAGGGAGAAGGGGCTTTTTACCTCTCCAAGCCCTTTTTCCATGATGACCCACTCCAAGATATTATGTGTAAATTGTGTTATTATGTATATGGGTAAAGATGTACAAATATATGTCCTCTTTGTAGCAGATATGATTTTATATTTATAATGTGCATCACCATGTGAAAGCAATCTAGGTCACTAGCACAGATGAAGTTGCCAGGCAGGTGGCTTTAGTGCCTCCGGGTTCGTTTTTGGGTGCCCTCCTGTGAGGGAAGTGGATGGGAGTCTGCTAGAGTGAGCATAGCTGAGCAAATGAAGCTCAGTGGCAGCCATCCCAAACATCAGTGTCTCACAGTTTTTTTCTCCTTCCCCCTCCCTGGCCTTGTGGAGCATCTGCCCTGCTCCTTCCCCATCTTTAGTGGACAGAGCTCCCCACCCTTCACCTCTAGTCACCTCCTAGAGAGAGGACCACAGAAGCAGAAGCCCTTCTGCATGTTTTTAGCCCCTGCCTTTCCCCTAGAATCAGGGGAGGGCTTTTGTTTTTACATTTTTAAGTCAGCTTTGTATTTAAGACAGAAGCTGTGACTGTCAGTGCCAAGAAAAAGGGTTTCCTATGTGTCCCTAGGGTTTTGGGCTCTTCTCAGAGAGAGGCATTCGGTGGCCCCCCCTCACCATCACACCTTATGCAGCCCATAAGATGTGTGACCCACGTTTGATTTTTGGTGTTTGGTAGTGGAGAGATGGGGGATGGTGGCAAGCAGCTGTCATCTTCTTGGGAAGCCAAGCAGTGTCCCCAGTGAGTGACACCCCTGAGTCTCTGCTAGTGGAGCCCCACCACGTAGGCATGTTACATTTCTCATCTGGAGCTGTTTCTCAGGCATTCTTCCTAACCCTGCTCTTCCCCCTTCAGTGTGCCTCAGTAGTCTCCTCGACAGAGAGGGCTCGTGACCTGCCCTCAGCTGGACTAAAGAAAGACACTTGTGTTCCCAAGTGGTGGTTTTATTTTTTTAGTTTTTATGTTTGGGAAATTGTGGATAAAGTGAAAGAACTGTAAATAAATAGTGTATTTCTCCTCCACTGCTGATTTTTCTCCCATGGAATTGTATAACATGGAACCTAAGGAGTCTTCTTTTCTCAGGTATTTCCTGTTGATCTAGTAAGTATGGGGGACAAGCCTTCTTTAAGACAAGCAGGGGGTCAATAGAAGATCAAAAGGCAGATTCGGGGACATCAGCAAACCCTGACCAAGCACCTTCTCTGTGAAGGGTACTATGGAAACTATGAAAATGAGTAGTAACATGATTCTTGAGCTGATACTTACAGAGCACCTTGCCACATGCCAAGCACTGTGATAAGCACTTTATGTGGATTATTTAATGCATCCAGAGGGAGTATATAATATAATGGAGGTTAGAAAACATACTAGAATTTCAGTGCTGGACAAAAGCCTAGAGATATTTAATTCAACACCCTCATTGTTCACAGAGGAAAACCCAGTGCAAAGCCAAGGAAGTGAGACCCAGAGGACCTTCTGGCTTGCCTGCACAGCGTTTTTTCCCACCAAACCATTTAGAACTAAAATGTGTTCAAAGGCTGGCCCTCCACTCAGGATCTTCATTAATGATTTATCAGTCTCTCTTCCCTCCCCGCCCCCAAACTTTTTTTCTTGAGGGGGTGTGGTCTTCGGTTGGTTTTTCTCTTGGTAACCTTAAGAAAGGTAGTTGACTGCCTTTTTATCTGTGGTATAGATTGGAATGGTTTATTTGCCCAGAACTTCTTCCCAGGATTCATTTGAGTGTTTCTTGGTTTCAGTCATTAGGATTGAATTCAGCTACATGTAACAGAAGCCACAAATAACTGGCCTATAAAACATGGGAATTTACTTCTCCCTCAGATAAAAGCCCAAAAGTCGGAAGCCCAGGAGCCTAGGGCTGGTGTGACGAGTCTGTTTCACAGTTTTTAGGAGCCTCACACCTTCTCTAGGTCTTCATAGTCAACTAGCACTCCAGGTGCTACATCCACCCACTTTCCCAAGAAGGGACAAAACAAAAAGGACAAAGGAAATGTGCCAGCAGTGTTTTAAGGAAGGTTCCAGAAAGCTGCCCTATAATACCTCCTCTCACGACTCACAGGCCAGACCTCATTCCCATGGTAGGTGACCTTATTTGCTTCAAGGGGCAAGAGCCTTTTGTTGACAGGATTTGGTTTGTCTTGGATTGGACTTTGCATGTCTAGCATCTTTATAAAACTCTAAGGGTTGAAGTCATAAACTAAGTCCTAGTAACTGTGCCCTTCATACCTCTTCTGGGGACATCCAGCCCTCAACTCCTGCTTGGAAACTGTCTGAAGGTGGAGCGAAGGTACAGTGACCACTGAACAGAGAAGGTATCTTGAGACTGGAAATTGAGGCAGGCAAATCCACTGATTATAACAATTTTTTGTAGGGTAAGTTACAGGAAGACTGGTTCTGAGCAGAAGGCCACCCCACAGTCTGCACAGATAATCTCCGCTGCTAAGACAATTGTTACAGTAAATGTTTTGTAGTATAGCTGAACTACTAATGATCAGTAAGACAAAGGGACCATACCTCATGGTGGTCTTACAATGGATAACTGCTTACAATTGATGCCAGCACCTAGTTTGATTTTTACCTCAGTTCCTATGCCATTCTGGCTTTTTACTGACTAGGATCTTTATGGTTATACTGTGTATGCTTACAGGACACAGGTGATCATTAACTAACTATGAGGCTTTGGTGCTGGCTGAGACTAGTTAGGTCAGAGTTCAGAACATGGAAACCAGAAGGAAATCAGGGCACACAAAGATGGAGTAAGCTTGTTTGCATCTGCATCGATAAAGAGACAGTTTTGGAAGCTGCCATAGACACCAAAGAGGATTTTAGATTCATGATGAAAATGATGAAATTCACACAGAATCAGAGAACATAAAACACATTACCATGAGACCAGAATCTTCTAAACCTGTGCCAACTCACCATGATAGTTGTGGCACACCCAAAGCTACAGCAAATCAAAGTATACTCTTATTTTGGCGAAGGCTGAATTAGAATTCTTAGAAGTAAGGAGAACCCCTGTTCATTTTGGTTCAGCAAGTGGCTTGTGAGCTGTAGTGTCTGGGTGGTGAGTGTATAGTCCCTGTTTGAATTGATAGCTGTGGTGGGAAGTCTCGGAGCCAGACCCTGGGGATTTGCTACTTTTGCTATAGGGACATACCTGTCTCACCCCACCAAGCTATCTAAGAGAAGAAACCCAGATCTTCTCTTCAAACCACTGGTCTTCAAATTTTTTTCCATCATTTTAACCTATATCTTTATATTTAATGTGGGTTTCTTAAAGACAGGATACAGTTGGGTCTTCATCTCCAATCCAATCTGACAATTTCCTGTTTTTAATTGGTGCATTTAGACAATTTACAATTAATATTAATATGGTTGGATTTAGGTCCACCATTTCATTTGTTTTGTTCTCTTTATTTTTGTTCCTCTCTCATTTATTGCCACCTTTTGGATTATTTGAATATATTTTTAGTATTCTATTTTAATGTATCTTTTGACTTGTGGCTGTATCTCTGTATTTTTTAAAAACTACTCTAAGGATTATGACATATATACCTGTTTAAAGACTATGTGCAGTTAATATTTTTATCACTTCAAGTAAAATGTAGAAGCTTTAAAACCACATAGATCCTTTGAGTCTCTCCCTTTATATTATAGTTGTCATATGAACTGTGTTGACATACATTGAAAACCTGATCAATTTTTGCTCCCAATAGTTAGTCTTTAAAAGAACTTAAGAGGAGATATTTACCATGTATGTTTTGCCTTCATTCCTTAAGTTCTAAGTTTCTCTCTGATATTATTTCCCTTCAGCCTAAAAAAATTTCTTGAGCATTTCTCATAGAGCAGGTGTGTTAACAATTAATTTTCTTTCAACTGAGAATTGTCTTTATTTTTGCCTTCATTTCTGTATGTATTTTCTCTGGATATACTTATTTTCTTTTGGCACTTTAAAGGTATTCAACTGTCTTGACTCCACATTTTCTGATGAGAAATCCAGAGTCATTGAAATCGTTGATCTATATCACTTTTCTCCAACTGCTTATCTTAAAAAATGTGGCAAAAGGTATGTAACAAAATTTGCCATCTTAATCATTTTTAAGTGTACAGTTCAGTAATGTATAATCACACTGTTGCGTTACTTTCACCACCATCCATCTCCAGAACTCTTTATCTTGCAAAACTGAAACTCCAAACACCAGCTCCCTATCTTCCCCTACCCCAGTCCCTGACAACCACCATCCTTTCTGTCTCTGAATTTGACTAACTACTTCATATAAGTGGAGAAATACAGTATTTATCTTTTTTGTGACTGACTTATTTCATTTACCATATGTCCTCAAGGTTCATCCATGTTATAACATGTATCAACATTCCCCCCTTTTTTTATTTGAGTCAAAAGGAAGATATTAGAAAAGGGGTAACACTCCACATAGAGAGCATGGTCTCCTCTCAGAGGCAGAGAATGAGAGGGACCTCCTTCCCTTTTTAAGGCTGAATAATATTCCATTATATGCATATACCACATTTTGTTTTTCTAGTCATTTGTCGATGGTCAGTTGGCTTACTTCCAATTTTTGGCTATTGTGACTAATGCTGCTGTGAACATGGGATATAAATATCTCTTTGAAACCCTACTTTCAGTTCTTTGGGGCATATTTTCAGAAGTAGAATTGCTGAATCATACAGTAATTCTATTTTTAATTTTTTGAGGAACTACCGTATTGTTTCTCAGACTGCTTTTTAGATTCTCCATCCACTTATGGGTTGTTTTGTTTTTTGTGTTTTGTAGTTTTTGTTTGTTTGCTTTTTGCATTTTTCTTGTTGGGAGTTCAGTGCATTTCTTAAATCTGTAATTTTGTCTTTCATCAAATTTGAGAAGCTTTCGGCTATTATTTCCTCAAATATATATATATTTTTTTTGCACCAATCTCTTACTCCAGCCCTGGGACTCCAATGATATGAATTTACACCCACAGTCCCTAAGTCTCTATTAATTATTTCTTCAGTCTTTTTTTATTTTAGATAACTTTCTCTTCATATATCTTAAAGTTCATTAACTCCTTCTCTGTCAACTCTATTCCACTATTAAGCCCATACAGTGATTTCTTTTTATTTCAGTTCTAACGTTTCCATTTTTTTAATAGTTACTATTTCTCTACTGAGAACTTCTCTTTCAAGTGTGTTTACTTTTACCTTTGGAGCATAGTTATAATACTTGTTTTAAGTCTTTGACAATTCCAACATGTGAGTCATATTGAGGTTGGCATCTTTCTGTCATCTTTTCTCATAAAGTTTGTTACATTTTCCTAGGTCTTTGTATGTTGAGTGGTTTTGGATTATATCCTGGACATTTTGAATATAGTGTGTGAGACTCTGGCTCTTATTAAAACCCTCTAGAGCAAGGGTCAGCAAACTGTGGCCTTTGGGCCAAATCCAACCTTCCTCCTATTTTTATAAATAAAGATTTATTGCCCAGGGTTTTGGCATCCAAAACACTTTTATTGGAACACAGTCTATTCATTTACATATTGTATGTGGCTGCTTTGGCACTGTATCAGCAGAATTGACTAGTTGTGATAGGCTGTATGGCCTAAAATGTTTACTGTCTGGCCCTTTATGAAGTTTGTTTGCTGACTCCTGGTCTAGTAAATGTTGGTTTTGGTTTTTGTTTTGTTTTTAGCGGTCAATCTTGTTCATACTGCAAGTCCTGTCTCATCTTCTGTGGGCCATGTTCTAATGTCATCAGTTTTTCAGAGGCTTTTGCTATGCTGCTTGGAGTTTTTTTTTTTTTTTTTTTTTTTTGACCATGCAAAACTTGTGCCATTTCATACAGAGAATTAGGGGATCACTTCTCTAGCTTGCTTCTCTCTTAAGTTCCTCCTGCACTCTGGCTCGCAGGTGCTGTTTCCTTGTCAACTAACTAGAAGACAGCCTTTGTCAATTGAAATATCTGCTCATACTGCTGCCACCACTGCTCCATAATTGAGGCCTCCCCTTGCGACAGGTTTGGTAGAGAGAAAAAAAAATTAATTGTAGTTTATCCTGTCTCTCAAACTCTCTGTCTTGCAGGGATCCTTTTTCCAAGTCCACTGCTCAGAGAAAGAAGTTTTGTGACATAATGAATATATATATATACTTGGTCTCTGCCCCTGGTTCCTGACACAGAGCTTCTAAAACCCTTGGAATTTCCTGAGTGATAGGAGCAGCTTTTGCTCTAATGAGATGACTCTTGGTGAGCTCCTGGATAGCTTCAGGATGGGGGCTGGTGACCAGAAAGACCAAACCATGATTAGAACTATCAGCTTTACCCCTGGGATTGAGTTAATAATCAATTATGCCTACATGATGAAGCCTTCAGAAAAAAACTGACAAAAGATTCAGAGAGATTACAGGTCGGTGAACACATCCATGTGCTGGGAGAGTGGTGCTTGCCAATTCCACAGGGACAGAAGCTCCTGCACTCAGGACCTTCCAGACCTCTCCCTATGTACCTCTTTATCTGGCTTTTTATATAAACCAGTAATTGTTAGTGTTTCCCTTAGTTCTGTGAGCTGTTGTGGCAGATTATCCAAACTGAGGAAGGGTTTATGGGAACCTCCAATTTTTGGCCAGTTAGAATTACGGGTGACATTCTGTGACTTTCAACTGGCATCTAAAAGGGAATCAGTCTTGTGGGACTGACCTGTGGGATCTGCACTAACGCTAGGTATTTAGTGTCACAATGAAATTGTAGGACGACACCCAGGTGGCCTCTAGAGAGTTAGGGAATTGGTTGGAGTGGGAAAAACCCACACGTGTTTGGTATCAGAAATGTTCTAAGTAGAGTAGAAGAAACAAGAGTTATTTTCTTTGAAGTTTTTCTCTCAGTTTTGGCTGCCTCTACTGTGTGACGCTCCCCAAGTGGGGCCTACTTTCTGTCAAGGCTGTGAGAGGAAAAAAAATTTGAGAAACTCCTCTCATACAGATAGCTTCTTTCAGCTTTGACTTTCCCATCCATATCTGCCTGCTTGTTTACTTCGTAGAGTTCTCAGGACAATAAATCTTTATTTATAAAAACAGGAGGAAGGTTGGATTTGGTCCGAAGGCCATAGTTTGCTGATCCTTGCTCTAGAGGGTTTGAATAAGGTCCAGAGTCTCACGCACTATTTATCTTGTCCAGAATTTTTCATTGTATTTAGTATCAGAGAGTGGCTACAGTGGACTCACTCCATCTTGTCTAGCACCAGAAATCCACCAAACACTTTTGACCACAACCTACAGTGAAAAACACATTTTATATTGGGCTCAGTACACAAACAGAAAAACACACAAATATAAACATTTCACAAATAATACTTAACCTATGTGTGATGGTCTCAGACCTGTTTATTATATTCCATTTTTCAAAAATGGTCAAGACTCAATAAGAAGTTGTAACCTGAGTTTGAAAAACACAGCTCCAAATATTATTACTGAAAGGTAGAGAAGCCTGCTACTAGCTGAAATCAACTTAAACACATTTCAGCAAATCCTAAATAATGAATACTTGAGCTGATAATGCAGTAAATTTGTGAGTTAAAAAAAATGTAATGAGAATTGCATTATAATCTTGGATTGTAGAACTCAAGCATCTCCCACTCTTCCCCACTTTCCCCAGCCCTGGACAAAGGTGAATCGAGTTAGGGATCTTTATAATTTTTATAGTCCAAAAATAGCCAACTCAGAGTGATGTGATTCAATTGTAAGTCACCCCAAGCTAATTTTATATTAGGCATTTGATACCATGTATTACCTGCAAAAATAACAGCCTGAAGCCATCTCTGCATTGAGAGAAAAACAAGGTAGTAATTATTGATGCCTGATTTCCATTGCCTCTTTTCTCTCCCTCTTGCCTACCTTCTTTCCTCCCTCCTCTTCCCTCTCCTCAGTTAAATCAGATGGATAATAAATATTTGAACTGGATACTGATCCTTGGGCAATGCTTAAAGTGCTTAAAGAAATAGCTAGGGCTCCAACCAAAAAGGAGGTAGTGTCCTACAGTACTCATTTCAAGTACCTCTGAAACATCCACCCTAATTACTGATTACCAATACCTCCAGAATATAATGAACTTGATGACTCATTGTAAATACTTCCAAAATATAATAAACTTGATTAAAGGTATCAGAAATATCTTCTGACTCTATACTTGAAACCCTTTGTTTACATAAAATAGCATTTAACACACTATCTGATGAAAATGGTAGTTTTTTCCCTCAATACTTCTGTTTTTCAAAAACTTTCCCTTTCAAAAATAAAGGACATCTTTCCCTGACTGCTTCAGCACAGAGTCTTAAATTTGGGTGGAGAAGAGATAGTGGTAGAATAAATGAGTAAGAGAGAAGTTAGAGTGAATGAAAATGTGGAGCCATCAGTCCCACCTCCCCACCCCTACCCCCTGCCACACACACACACACACACAGGCTAGATCACCCCATCTATGATGGGTAAAAACCTATGATTTTACCTCCCCCAGCCACACTAAATTCCTCCACGTTTGGGAAACCCATCTGTGCTCTCACTGCCCACCTTACCCTCAAGATGACTAGATGCACTATTATACTGAAAAGTTGGCCTGTGATGTCAACATTAGAGTACTTAAGGAGAAATAAGACTTTGCTTGAGATGCTACATCAAGACTCCTCTACTCAGTCTTTTGAAAATGTAACGAAAAAGTTCCACCTCACCTTTACTGAACCTCATACAGGGAATCACAGTTCAAATCAATTGGCAGAACTACGCCCCAAAGTGGATTGACCCTTGCTCACAATGGAAGCTATTTGGTTTAGACATTTTTTAAAAACCCATATTGCTTGGAGATGGATAATAAAATAATCTAAAATTGATTGAAGGGATGTCTACTTTATAGCTGTTCACCAATTTAAAGAGGGGAAAACATCTTGTGTTCATGCTTCTTAGATAAGAGAACATAGAAAAGGTGTAGGGAGATAGAGTTTATACTTGCAAAAGGTGGCTTCTGCAAAAGCTGACACCCTGTTTTTCTACAACAATAGCTAACAATTATTGGGTACTTACTGTGTGCCAAGCATAACTATCTTACAGGAATTAACTAAGTTAATCCTCATAACAATCTTATAAGTTAAGTGCTATCCATATTACCACCCTCATCTTACAAATGGGGAAACAGGCTTGGATAGGTCAAGTAACTTGCTCAAGGTCTCATATCTTGTCTAGGAATTGAGCCCAGGTAAACTGGCTCCAGACTCCATGTACCTCGCTATCATGATACAGTAGCCTCTAGTTTACCTCTGGCTTGAGTAAAGGCTGGCCTCTCACAAAAGCCACACAGTGAGCAAAATATGATCACTTGTACTTTTCCCTACCTCTATTCCAGGAAGGCAAAAAGAAAGGAAATGGGAGAGAAAGGGAAACATTTGTCATGATCATTTTAATTCTTTAACTTGAATTTTAAAGTCTGCCAGAGACAGCTAACTGTCCACCAAAATTCATGCTCCCTTTCCCATAGTATAGAGTTTTTTTCTGAGAACTGACTGACTAACCAAGGACTACAATTTCCGACATTCCTTGGATCTAGATGTGGTTATATGACTAGTTTCTCCAATAAAATGTTAGCAGAAGGAATATATGTCACTTCTGGGGAAAGGTGGTTAAAAAGTAGGTGTGCCTTTGTTCTCTCTTCCTGTTCTGCTTTTTGGATGTAAAGGACTCCAAGTCCTGGAGAAGCCACAGGAAGACAGTAGTCCATCTTCCTGAATGACCAGAAGCGGTGCACTGAACAACTATCCGAGTAAGAAACTTTTGTTAAACCATTGAAATTTGGGGTTTTTATGTTACAGCAGCTAGCATTACCCTGATACTAAAGCAGAAAACCAATGACTCTTCAAAACCCCCTCCTCCTTTTCCTGTTTCAGTTCTTTATTGCTGCATAACAAACTAACCTAAAACAATGGCTTAACACGCCATTATATTATGCTCACACACTCTGTGGGTCAGGAAGCTGGATGGGGCACAACCGGCATGATTGGAATCTACTCTGTGGTGTCTGGGGCCTCATCTGGAAAGACTCAAAGGCTAGGGTGGCTCATGGTCAGGGGCCTGGTATCATCTAGGGGCCACCCTTCATTCCCATGCCTGACAGTTGATGCTAGATGCTCACTTGGAGGTGTCAGCCAGAACATCTACATGTGGCTTCTTCATGTATTCTTTCCACTTCCTCACAGTAACTTGGTTCCAAGAGCATCCCCAAAAGGCCAGGTAGAAACTGGATTTGTCTTTGATGGCATAGCATCCCTTCTCCTGGAGTCACATACCTGAGGAGTGTCAGTGTCACATTGTAAAAGCATGTGGGATGGGTGATCTTATTGTAATCAGCTTGGAAAATAATCTCCCACACTTTCTTTCCATATTTTTCTCCCCCTTTCCTTTTCTTCTTTTGCCCTGTGCTTCCTCCTCTTCTTGTCTTTTCCTTTCCCACTTTCCAGGCCTCTTCATTGTCAACTTTAACATTCCTCAGCTCTGTTCAATTAACACTAATTTAGTATACATAATGAGACACATGTCAGATCCACATATATAAGTAACACTCTACTTCCTTTTCTGCATCTTGCACTTTCCCTTTCATTTTTTCTTGAGATGGGTCTAAGGCAAGTTTCCTCAGCCTTACCACTATTGACATTTTGGGCTGAATAATCCTCGTTGTGGGGCAGTCTTGTGAGTTGTAGGATGTTTTGCAGCATTCCTGGTTTCCACTCAATAGATGCTAGTAGCACTCTTACCCATGTCATAACAACCAAAAATATCCCCCGACATTGCCAGATATCCTATGAGGGACAAAATTGTCTCCAGTTGAAAACCACTATTTTAATGGAACCTTAGAGGGAAGCTGGAGTTAATAAAATCCACAGATCTTAGAAGGCAGTGTCTCCAAACTGTTTTGATCATGCAAACTTAGCAACAAAACAAAGTCTGAGCACATAGCCCAAAAGGTGCATATTTGTTTATTCATATAAAGTCTATACATATCCTCTGTTGTTATTTTGTGTAAGTATAAAATATTTACAAAAATGACATTTAAAAAGATAGGATAAAAACCGAATAAGACATCCTGATATACTCTTTCTACAAGCAAATGGGTCATGTTGTACATACCTTGGGGTATGGCCATTCTACTTGAGAGACCACTGCTAGACTGCAATGAGTGCTGCCTTTAGGGCTAGATAGATCTAGGCTCACAGCCCTAGCTTTAGTTCCCTGCACTGCCATTTACTAGTTGAGTTACATTCATTAATTCAATAAAAATGTCAGGAATACAATGAAAAATATGACAACCCTCAAGAAGCGTATGGTAAGGAGATTGGGCAACCGGTAATTGCTGGTTCCTCATAGGTAAATGGGGATTTTTGCAGGATGGTAGTGAGGATTAAGTAAGTTAATATATAAAAAGCATATAATAGGTATCTACTAATTCATTGTAGAGCTATTTGTGAAAGTGAAAGGCTGGAAAGAACCAAGCCATATATCGATAATGGACTGGTTGAATAAACAATGGTATATCTGCACAATGGAGTAATATACAACTGTAAAGAGGAAAGAGGAATATATGTGTAAACAAGGGGTAGGGTGGGAGAGAGTTGAATAGTTGAACCACGAGGAATTTTTTCAGGGCTTTGAAACTATTCTCTATGACAGTGTAATGTATGACACTATGCATTTTCCAAAACTCATTGAATTTATGTTAGAAAGAGTGAAACTTATTGTACATAAATTTAAAAATATCATTTAGGAGGTCAAAGGATCCCAGATATAATGCAGACTTTGACAAAAGAATCTAACCATAGAAAACAACCTCTCTGAAGAGGGCAAGGGAAAAGGGTGCTGAACAAAGTAACTCTGAAATTGGTGAATTGTAAGACTAAAGGCAAAAAGACATGCACAATGTAGGCTACTGTAGTCGATAAAGTTGTTTTTCACAGGTGTATGGGCTAACTGTTCTGAAGCCACTGTACATGTATACTAGAAATGATTACTAAGTAAATGGATAGCCGATGGTAAGAGCCACTTTTGGAGTGGAAAGTTACACATAAGCAAAGGGTGGGGGCAAGTAACTACAATGATCCAGGTACCAGGTGGTAATGCATTAGAACTGTAAGACATCAGTATACACACGTTTAACTTACAGATTGAAAGAGACAGCTGTGTACATTTATATATATATGTGTGTATGTATATATATATGTTATTACATACATACAATATACATGCATACACATAGAAATATTTATAGATAAGTGAATATAGAGAGGATAGTATTTATACGTTTTTCCTTCTTCTGTCACGGAGCTTGGACCAGTACTTAGCCTGTTGCTCTCAATAAATGTTAGTCATTTACTCTTGTATTTGTATATGTATTTTCTCCTGACAGAATTTAAGAAGATTGTTAACCAGGTATTGGAAAATTGAAAAGACAAAAGACAACACTGAGTTAACACAAAGGTACTCAGCTAAAACGCTATATTGGTGACTCAAAAGAAGTTTGAGGTTTTTTTTTTTTCATTAGCGGCTTTATTGTAAGATAATTTACAGACTGTAAAATTCATCCACTGGAAGGGTACCTATGCTTCAAAGATGTTTTAGTAAATGTATACAATTGTGCAATCATCACCACAATCAGTTTTAGAACATTCCTATCACCTTCCAAACTTTTCTCGTCTATTTGCATTCCATGCCCCTGGTACACTTAGTCCCAAGTAACTGATTTCTGCCTGGATAGATTTGCCCAGCAGAAGTTTCTTTCTTTCTTTTTTTAAAATCCGGTAGTAAAAGGAGGTCATGCAAAATATACGCTATTTAAGAACAGACTTACCATTTAAAAATTATCACAAGTTTAAAGTTGTTTAAAAGTCAGTTATGGTTTTAAATAACATGGAAATCGTCATGAAGAAAAAAAAATAGAAAAGAAAAGAAAAGAAAAAGGAAAGAAAGACATGGGACAAGAGGTTCCAGTTTGGGGCGGCTAGAACTGGGATGCTTCTCCAGCAGGCGAGCGGGGCGTGGCGCGGGAATTAGAGTACCTCCCCCAACCCCTCCCACCTAGAGCTTGCTCCCCGCCCACATGCACCTTCCTCTCGCGCAGGCGCAGTGGCTCCGGCGTGCAGGCCGGGGCGGGCTGGGCGCAGGAGCCCTGCGCGGTTCGCGAGCGCATAGTGATTGCTTCTGTCTGTTGTTTAGTTATGGCGCTGTCAAGGAAGCGCTGGGGCAGAGGGAACCCAGGTCAGGGTGTAGCTCTGTGCTGACGGCGACCCAGGGCCGAGTGGGCTATGGGGGAGCCTGGGTCCTTGGTCATGGGGGTCCGCGCCCGTGGCCGGAGCTGCTGCTTGCGGCGGGTGGGGATGGACGCCGAGTGGCTGCTGCTGGAGGATGGAAACGAGGTGAGCGGGAGTCCTCCTGAGGGAAGGGAGTTAGAGGCCGCGCTGAGGGAACCGGGGCGTCCGGGCCCGAGGGATAAATGGAAAAGAGGAGGTGGTCGCGGGGAAGAAGAGGGAGAGTTGAAAGGCCTGGGGGAGAGAGGGGAGGAGGGGTTCTGGTGCGAGCGGTTGGGAGGTCTGAGGTGGGGGTGCGTGGAAGTAGGGACCGGGTGGGATAAAAGATGACCTTTTGACAGCGGCCTAGGCCTGTGGGGCCACCTGGGGCGGGAGCCCAGGTTGCTGGAAGGAGCCGGGTACAGGGGCACAGCGGGAGGTGGGCGATGTGAGGACCAGCTGGGGTTTCGAAGGGAGGAGGCGACTGGTTTGGTGAGGAGACTGGGACAGCCCCCGTTTGGGTCCCTTGGAGCCCTGAGGAGCTCAACCCGGGCGGGGGAACTGTGAGGCGAAGCTGTCCGAACCTGAGCCGAAAGAGTGAACTTTTTCGAGTTTATTTTGAAAACGATTGTGAATTTTGGGTCATGTTCCCTAAAATACTCAAAACTTTAATGTAAACGGGTCTTCCTTTCCAGCTCTTGAGGAAAATTGGCGCTGTGAGGTGGGCCACATTTATTCTGTGAGTCTCGGTACTGCCGAGTGGCACACCCTGAGCCGTGTCGGAGATAGGAATTAAGAAATATAAGGGCTCTCTTCTCTGGGGACTGCTTATATTGTTTTCTAATGTGGCCATAAATTTTAAAAAATTAAAGAGGAAAGTTGAGGCATAGATGCTTTTGGGAGCCACTAGTACTAGAGTGGTGGTACTACAGAGTGTGAGAGAAGAGGGAGGAGAGTTAAAGACTAGTCATCATGAGGAGAGTAGATCAGGAACCAGCTCTTGGTGACTGGGAACCATTTGGATTTTGGAAATAATTTGTAAGAAAAATAAAGAAGTCCTTTGAGTACTATGTATGTTTAATTAGATTTTTTCCCTATAAACTATATAGTTTCATTTTCATCTCTCAGGTATTGACTGAGTACTTGAGTTGTTTAGTGTGCTATAAGAGTGCCAGATAAGGACTTCTGCCCTCAAAGAGTTTATGGTTTAAATGGGGGAAAGAGGATTTTATACAGTGAAGCAGTATGAGAACATCCAGGCAGGCTGTATGCTCAAGTGCAAAGATGTGGAGTAGTTAGTACTATCCTCAAGTCAGAAGAGGGATTCAGGTCCAGCCTTACATATTTGTAGATTAGGAGGTTATAAAGGATTACTTGTATGCTGTGATTTGAAGAACACCAGGGAGATACCTCTTCCTCTAAATCTCTAATCTCTCCAGGTGTCATTGCTTACAAGTCCATGTTAGACAATCCTTCTTTTAGCTTAAGCGTTGATCTTTCCCTGTGTCACTCTTTCCAAAATCAGATGCCTTTGGGAAATTTAATAAGATATTAACACCTGAATAATAGTAACTATACTATATTTTGTGTAGGGTTTGCGCTTTCGCAGAATTACTTAATCTAAGCCCTACACATGTACTACATACCCACACACAATCCTATAAGATACTTAGAAGTCAAATGTTAACTCATTCTTCAGATTCAACTGCCATAGATTTATTTATTACTTCTAAATAATTTGGTAGCATTGGGAATGTTGTGGGGAGGGGAGGACAGGAAGAATTAAAGCACCTGCAACAAGGACAAAAGGATTAAAAAGCATTCTTAGAGGTGTGAGACAACCTCTCAGGGGAGAGACCAATAGAAACCAGAGTGAATGGTGAAGAAACATGGGAAGACTGGCTTGCTTCAGAGCCCTGTGTGGAGGAGAAGCCTACTGGGCTGTGTGGAAGGCTGGGTCTTAGGAAGTGGTTGGAGCATAGCCTGCAGTATGTATGAAGAGAGGTCTACATCAAAGACAAGAAATAGAGTCTTAGTTATTGTAATGGTCCCAAACCATAGCACAAGCTTGCATGCACATGATTTTAGGAGATATGCTGACATCATTTAATTACAATAGCAGAGTAAGGTCAGTTTTCTGCCTTCCCAGTTCCCTTCACAGTCTCAGATTTCACAGATAAAATAATAAAACAAGGTTCCTCTCATGTCACTGAAGAAAATACTATAGTAGATTGTCTGCCTGAATGTGCATCTTGAAATTTCTTAAACCAATCCAGAGAGTTTGCTGGAGAAATAAATTAGATAGAGATTTATTGCAGATTAGCTAGTTTCCTGGAAGTATAGGTATCTAGGCCTTTGGGGAAAACCATAATATCTTCATTTTCCCTATTTTCTTCTCGTGTTTGGTTTTCATGAACTTTTCTGCCCTGAGAGGGTTGGAAAAAGGTACAGAGTGATTCTAGAATATTTGCTGGTCATCTGGGAAGCAGTAGGAGTCATTCCTAGGAGGAAAGGGATAGGATTAATGAAGGTGAGTAAGGACAAGGTGATCTTGTAGACTAATGATGTCATTAGGCTCAAAGCCTTGCAAAACTTTGTAGAGCAAATGGGAACACCACCAACATATAAATTGGGACTCAGTTCTCATGGGAAATTCAGTTTTGTGTTACAAATGATGATGGGATATCCAAATAAGTTCACTGCAGACTCTTTAGCCATGGTATATGAAAGTAAATTCTAGGGCCAGACAGTGAAGGAAAGGATGAAAAATAGTAGTTACTTCCTTTTTTAGATTCAAAGTATGCAGGAAGCAATTTCAGAAAAAGGCACTCATCTCCCTTTTCTGCAATTCTTTCCCCAGGCTACTCACAATGGCAGTCTGGCTGTCTTCCCTCAAGTATTAAAATGGAATATGGAATACTTCCTTTATTGGAAATAAAACTACCTAAATGATAATTCCTACTGAATATGGATGACAGATAAATCCTTAAACATTTTATTTATAAAGGATATATTATTAATTCAGAGGAATTTCCACAGTTAATGGAATTTCTGGCAAACAGTCAAAGAACTGAAAAATTGCAGACTCAGGGTTTTCTTAGAGGTGGGCACCACAACATTTTAAAGGGAACAAGTCAGGTTGTAAGAGTTCCTGGCAGCTTGTGGCTCCGTAGTTTCCAGTGGTAATAACCTAGTTTCCAACTTTTGACCTAAAAAAAACACCCATCCTAGAATCTGGGAGGACTTGTAAGGAAGATCTCTTTATTCTGTTATTCACAGATACCTACTTAGCACCATGCCAGGTACAGAAATACAGTGGTACACAATACAGATAAGATCCCTGCTCATGAAATTTATATTCTAGCAAGAGGAAGATGGAAATAAGTAAAACAAGCAAGTTAATTTTGGATTGTGATAGGTGCGCTCTAATAACATAAAGGAATGTGGTAGGGTAGGACAGAGATGGGTGGTAAGCAGACAGCAACTTTAGATAGAGTAATCTGGGTAGGCCTCTGAGGACCTGAAACTTGAAAGGTGAGAAGGAGCCTATGCAAATATCCTGCAGAAGAGTGTTTTAAGCAGCTGGGACAGGTGAAAAGACCCTAAGGTATCAGGAAGTGTTTCTGACCATAGTATGAGTTAAGTCTAAAGAGGTGGAGAGAGTTAGGACATTCAAGGCCTTATAGGCTATGAGAAGGAGTTTGAATCATTGGAGAATTTTAAGGAAAGAATGGAAATGATCTGATTTAAAGTTTTTACATTTATAGTTGCTGTGTGAAGAATTAAGTTTAGGGCTAGCATTGGAGCAAAAACAGCATGACTGTAGGGGGCCAAATTATTTGGACTATTGTAGTAGCCATAGAGATAGAAGTTAACAGATTTAGGACATATCAAATTATAGCCAGTAGAATTTGCTAATGATTTGAATGTGAGTATGAGAGACAGAAAAATTAAAAATGGCTCCTGAGTTTTGGGATAAGTAGATGGTTGGATGGTAGTGTCAGTTACTGAGATGAAAGTTTGTGGGGAAGAATAGATCAGGGCAAGGAGAGTCATGGTGATTTTCGAAGAACTGAGGAAGACAGGCATGATTCTGAAAGATTTTTCAAAGAAGCACAGAAGACAGCTTTTAGAAAACCACTGACCATTTGGCTTAACGTTTCCAAGTAAGGTTGTGGTATGAGTCATCAAAGAGGTGGCTTGTGCACAAAGAACAAGCAGGGAATTGTAAGAGCTGGAAATCAGAAGAATTTCATTTTCTTCCTGACAGGGTTATTATGAATTAGATTGGCCCATCAGGAAAGTATGATAGATGTGAATTGGAGCTTCTTTGCAACCTTTTCCATGGGCTCTCTTGTTGTCCTGTGGTTAAGACAGAAAATATGGACTCGATGCAAAGACTCTTGGTTGAATTACAACTGGTTGAGGTGTACCCAGATTGTGTGGTAGAATGTATACTAGGCTTTCCTGACAGCTTTGCTTTTGGCTGTGTCTTCTCTCAATATTTTACCTGTGTCTTGAATTAAGTTACAGAGGGCATCATAGCAGTTTTGTGGTTGACTCAAAGCTGGAAGGGATACTGAGAATGTGATGGCAGATTAAAAATTCATTTATAAAGGTATTGCCAAATTCATGTGATAGGTTAAACTAACACGATTAATTTTAACAGGAGTCAGTGTAAGGTCTGAACTTGAATCCAAATATACCAACTAGTCAAGAATAGGACAGAAGAGACATGACTTAGCATAGCAATTCTTGGGGGAAGGTCAGACCAAGAAATTTAATCATTCGTAAGCCTGAGGATACTTTGGCAGTGTGATAGATCTTGCTGTGAAAACTAATGCAATTTATATTATATGCTCCAGTGATAATATTTAGAAATGGGAAAGTGATACTTAGATTCAACCATGTAATAGAAATTAAGTTTATTTTTCTTAATATGGCATCCAGGAATAAAAATAAATCAGGAATTTCTTGACATACCTATTAGGCTAGCAAAGAGACTCAAACACATACCATGAGAGTTAGGTTGAAGTAACTGAGAACATAGGGCCAAAACAAGAGAAGACTTGGTAGACACTACAACTGTCACATGGGAGGGGAATTGGAGATTTTTCTGATGGTGCCCAGGGCAGAGCCAGGACCAGTGGGTAGAATTTGTAGTGAGAAAGATGCCAAATCAGAGCCATTAAAAAATTGGAGGGACTGTCTTGGGTATAGAGGCTATTGTTCCTGGCAGCATTTAAGACTAGTTGATGAGGTATGTAGAGAATTCCTCCATCTCATGACTTTTCAGGGTCCTACCAATTCTGACATTCCATGAATAACTGTCTTTTTGCCTTTTTCTACTTGGTGGCTCCTGTGGCAGCTGAAGGAGGAGATAGCTAATGAGCTGTTTGGGTTTCTTAGGAATCTGGTTTTGTAAGTCAGGATATGTGTATACTGCTAGTCGGCAAGATTGTCAAGGACTTCCCTTTTCAGCACAATGGCTGATGGTGCTCTTACATTGTTGTTGTCTTCCTAGGTGACTATAGGGCGAGGATTTGGTGTCACGTACCAACTGGTATCAAAACTCTGCCCTCTGATGATTTCCCGAAACCACTGTGTTTTGAAGCAGAATGCTGATGGTCAATGGACTATTATGGACAATGAGGTATGGGAATCTGTAAAAGCCTAATGACTTTCATTGAATTTTTGTTCATTTAAAAATTTTTTTTTTGTCATAGGTAGTAAATACGTGGTACAAAAGTTAAAGATTCAAAAGTATATCTTCTCCCCTAGCCACCCAGTTGTCTTCCCTAGAGACAACCACTTCTGTATGCTGCCAAAGATTAGATTATGTCAAAATAATTTCTGAGGACTTGAAGTGAGTTACTTTGAAAGGAACCCCTCAGTTGGGGCAGTAAGTCCTACTTCAGAAACTAGGCTAAATTACTAGAGGGGTTGGCTCTTTGTAACTTGAAGGTCCAGGAACCTTAGGAATCTGGTGAAGATTCTAGAGTACACCTGCAGTTCAGGGCATGGGGAGAAGGAAGGAACTGAGCTGACTGCACCTAGCTCCTTCCTCTTTCCACCCCTTTCAAATCAGAGCAAATCATCTCCCTCTTTTTTAATCCTATTTTATGTATTGATATTCTGAGGAATATTTCTTTTGAATAAAATTTTTTCTGCTTTAAATATTTGAAAATTGTGAATACTAAGGGAGGTGAAATAATGTATAAAGTTTAGCAATTAGGAAGTACCTAAAGTGCAGACATGCAAGCACCCAGGAATACAGTGAAAATAAAGAATATGAGGTGAAAGAAATGCAGAAATTAAAGATTAGGAAATATAAAATGTCTTCTGACAACATTTTATACTGTGCTGGTTGGAAGGATTTTAAAGATAACTGTTAGAAGGAAGTGTATTAAAAGAGTTCTAAGATGAAACATTTGGGTCCCAATGCTTGGGACACCAGCTCAGTGTCCTACAATTCTGACTCTGTCTACCTGGAAGTAGCATCAGATCCCAAAGGTTAACATTTCAGTCTCACAAGATTACCCTCCACTTCAGAACCATGCTTCTGAAGTGGAGGGTAATCTTGTGAGACTCCTTCCTTGGACTTGAGATGCCAGTTATAAGTCCAGGTTGTTAACCTGGACTTTTGTTCAACTGGCTATAAATTAGAGGTTTCCCTGACCTCCTTCCACTTTGGATTCAATTAATTAGCTAGAGTGACTCACAGAACTCAGGGAAACATTTATTTACATTAACCACTTTATTATAAAAGGGTATAATAAGGGATACAAATAAACATCCAGTTGGAAGAGATGTGTAGGGCAAGGTATGTGGGATTGGGTTTGAAACTGTCAGGGCGTGTCACTCTCCCAGCACGTCCATGTACTCACCAACCCAGAAGTTCTCTGAAACCTGTCCATTTTTGGTTTTCATGGAGGCTTCATTACATAGGCTTCATTGACCATTGGTGATCAATTCAACCTCCAGGAAGGAGGTCAGGGAGTGGGACTTAGAATTCCAGCCTTCAATCACAGGATTGGTTCCCCAGGCAACTAGCCCTCATCCTTCTGTGACTCTGGGACATTCCCAAAGTCACCCACTTAACAAAAGACACCTTGATCTCACTCACCACTTAGGAAATTCCAAGAGTTTTAGACGCTCTGTGCTAGAAATAAGGATGAAAACCAAATACATATTTCTTACTATAATTCACAATATCTTGCCTCATTTTGCATGCATAAAACTGCTAAAGCTGTTGGAGAAAGTACTTTCCTGCACTAGGATTAAGTTGAGATGGCACTGTGTTGAAGGAGAGGCTGTATAAATGCTAAGTAAATTGGTTCAGCACTCTTGGCAAGATACTATGAGAATAAAAATTGGCACTGAAAACAGGACCTTAGAGATGATCTAGTTTAACCCCTTTTGGGGATAGATAAATCTGAGGCCCAGAGAAGTAAACTGACTTGCCTAGGGGCCTTCTACATAACTGATTAGTTGAGTGAGTGAGTAGAGCTCAAACTCAAATAAGTCTCTCTACTCTGCTCCATTGTCAAGTACCAGTAAAGGACACAAGCAATTGGCTGCTATACTGGCTGCATGATTTAAAAAAAGTAATTATGCATATTTAAGATAAAGCAACAATGCTTTAAAGCTCCTGCAATATCTTGTATCATAACACCTTAGGAAAAGATGTTTTATTCATTGGAGCTGGCTATCTGAGAAATGAGGTTATAGTATCATAGAGGTGAATTGTCTGCTGCTTGTTTCCTTGATTATGTGCAATGTGGATGTGTTTTATTGTTGGGATAGCAGATTTTGAGAGGCTGAGAAGCCACTGGCTGATGATTTCCTTGAACAGCAACCTCAGGGACACAGAGGCAGCTTTTGCCAGCAACAGGTCATGACTGTGCTCCCCAGATTGCTCTGCAGTGTTCATTTTGTATCCTTTCTTTTAGGGCCATTGTCTGAGACAGATAATATAAAAGAAAGGTAGATGCCTGATTCTTCCAAGCCACTTAGTTCAAGCCACTTAGCTTTGATTCAGTTTGTGAGGCAACTCTGACTTTTGAGAGAAGCTATAACTGGGGTCTTTTGATGGAACAACTATTCTTATAGATAAGCCCCTCCCCCCACCTCTTAATAGATGCTCCCTTTATTTCTGTCTTCCTCCTGGCATTATGCCTTGACAGCCCTCTTCTCCTGATGAAGGATTTGTATTTCAGGTATAGCATATTATTGTTATGGTTCTATCTGAAGTCATTTGCCAAGTCTTTTCGAGAAGTAGGTATTCTTAATAATTCAAAACTCAGAACTACATTCTCTCTTCATAAAATGGTCTCTCCTCTATGCTGGGATTGTTACCAGCAATCATATATCTGTGTTGTGTGATTCTGGAGGTTGGTCCTTGGATCCCCCATGAAAGATTTGCGTGGAGGTTCGATGCTCAGAGAAGAAAGACAGCAGGCAAAAAGTAGCAAGCAGAAGTGATTTATTAAGCAAAGTACACTTGGGAGAAAGTCCAAGCAGACATCTCGATAGAGGATCAAGGGTCCCCGATCAAGGGGTTTATATAGGCCATAGGGTTTCTTTGTTCTTCTTCTGTCACTTCCATCTTGAATAACATGAATTCCCTGCACCTCCCTCTGAACCTCCTACTCCTGGCCCAAGCACATGTAGTGAGTGTGTGCCTGTAGATGGGAAGTCATATGCCTGTACCATGGGGATTTTGAGGGTATGCTCAGCTAACTACTTTTGCCTATACTTGTTGAGCGCCACCAGAGTAAGATCATATAATGATTATCTGTAATTAACTGACCAAGGGGAATGAGGTAGGCATCAGAAGCTGCCAGGTGTTTGTTATGTACATTTTATTTCTAGACCCAACTTGGGGCTTCGCTAACACCTTATTGTCTTTTCTCCTCCTCATATCAACCTATTTGCTTACCCTATCAGAATGTCCAGAAAGAGAAAGCTTAAGTACAGATACAAAAAGTACAACAAATGAAGTTTTGGGTTAAAATTGGCTGAGGGAGATTCTGGAAAACATAGTGGAGCGAGAGATGTCCTCAGATCTCTCCCCTTGAAACAGCAATAAGCTGAACATCTAAAACTGAACAAAAAACACCCAAACTGCACACCAGCACTTCTGAGTGTGGGATCTGCATGTCAGAACTATCACAGGTCAGAACCCTGGGTGTCAGGTGGTGGACTTGGAGAAATAAAGAAGCTGCCTCTCGCAGTCTCCAGAGCTCCTTGCAGGAGGAGGGAGAGGGGTGAAGGTGCAGCGACTTCCCTGAACAGCCATGCCTGGAAGTACCGGGACTTCTATGCAGCCAGCAGCAGAGCTCAGTCATCAGGCCAGAAAGCAGAGAAGCAGGAGGGGACTGCAGAGAAACAACAGTTGATTTTTACCTGCCCTGGTTGCAAAACCAAGGCTGAACTGCACCTTCTAACTCCCACCCAAAGGGCCCCTCCCTTCATATCCTCCAACTCTGAACACCCCGGAGTCCAAGGGGAATCTGAGCAAATGCTGCTGAGGCTGCTATTACAGCCTCTGGAGCTCCCTGCAGGAGGAGGGGGAGGGAGAAAGTGTGGCGACTCCCCTAAACACCCCTGCCTGGAAGTGCCAGGACTTCTATGTAACGTGCAACAGGGCCTAGTCATCAGGGCAGAAGCAAAGAAGCGGGATAAGACTTCAGAGAAACAACAATTGATTTTTACCAGCCCCCAGTTGCAAAACTGAAGCTGGGCCCTGCCCTCCATATCCTTTGAGACCAATGACCGCAGAGCTCCAGAAGAATCTGAGCAAACACTACTGAAACTGTTACTAACACTGAAAGTGACTGAAACTGAGAGTAGCGAGTGTGATTAAATATCTACAAGAAAATTAAAAAGACATTATTTAGGGATCCGAGAGGTTTAGATGCTACCTACTGGAAACCAAAGGAAAAAGCAGGGATCCAAGAGGCTTAGATGCTACCTACTGGAAACCGAAGGAAAAACACCGCCTTTGCAGCAGGCTAAAGAGATACCTTTAAATAATAAATCTTCTTCCTGGAAAAACAACAGAATATACTTCCATTAATGCCCAGGCAGAGAAATAGTTCATTAAACACCATGAACAACCAAGGTGACAAGGCATCGTAGAAAGAAAGAGAAAAATTTCTAGAAAATAAGCTTATAGACATAGAAATATGCGACTTAAATGACAGAAAATTCAGGATGGTACTTCTCAAAAAACTCAGTGAGATTCAAAACGAGTCATATAAACAATTTCAGGCATTGAAAAAACAACTAGATGAGCAGAGCAAGGAGATTGAAACTCTCAAGAAGAACAGATTAGATATTCTGGAGATAAACACACTGTAAGAGCTGAAAAATTAAATAGCAAGCTTGGGAAATAGAGTTGACCAAATGGAGGAAAGGATCAATGACACTGAAGACAGAAATCTAGAAATAAATCAGAAGGGAGAGAAACAAAAGAATGAAAAATAATGAAAAAGAAATACAAGAACTAGCTGATACTCTCAGGAGAGGAAACGTAAGAATAATGGGCATTATCAAAAGTGAGGAAAAGGAGCAGGGGCGAGAAAGCATTTTCAGACAAATAGTGGATGAGAATTTCCAAATCTAAGGAATGAGCTGGAGCTTGGAATTCACGAAGTCAGCAGAACACCAAATTATCTCAACCTCAAAAGGCCTTCACCAAGACACATTGTATTAAAGTCATAAAAAAAAAATCAACAACACAGAATTCTCAGGGCAGCCAGGGAGAAGAAAACGGTAACTTATAAAGGAAAACCCAGATTATCATAGACTTCTCAGCGCAAACCTTACAAGCCAGAAAGGAATGGAATTAAATCTTTAAACTACTAAGCAAAAGGAACTACCAGCCTAGAATAATGTAGCCAGCTAAGTTTTCCTTTAGATATGAAGGAGAAATTAAGATCTTTTCCAGACATATAAAAATTGAGGGAATTCTCCACTACAGCGCCTGCACTACAAGCAATACTGAAAGGGATCAGCACACCTAAAACAAAATGACCAAAAAATAATGATAATAATTAGAGTAAAGTGACTATCAGGCAAATAGAAGCAGAGGAGTGCAACCCTTATTAAGAACAGGGCATTATAAGCTTATATAATAAAAGAATTGCTATAGCAAGATAGTGATGAAAATTCAGCATCCATAGGGACAAATTGAGACAACAGTGACTGAAAAGGGGAAGAGTCAAAGATCCAAATTCACAAACGGGAATGGAGATAAGGCACACAAAGAAGAAAATGGATGACTTTGTGTGTGTGCGTGTGTGTATGCATATATACATATATACATATATATAGTGTGTATGTATGTACACATATATATGTATGTATGTATATATGTGTACATATATATATGTACATGCATACACACACTATTCTTTTCATATTCGTAATGGTAACCACACACCAAGGATTCAGAACTGAAGTATATAACATAAAACAAGAAGAACCAGAGGCAAAACCCACAAAAGCCAACCAAAATAAAGAAAACAGAAACACAAGGACAAAGAAGCAATGGAAACACTGAGTTAACAGAAAACAAAGATAAAATGGCTATAAGAAGACCTCATATTTCAATAATCACCCTAAATGTAAATCTACTGAACTCACCAATAAAAAAGCACAGAATTGCAGAATGGATCAAAAAACAAAACCCAACTGTATGCTTCCTCCAGGAGACACATCTCAGCTCCAAAGATAAATATAGACTCAGAATGAAAGGGTGGAAAATGATATTTCAAACAAATGGTGTTCAGGGAAAAGCGGGAGTAGCAGTACTTAATATTAGAAGAAATAAACTTTAAAATAAAAAAGGTAAAGAAATATACTGAGGGACACTTCACAATGATAAAGGGAATCATACACCAAGAAGACATCACTTAATATCTATGCTCCCAATCAGGAAGTCCTGAAATGTGTAAAGCAATTACTAACAGAACTAAAAGGAGAAACAGAGCAAAACACTATCATAATAGGGGACCGAAATACCCCACTATTGGATATGAACAGATCATCCAAACAGAAAATCAGTAAGGAAATATCATCCTCAAGTGATACATTAGACCAGTTGGGCGTACAGAGCTTTCCATCCCAAAACAGCTGCTCATACATTCTTCTCCAGTGCACATGGAACAATCTCAAGGATCGACCACCTACTGAGACACGACATAGCCTCAACAAATATAAGAGGGTTGAAATCATACCAGCCATATTCTCTGATCATAATGCTTTGAAACTAGAGATCAACTGCAAAAAGAAATCAGGAAGAACCACAAATACATGGAGATTAAACAACATGCTACTGAAGAATTACTGGGTCAGGGAAGAAATAAAAAGAGAAATCAAAGATACATAGAAATTAATAATAACGATAGTACAACATGTTAAAACTTTTGAGACATGGCAAAAACGGCCAAAAGAGGAAAGTACATATCATTACAGGCCTCCCTCCAAAAACAAGAACGAGCTCAAATAACCTAACGCTTTATCTTTAAAAACTAGAAAAAGAAGAACAAATGAAGCTTACAGTCAGCAGAAGGAAAGAATCAAAATTAGTGCAAAAATAAATGAAATTGAAAACAAACAAAAAAATAGAAAAAAGAAATACAACAAAGAGCTGGTTCTTTGAGAAGGTTAATACAATTGATAAACCCCTGGCTAGTCTCACTAAAGAAAAAGGAGACAGGACACAAATAAACAAAATCAGGGATGAAAGAGGGGAAATTATGACTGATGTCGCAGAAATACAAAGGATCATGCAAGAATATTATGAAAAAGTATATAATAACAAATTTAATAACCTAGAAGAAATGGACCAGTACTTAGAAAAATATAATATTCTTAGACTGTACTAAGAAAAACTGGAAAATCTAAATAGACCGATCAGCAGTATGGAAATTGAAACAATCATCAAAAACCTACTAAAAAGTAAAAGTCCCGAACCAGATGGCTTCACCAATGAATTCTACCAAACATTCAAAGAAAATTTAATACCTATTCTCCTCAAACCCTTCCAAAAAATCAAAGAGGAGGCAATACTTCCCAATTCATTTTATGAAGCCAGTATTACTCTGCTACCAAAACCTGGTAAAGATAACACAAAAAAAGAAAACTACAGACCAATATTTTTCAAGAACACAAATGCAAAAATTCTAAAGATACTAGTGAACTGAATACAGCACATATTAAAAAGATTTTATACCACAATCAAGTGGGCTTTATTCCAGGGGCACAGGGATGGTTTGACATACACAAATCAATTAATGTGATACACCACATAAGCGAATTAAAAAATAAGAATCATATGATCATATCAATAGATGCAGAAAAAGCCTTTAACAAGATACAGCATTCATTTATGATCAATACACTTAACAAAATTGGTATGGAAGGAAAGTTAATATAATAAAGGCCATCTATGACAAACCCTCAGCCAACATTATACTCAATGGTGAAAAACTAAAAAACCTTCCCTCTATGATCAGGAACAAGGCAAGGCTGTCCACTGTCACCACTGCTTTCAATATAACATTGGAGGTGCTAGCAAGTTAGGCAAGAGAAAGATATAAAAGGCATCCAAATAGGAAATGAAGAAGTAAAACTGTGACTATTTGCAGATGACATGATTCTCTGTATAGAAAACCCCCAAAACTCCACAAGAACACTACTAGAAACAATAAGCAAATACAGTAGTCTTGGATACAAAATCAGTGTTCAAAATCCATAGCATTCCTATACTCTACTAATGAAGCATCAGAAAAAGAAGTGAAAAAAATAATTTCTTTTGCAATTGCAAATAAATTTAACAAAACATGTGAAGGACCTATATAATGAAAACTACAAGATTATGAAAAGAAATAGAAGAAGATACAAAGAAATGGAAAAATATTTCATGTCCTTGGATTGGAAGAATCAAAATAGTTAAAAATGATTGTATTACCTAAAGCATTATACAGATTTAATGCAATCCCCATCAAAATCCCATTGGCATTTTTTTAAAGATATTGAACCAAAAAAGTCATCAGATTTGTATGGAAGCACAAAAGACCCCGAATTGCCAAAGCCGTCCTGAGAAAAAAGAAAGAGGCTGGAGGCATCACTCTACCTGACTTCAAATTATACTACAGAGCAACAATAATCAAAACTTCATGATGTTGGTAGAAAAACAGACACACGGACCAGTGGAACAGAATCAAGACTCCAGAAGTAAACTCATATTTATATGGGCAAATAATTTTCGACAAAAAAGAGAGGAAAGCCTCTTCAATGAATGGTGCTGGGTAAACTGGAAAGCCACCTGCAAAAGAATGAAACTGAACTGTTGTCTATCACCACACACCAGAATTAACTCAAAATGAATTAATAACCTGAATATGAGACCTGAAACAATAAAATGTATAGAAGAAAACATAGGAACTAAGCTCAAGGACCTTGGTCTTAAAGAGGATTTTATGAATTTGACCTCAAAGGCAAGAGAAGTAAAAGCTAAAATAAATTAATGGGATTACATCAAACTAAAAAGCTTCTGCTCAGCAAAAGAAACTATCAATAAAGTAAAGAGACAACCATCTGAATGGGAAAATATATTTGCAAGCAACACCTCTGATAAGGGCCTAATATCTAAAATATACAAAGAACTCATACAACTCAATAACAACAAAAACACAAATGTTCCATCAAAAAATGGGCAGAGGACCTGAACAGACACTTCTCTCTAGGGGACATACAAATGGCCAACAAAGATATAAAAAGATGCTCAACATCACTAGCTGTTAGGGAAATGCAAATCAAAACCACAATGAGATACCATCTACACCTGTTAGAATGTCTATAATCAACAAGACAAGTAATAACAAATGTTGGAGAGGATGCAGAGGAAAAGAAACACTCATATACTGCTTGTGGGACTGCAAATTGTACAGCCACTATGGAAAACAATATGGAGGTTCCTCAAAAAACTAAGAATTGATCTACCATATGATCCAGCAATTTCTCTATTCGGTATTTACTCCAAAGACTTGAAAACTCCTATCTGTAAGGATGTTTGCACATGCATGTTCATAGCAGCATTATTCACAGTGGCCAGGACATGGAAGCAACTGAAGTGTCCTACGATAGATGATTGGCTAAAGAATATGTGGTACATATATATACAATAGAATATTACTCAGCCAAGAAGAGATGAAATACTGCCATTTGCGACAACATGGATTGAACTGAATAATTATGCTAAGCGAAAAAATTCAGACAGAAAAAGTTGAAAATCACATGATTTCACTTATATGTGGGATATAAACCTAAAAGCAACAAATGAACAGGATAAACAAACACTCAGGGACATGGACAATGGACTAGTGGTTACCAGAGGGTAGGGGGTGGAGGAGGAGGGGAGAAGTACATGGGTTAAAGAGGGTCTCTATAGGGGGATAGAGGGAGGGTGAAGTGGGTAAAGGGGATCAAATATATGGTTACTGAAGGAAACTGGACTTTGGGTGGTAATCACACAATAGACTATATAGAGGTGAAATTATAATGTACACTTGAAAATTATATAATTGTATTAACCAATGTTACCCCAGTAAACTTAAAAGATAAAAAAATAAATAAAAATAAAATTGGCTAGGGAAAAAAGAAACCCAACCTTGGAGGACTGCTTGCTTTGTATACAAAATATGAGGATGATTGTAGTAGTGTAGATTTCAGTTAATTGAATAGTACTTCAGATAGTTCTTCCTATGTATTGATGTCCAACTGTTTCAGAAAGTTAGTTGTTTCAAAGTCACATTCTGAAATGCTTTGGTGGATTTGTACTTCCAGTCCTAGAGGCTCAGGCATATCATTTGAGCTTTTCCCATTCTTCCCTTCCTATCATATTGCTATTCACTGCTACCTGATAATTCCTACTGATGCAAGTTGACAAATTCTCCTCAGTGGAGACTGACGCTGTATGCTGAGAGAGAGTCCTTGACTCCATGCAGAACAGAATTCAAGAGCGAGCCAGAGTTAAAGACAAAGGAGAGTTTATCAGAGAAAGAATAACGCTCCATAGACAGAGTGTAGTCTCCTCTCAGAATCAGAGAATGAAACCCTTAGTTTTTGAGGAATTGAGTTTATATCTGTTTCTTAGTTTCTGTAAAAAATTACTGATTATAGGGAATAAAAAATGGAATGAATGGTTGAGTTTAATTTGTGCAAGGTATAGCTTAAAGTCTTTGTTTTCCTGTTTTCATGATATGGGTAAAAGCGGTTGTTAGCTCAGCAGAAATCTTTTGTTCTGTAGGTTCCTCATGGTCTGGCCGTATGGCCGATTAACCAGATTCCATGTCTAACTAACATCATGAAACAGGCTCTGAACTGGTATAATATTTAGTCAATCTGTATAGTTCTCATTCCTCTTTCCTATATTACTACCTTTGTCCTTCTCTGTAGACTCTGGCATTTAAAGTGTCTGGTGAGTTATACTCTGAACAAACCTTGCTGCTTGGGACAAATCAGCTTCTGGTCTTTCAGCAGCTAGAGCAGTGGTTCTCAACCCTGTTTTCAGTTTTTGCCCTTATCTTGGGGTACTTTTAAAAATACTGATGATATCACATTAAAATCAAGAACTTGTATTTACCAAAAGACACCATTAAGAGAGTGAAAGGCAAACTCATATTTGCTACATATAACTGATGTACTTATAGTTGGATATATACAGAACTTTAAATTAGTAAGAAAAAGAAAGATAACCTAGTTTTAAAAGTGGGCAAGAGTCAGGCACTTCACAACAGGTTGTATCCAAGTGTTCATCCCTGAAAAGTTGTTCAGCCTCATTAATGATCAGGGAAATGCAGATTAAAATCAGGATGTAATACCACTACACACCCATCAGAGTGGCTAAAATTAATATTGAAGATGCCAAGAATTAGCAAGGATATGGAGCAAATGTCTTTGGGTAGAAGTATAAATTGGAACAATTATTTTGGGAAATTATTTAACATTATTTATTAAAGTACGCACATATGTACCTCATGACAATATTTTCACTCTTAGAGAACCAGCTCAAATGTCCATCAATAGTATAATGGAGAAATAAAATGGAATATTCTTACAGTAAAACTACTGTAATGAATATGAATGAACAACTGTTCAACATAATACATTTCACAAACATAGTATTGAGTGAAAAAAGTAAGACACCAAAGAATACACATGTCAAAACCAGACAAAACTAATGTGTGATATTAAACCAGGCTAGTAGTCACCTTTTTGGGGTGAGGGAGGTAAGGGGACCTACTGACTAGAAGGAGGCAAAAGGAGGTTTCTGGGATGCTGACAAATGTGGGTTTGTTTTGTTTTTTAACTTTGTGGTAGTTACATTGAAATGTTCACATGGTTATTCATCTGGTTGTACATTTATGATTTGTGTACTTTTATGTTTGTATGTTATGTTTTAGTAAAGAATTAAAACATACTGACTGATATACATCTATTAGAATTGCTAACATAAAATAATACGAAGTGCTGGTGAGCCTTCATAGTAATGCAACTCTTAAACATTGCAAGTGCGAATACAAAATGGTACTGCCGCTTTAAAACACAGGCAGTTTCTTACAGTTAAACATACACTTACCCAATGATCCTATTATAGGTATTTATCTCAAATTAATGAAAACTTATGTTCTCACAGAAACTTGTATGTAAATGTTTATAGTGACCTTATTTATAATTACCAAAAACTGGAAAAAAAAAAAAAGCAACTAGGGAATGAATAAACAAACTCCTACACCTGTAGCCTGGAATACTAGTTAGCAATACAAAATACCAAACTACTGTTTGGCAACAAGTAGGCAAATCTCAGCCATTATGCTAAGTGAAAGAAGCCGGACTCAAAAGGCTACATATTGTATGATTCCACTTCTGCAACATTCTGGGAAACGTAAATCTGTTTGGTAGGGCAGAGAATAGATGAGTAGTTGCCTGGGAATGGAAGAAGTGTTGGTTATAACGAGGCACTCACTGTGTCTTGATAAAATTACACGCTGTATGTATTTGTATATAAATCTGACTAAAAATCCTGATACCTGGTTCTCGTCTCAGACCAATTAACTCAGTCTGAGGGTGAGATGCAGGCATTACTGTTTATTTTAAACATTTCCAGGTGATTTCACTGTATAGTTATGGTGAAGAGCCACTGAGCTAATAAATCAGCTGAAAAACTCCAAGGAAACATTGCCTTCTGTCTTTGGGTTCCACTGTCTTCAAGAACTGATTAAAAACGCTAGACAGAGATTGAAAATCAGATGAAGTAATTAGTGTATTAGGGGGTGCATATTACCTCACTATTGATATTTCCCATTGATGGGTAAAAGACATTAGGTAGCCTTTTTTTTTTGGTTATCACTTTGCTGCTGCTGACATTGTTCAAACTGGTGATTATGAAAACCAACATTAAGAGAGACTTGACAGAGTTTGATTTATTTAATCCATTATATTTGAGATCATACCCTGGGTAGTACTCAATCGTTCTTTCATAGCCATGGTAGTTTCATCCTTTTCTATAGTTACCTTGTGAACAGACCTACCTCAGGGTGATGGTCTAAATTATACCACTAGGTGTCACCAAGGAGTGATGAATGATGAATAGAAGAATCCAAGGATAAAATGTGATGGGAAATTTTTAAGAGCTTATTTTCCAGGCCTAAAGGGCTCTGAAAGAGGCAAGTTAATGCAAAGGATCTAGTGGAGGGTTGCAATATGTCTTGAAAGTTTGCCCTAGCTTTTTAGGGATTCCTCATTCTCTAGCCTTGGGCTGCTTCTGTAACCTTCTTTATTTATTTACTCTTTTTTGCCTTTGAGGTTTTTCTTAATATCTATACTTTGACATTAGATGACCTTCTTTGTCATATTACTTTTCCTGAGACCTTTTTCCAATGTATAATCTGTTCTGATATAAAAGCGTTCTCAAATAGATTCTTCTGACTTTCATTTCCCACCTTTGTTATTTCCCCACTATTGTCAGAAAACTGATTACTCCTTGTTGATTCTCAGGCTAAATATGAATAAAAAGGTTGGGAAGAGATTGGCCAGATTAGGCCCAAGGCAGTGGGTTAAAGGCAGTCTTTCTGTATATATCTATGCTTGGCTTTCTCTCTCTCTCTCCCCACTCTAGCCAAATATTGTAAAACCAGAAACAGGGCCCTAATACCAAACCACAGCCGAAATTTGACCTTCATCTTCTGTGCCTTGTCAAGCCCTTGTCCCTCAGATTTGCGTTGTCTAAGTAATTTTTCTAGCTGGTACCTGTAGTTACCAGCATGAACATAAGTCTTAGTCCCAGTTCAGCTGTGAGCTTCATCTCTGGCCTGTCCCCCAAAGTTAAATCCTTGATAGGGGTTAAAATGCCCACTTGTTTCTTTAAACTCTAAATTTGCATTTGTTTCAAGTCTGTTTTAGAATCTGTCATCCCCAATTAGCATCTCTTAGCTAACCCAGCTCCACATGATATTTTATTGCCTTTATGGGCTCTGCTATGTAATCCCACACTTATATGTGCCATTGTATTTTCTTTCTACAGTCAGCTGCTAAAAATGGTTTTCATATCTTGTACTTTTGCACTTGGAATAGTTACCTTGCAAGATAACTAAGCATAGAATCAAAATAATTGCTAATAAATTAATTGAGCCAGAATCTAGTAATAGTAGCTAGCACTTATATAATGTTTACCATATGCCAGGCATTTTTCTAAGTATATTACATATGTTATCATTAAATTCACACTAAAGCCATGAGAGAGAGACTATTCTCTATTTTATAGATGTGGTAACTGGGGCATAGAGAGGTTAAGAAGCTTGCCCAAAGTTGCACAACTATGAAGTGATAGAGCTAGATTTTAAACTCAGGCAGTCCAACTCCAGGGTCTGTGCTCTTAACCCTTACATTGTGATTTAATTAGAACCATAAAGTAAATATTTATTGAACTTTTATTATATGTGAGTCACCATGCTGTTTTACATGTATTACCTCATTTATTCCTCACAGGTACCTTATGAGGTAGGTACTACACTACCCCTATTTTACAGACAAAACTGAGTTTAAGTAAATTGCTGAAAGCCATGCAACTAATAAGCCCAAGGTGGTGCAGTAGGTTAGGAACCCAAGTTTGTCTGAGTCCTGTCCTGAGCTCTAGCTCTTAACCACTATGCTATATTGCCCATGAACCTCTGGTGCTATTAATTGGGTCAGAGCCCACCTTCAGAAAAAGGTATTGGTATTCTTTTTTTGGTTTATGTGTACTGGAAAGTGCTTTGCTCATTCACTGGTCTGTTCAGGGGGTATATCCTGAGATAGTGCTTGTGTGACTTTCTTGGTCAAGCCTGCCTTTTGAACCTCATCATTAGATGCTGCTTTCTTTACTAATAGCAGTTTTTTCAGTCTTGGGTCATTGCCTCCAGTTTAGGTAGGTTGGAGCTTTTAAATTCCGTTTCTTTCAATGCTATTGCATTTATTTTATTTGAGTAATTCATCCACCAGTAATAAGATAATTCCTGCCTGTTATACAGGCAGTTCTCTGTGGAAGCATGAATGTGAAATACAGGTATAAAGCCAAAGCACTGTTTGAAAGAATGCTGTTTCTAATGATGGTGGTTTATGAACCTTTCTTTTCTATTTGTTCTCAAGGGCTTCCCTTCTGAAGAGGCAGAAGTTTTGCAACAGCAAGAGAGAAATTCTATTAAGAGGAAGAAAATCATGAAGCTTATTTTGTCTTTCTTTCCCTTTCCTCAGAGTCTGAATGGTGTTTGGCTGAATAGAGTACGTCTAGAACCCTTAAAGGTCTATTCTATCCATAAGGGAGACCACATCCAGCTTGGGGTTCCCCTGGAAAATAAAGAGAATGCAGAGTATGAATATGAAGTTACTGAAGAAGATTGGGAGAGGATGTATCCTTATCTTGCCCCAAAGAGTGACCAGATGATGGAAAAAAGTAAGGGCTTGAGAACTAAAAGGAAATTTAGTTTGGATGAATTAGAGGATCCTGGAGCTGAAGGCCCCTCAAAGTTGAAGTCCAAAATAAGTAGAGTAGCTTGTGAACGTGGTCAACCAGTGAAATCACATGGGAAAGGTGAAGTGGCCAGTCAACGCTCTGAATATTTGGATCCTAAGCTGACTTCTCTTGAGCCAAGTGAGAAGACTACAGGGGCTCACGTTTACTCTGGCCCCGCAAAAGCCGTGAAGCTTCATCATAAGAAGGAGAAAGTGTCAAACCCTTTTTCATCTCAGAGCAGCTTAGAGTTGTTTAAGGTGACCATGTCCAGGATTCTGAAGCTGAAAACGCAGATGCAAGAAAAACAGAAAGCTGTTCTGAATGTGAAAAAGCAGACCCCAAAAGGGAACTCAAAGAAAATTGTGAAAATGGAGCAGGAATTACAGGATTTACAGTTCCAGCTTTGTGCAGAGCAGGCCCAGCAGCAGGCCAGAGTGGAGCAGCTAGAGAAGACTTTCAAGGAAGAGCAGCAGTTTCTCCAGGTACCACACAGGCCAAAAGTACAAGAGTGCCCAGAATTGGGGTACCAAGATGGGGTAGGGTAACTGGCAGAGCCAGCCCCAGGATGTAACTGATCTCAGGATATAAAGTTGAGGTATCTCAGAACTGAAGTAAATCAGGGAGAGGTTGAATGAAGGTCAAGATGCCACGAAATCACACTACCTTCCAATTAAACCAATAATGTCCTCATGAGTTATTTTACTCTGCTCTGTCAAAGCCTAATCAGGTAGCCCCAAGGCAGGTACTGGTTAACTAGTTACTCTGCCCTTGATGCACCTGGCAACTTTTAGCTCTGTAGCTAACCTAGGAAGTGGGAGGATACAAAGGCAGAAAATGTTTTTCTTTCTATCCTGAGCAGCCATCATGGGAGGGGACAGGTATACCATGACTCAATTGGTGGGTTGAGTGATAAGCCACCTTCTATAGTGCCTTTAGTGGTAAGATAAAATAATGACTGTCTTAGCTGTGTCAAAGTAAGACCAAATGTATCCCTGTCCCTGAGTCATTTTTTGTGAATGGCAAGCTCTTACACAAAGCTTCTAGGCTAAAGCTGATACTGGTCCCTGTTCAAATGTCAGTTTCCATCTGGCAAGAGCCATATGTTTTGCTCCCACCTACTTGCTCAGGTAATACTTAATGTCAAGAATTCCCCATTGTTGACTTAGAACTAAAATGAGCCCAGGATTGACGTGAATAAGCTTTTGTTTTCTTTGTTCAAGGTAAGGAACAACCAGTTGTGCTGGCTTAATTCTGAACAATTTATAAATTTCATTTTAATCTCTGCTATCCTCTTGAACTAGTAGTATTAGCAGAGGCCATGGATTAAATAGTTCTTTCTAAGGGTGTACGCTGCTTGCTTATGTGTATCTTTTTTGCTTCCCTTTCCAGCCTGGACTAGTTCTTGAAATTAATAGAGGGAAGATTAGCTTTACATATTTAATGTTTGCCACCTCTTCCAGAGCAGAACTCTCTTTAAAGGCTAAAGGCTAACAGCAAGAGTTAATGTTAATTAATAGTTGTGGCTGTTCTATAGAATTCTTCAAGATATGGCTGTAAAATCTTTTTTCATACCAAAATGATAAAGGCAAAAAGGACTGGTTTAGAAATTTTCTCCAGGTGTGAAAGTCACATATAAATTGTTCATAGTGAAGTGTATCTAGTCTTTTATTTATTAGCTGGATTTCCCTCTTCCACCAAGCCCTAGAGATTTAGCCTACCTCAACTACTTATTCAGAAGCTTGTTGAACACTTGCTGCTTCACAGAGATTTTTTTAGTGCCCACATTGCCTGGTACTATACTTGGGTTTGGGTAGTTATAAAGATGCCTAATAAAGGTATGTTATACATATAAAATAATCAGAACATTTTTAAATTATTATATTTAAATTAGAGAACAACTTCAAGCTGACATATTAAATGGGTAGGTAATGCTTAAAGTGAGGGAAGGGTCCAGAGTTTCTTGTGAAAGGACTGAACTTGATGATGTAGAAGGCATCCACATTGAAGGAGATCAGTGGAGGAAAAATAGCATAAGCTCAGGTGAGGTGGGAGGAGAAGCAGTTTATAGACTGGATGTGGTAAAGAGACTCAGAATGAGAAACAGAGGGAGCTCGTAAGTGCTAGCAAGGGGGATTATATCTGAGTTTATATAGTTGGTGGCCCAGAACCTCTCAGTTTACATCCATTTGGGAGTCACAGCATTTGCCAATGAAGGAGACTTGGAGTATTAGCCCAGAGTTTCTCCAGAACAGTTTGAGTGGTGATCGAAGGTGACATCTCTGAGGTGAGCAGTACTGAGCAGTTAACTCTGCTTAAATCCTTTACTGCCAAAAGTTTGAAATAAAATGGGAAAATTTTGCACCCCCTCCGCTTCCTGCCCCCTGTTATTTCCAGAAGCTCATGGTAGCTGGTCTGCTCTGTTTGTTGCTCAGTTTTGTTTCCTTTTTTCCTTCTTACTGGGAAACCTCCCATTTTGTTTTTGGCTTTGCAGGGTTTGGAGAAAGAGCAAGGAGAGGAGGACCTGAAGCAACAGCTGGCCCAGGCTCTGCAGGAGGTAACTTATTTCTTGCCATTGTACTGAGATTATTGTGGGCCACAGAGTAGGGGGCAGCCAGGCTGCACGTGGCCACTGGCTGCCTCTGCTGTGTAGCACACACCTCTGCGGCATCTCCAGTCTGTAGACAGAGCAGGTGGCAGCTGCTCAGACCATCAGGTCAGAGATTTGGAGCCTCACAGACATGCCAGACCTCAGCATGAAAACTTACATCTTCATCTGAGCGGGAGCTGCTCTAGTGAAGATGGAACGGAGCTTACAGCAATTAGGAGGCTCTCTGGGGGAAGTGGCTGCATTTCCAGAAAGGTGAGGACAGCAGAGGGGAATTGCGAGCTACGACTTGTTCACCAAGGCCTGCGAGGGCCTCCATTACCTCACTGTTCCTGAGATGAAACCATTGAGAAACCATTTGAGAATGTTCCAATTAAGCACTTTAGGTCAGGTCAAGAATGTACAGTTTAACAGTCAGTAAAACATATTGATTTACTGAAAGGGCAAGGCTCACGGTAATAAAATTCTAAAAGATTGCCTGTAATTTATTTCATGTAACTTGACTGTTTATCTCTATTTTTTATAAGCTTTTTTGCATCTTTAAAACCTGCTTTGTCTTCTATCCTTTATGTGTTCTGATTACTAGTTTGATGCAAATTTGGTCAGGAGGTTAGTGGGATGCTTCATGTCTCCTTGAGAAAAATGTGCATTAGAATTTGTTTAGGGTAATATATCCTTACATTCATTTGTTGCATACCAACCTCTCAACCTTAAACAGTGCTAACAGTCACTCATTATTATAAGCTTGGGAGGTGCCTGCCTTGATATCATCGAGGGTTGCACAAACAGCCTTGGAAAGAATTAGGTCAAAATTAATTTAATCTTTTTGAAATTTTATTTTCTAAGTGTGTTTATTTTCTAGGGTGGGTGGGTAGGCATCTTTCCCATTTAGAGCATTATTAAATTAATATTCAAATATTGTTTTGAAATTGACTGGAAAAGGGTAAGTTTCTGTTACTCGGAAATCCCTGAGGGATCATTGAGTGCCCTGCATTCATGACTCCTCATCCTTTCCTGAGACAGGAAAACACACTATCATTTAGTATGAAGTACTTGGCCAGTCTCTGTTCATTAGCCAAAATGGATATTTTTAGGTCACAGTTCTATAACTGATTTACTGAAATCGTACCTCTCTCTCAACTAAAACATGGTTGTATTTTGGCCCACTCTGTTGGTTCTTCTGAAGCTTTTCATTTTCATTTACCAGGCCTTTATAACAACTTCCATTTACATAGAGCTTAAAAAACTTTTCTGAATTCTTTCATATCTGTTACTTTTTTATTAACATCCATGTGGGAGAGGTGCCTGTTTTCCAATTTTATAGATGAGAAAGTTAAGGTATGCACACCTAATTAGCAGTCAAGATGAATGAATACCCAGGTCTTCTGCTTTAACTACGTTTCTTAGGAGATCACACATTTTTAAATTCGATTCTTAAGTAATCTCTTCAGAAGTACTTACCTTTACTCCACCTTCTTTCAAAAAGGAATTTTAGGTGAGATTTAAAGCGTAAGCTATACTTAAACACAAAGGAGCTCAGAAATTATGTTTCATAGAAGTGGAACCTCTTGACATTTAGTATAGGCAGTTGGTCAGAGTGAATGAGCTGTTAGGTTAGCTCTTGGGTATGCCAGGTTCCAGAACACACAGGCAGGGTTTAGGCAGCATTTTCTTAGGAGCAGGTAGTGAGTGATTGATATAGAATAAATATATTAAAGGTCTTTTTTATTTCAATGAAAATGATTATCTAATTGCCCTTATTCCCATTTCTCCCTGGTTATTTCTTAAAAGCCACTCCCATTGCGGGGCAGCCTCAGAGTTACTTATTAGTTCTTGAACATTGGTTCCTAGAATCACTTGGGTGGCTTTTTAAAAAATATGCACATTTCTGGGGCCCATGCCAAACCTACGGAATCAAACTCTCTAGAAGGCAGTATAAATTCTTCAGTTTATTTGGATGGCCACTGTGGCTGGCTTATTTCCAGAAGGATTAATAGATTCGATGGCTTCCCTCCCTATTTGCCCCCTTCCTAGAAAAAAAAAGCAGTAGGTAAGTGTGATGCTCAGAAGGAACAAAGGCATTACTTTGAAATTGCTAGTCTGTTGATCCCTTGAACCAAAGCCACTGACAGAGGGAGCAGACGTGTGTGGCTACAAGGAAGAATGCAGTGTAGCTCATCTTGAGTATGTATCTGCTCTGTTTCTGCAGCATCGGGCTTTAATGGAGGAGCTAAATCGTAGCAAGAAGGACTTTGAAGCAATCATTCAAGCCAAGAACAAAGAATTGGAGCAGACCAAGGTACTAGAAAGAAGATGAAGGTTTAGAATTTGGTTAGTACATGCAACTCAGCATTTTCAACAGTGCGAGGGTTGCTATGGTGAATGAAGAGAGAGATTATGGTTGTTCCTGGCCTCTGGGGAAATAATCCGCAAAATTATTCAGGCCTATAGAAGGTTCTGCCTATAAGACAACATCTATTTCCTTTTCTCATTCAGAAGAGAATGAGGAAATAAGACAATGCTGGGAATAAGATACTCACATCCTGCAGTCTAGTCCATTGTCTATTGTAGATACTCCTTCAGTGTGTCTCACTGACATGGCTAAGGAGTGGTGTAGTCAAAATAAAAAATATTTTATCCTCATGTATTTATGTAATTATTTTCCACATCAAATCAGTGGAACTCTTAAATTATGGGCTATAAACTCAAGTGCCCACTGGGGTTAGCCTGGTAATGGAAGTGAGTAAAGTGGCCAGGGTGTAAGAACAGTAGGGAGCAATGAGAACAGAGGTGCACAGGAAAAGGACCTTTGCCTTCCACCCCTACCCCAAGAGGCAGCTCCTCTCTGCTGCAGCCAGTCAGTTGTTGCCATCCAGAAATGCAAGCTCAGTGTTGTCAAATCTTCTGAGTTTTCCACAGAAGATGGAAATCCAGATGTTTACATGAAATATCCCAATTTTCAAATATTGGCAACATATTCAGTTTTCTGTTTTGTTTTTCAATACCATGTGGGCCAAACTAAACAAATCTGTAGGCTGGATCCAGTCCACCATCAGTTTGCAACCTTTGACCTGAAATTAATGCCTGAGTCTGACTGCATCGCTCAGTTCACTCCTCCTCACATGTAGACCTGGAACAGAGTACGGAAAGAAGGAGATTCTTTTCGCTTGGTTTAAGATCCTTATCCTCTGTTTAAATCACATAAGACCTTCTTCCCCAACCTCCAAGAAACCACCACATTTTTTAAAACCCAGCAATTCATAAGTTTTCAGAGAACTTGACTAGTTAAAAATGGGTCCAGACCCTATTGACTGCCATAAGCAGTCTAACAGCCTTTCCTTGGATTAGAAAAAAATAAAAGATGAAAAATGAATCAGCCACTCAAATATACCATAACTGTCTTTTCCTCTCCCCCTCAGGGGCTCCTGATACTTTCTGTTTGGGAGATGAGGTGTTAACTTAAATAAATGTCTGCTTCAAAAGAGCTCACCTAGGATCCTCTCTAAAAAGGGTATCCACAAGCAGTCTGACCTCTTGGGAAAAGCCTAGGGAAACTACTGCAGATCTCTGCAGGAGTAGGAAGTGGCAAGCATCATGATCTTGGGACCTAAAGGTCCTTTAAGAGGCCATCTCTTCAGCCTGCCACCTCCAGGGAAGATAGGGATTATCCTTATTTTATAAAAGAGGCAGCTATGAAAAGCACACCGGACCTTATACACTAATTCAAGCTTCCTGCCTCTAGGGACTGTTCTTTATATCTTCTTGTCCAGTGAGTTCTTGGTTCTTGGGGTAATTTTATGTTACCTCTGAACTGCAGTTCACTATGAGCTACTTAATGCCTACTTGGGTGGTTGGTGGGGTTAGTATACTACCTTCAGTTTTTCTCATTTAGTTGATTTTGAGGAGGGGAGAGAAACTACAGTGAAAATACTGAAAAAGCAGAGAGAGGAAAGAAAGGAAGACAATGCCGCATATTAGAAAACAGTTCTGAGAAACAGTAACCCTTGGGGGAAGTGTTTTATTCTCTGTGTTGCTGCACCAGGATGAATTTTTAATTTAGGCTCCTTCTGAATTCCATTCCAGAAGATTAACCCTGCTCCCTTTCCTGTTTTGCATTCTTGTTGGTTCTCCAGAATGACAGGTGGGATTGTGTGTCTTTGCAGGAAGAAAAGGAGAAGGTACAAGCACAGAAAGAGGAAGTTCTTAGCCACATGAATGATGTGCTAGAGAATGAGCTCCAGTGTATTATTTGCTCAGAATACTTCATTGAGGTAATTATGAACAATGGCCCACACCTTGTCTCTAGCTCATTTCTGAATGAAGCCTCGGCTGCACAGACTGCTTCTGCTATAGGGAGATATTCTGAAGTGCTTTTCTTCCAGAAACTTCGTGTAGCTATTTGACTTCAAAGTGACCTCTAATGGTGGCCACTGCTCATTTGTTTTTGTAGTCTTCTTTACCTTCACTGTCCTTTTTTTAAATTTCATTTGTTCTTGAGTATTTAATATACTCAATATTTTTAGCTGCAATAAAGCCTTTATCTCTTTGTTGTTGGTGAGAAAACAGGGCCACAAGGCATTTGATTTTTAAAGTATCAGAATAAAGCTACTCAATGAAACTATTCTTTACTCTGGGCATGGTGCTGAGAGTGTGTGCATGGCGCAGCCTTTAAACAGGGAGGTAAATGTCATTCATGTATGGTCACTTTGGGAATTTGGCAGCCAAGTGGAATATATTTCAGGGACTTTGAAGCTCCTTTTGAAAATGAAACCTCTCCTGGGTTACCAAATATTATCCTGTAATATTTTTGCACAGACGCTCTTTTATTTATTTATTTTTTACAAATTCTATCATTTGTGACTAGTTCATTTTATACCACAAGTTTAAATTAAAGTTGTTAAATGACAGTGCTTTTCAGACTCCTTTTAAAAGATAAATGCATATAGACACTGCTTTTTTTTTTTTTTTTTTTTTTTTTTTTTTTTTTTTTTTTTTTTTTTTTTTTTTTTTTTTTTTTTTTTTTTTTTTTTTTTTTTTGGTGGTCTTTAGGAAGGTTGAGTCTATTAGCCTGAAAAATTTCTCCTGGGCAGACCTATTTCTTATGCCCTGAATCCACTTTGATTTCAGTTCATAGTTTCCCCTAATTTCTAGTCATTTTATTCCCTACTCAGGAGAAACTCAGTATTATTGTGATAGGACTTATGGACACTGTTAGAGAAAGACAAAGAAGGGGGACTTGGAATGGGTGATGAGTTAGCCAAACTGGAACATCTGCACAGATAGACAACTTGACCTGTGTTTTGTTTACAGCAGTAGCCTGACCTTTTCTACTGGTCTCCTCTTAAAATTAGTGTTGGAAAGAGGTTTTATTGATTTATTTTTTTTAGGATGGCCATGTTTTATTCATAGACAAGATGTTTCATTTTAATCAGACAGGTTTTTAGTCCTGTTTATGACAATTTACCTCATATAGTAAACAGATTGTCTCCTAGTTGGCTTTCTGGGCTCAACCTGGCATTTGAAAAATAGACAGTTTCTGTGTTATTTTACACTGCTATCCTAAAATCATGAACAAAGACTTTAAGCCTCAGAAAAAGTTGTATCTTAGGAGATATACATAAATAAGAGTATGAAGAGAATGGATTATATTCTTGGGAATGAAAAGGGCCCTGGCAGAAATCTGACCACTGGGTTTGCTCAAATAATAAGCTTCCTTCTGCTTTCTGTCTTCTCATAGGCTTATTTATTTAGGGGTTCAGGCACTGTCAGTGTACCCATTGCATTTTTCCATTTTCTTTTTTCCCCAGCTTTTTCAGTTGTAATTTACATTTATTTTACTTTTTTGATTTCTTTTCAATAGAGATGATGCCTCCTACCATTCTTTATACTGAGTATTCAGTGTGTGCTCTGCTTTGTATATTAAAATTGAGGTTCTAGTTCACCATTAGCAGGACATACATTTGTTTTTCATAAGAGAATTAGTGATGTATCTGTACCAAACATTCACACACTTAATAGTCCTACTTGTGCCCAGTGACATTTATTTGCACGGTACCTATCCCATGTTGGCAGTGGTCTGAGTTGTTTGGAACAAAACAAACAAATCAGTGTACCTGGAGCCTGAAGCTATAACTTTAAATTTGAGAAAGAAATGAATGAATCATATAACTTGAAGCTTGAAATTTCCCATCCCCAAATATGATTTTGATGGCTTTTGTAAGGTCTCTATATGGGATTATGATTAAATTTCTATTTGGCCTTGGGGATTAACTGCTGTCCTATCTTTGAAATCACAACCATCCTGGGATAGAAAGTGTGACACTTCTGATGTGTGTTCACATTCACATTGCAGGCTGTCACCTTGAACTGTGCGCATAGTTTCTGCTCCTTTTGTATCAATGAATGGATGAAGCGGAAGATAGAATGCCCTATTTGTCGGAAGGACATCAAATCCAAAACCCATTCCCTGGTTCTGGACAATTGCATTAGTAAGATGGTAGATAATCTAAGTTCAGAAGTAAAAGAACGAAGAATTGTCCTCATTAGGGAACGAAAAGGTGAGTGGGTATGAATAAGAAGGTGAGTGCCCTCAACGAAGGACTTCTAAACTGGCAGATTTTTTTGGTTGGGGAAGAGAGTCAGATTCTTGAGCTAAAGAAAAGGTGGAAGAGTAGGAAAAAGTAAAAGGATTTAAAGATAATGAATGTGTGAGAGTTAAAGTAGAATTAACTCAGTTACTTGAGCAGCCAGAAAGGGAGAAGCTGAAGAGTATGTCCCTTGTTTTTAGGAGGTAAAAAACGTTAATTAGAAAATACATGGTCAAACAGTTTACTGTACTGATCAGTAGGTGGTGCTGTTGTTCAAGACAGTTTAGCTGTTGCCCAGGTGTTGCAAAACCCTTGCCTTGGGTATACAATCAATTACAAATAGGATGTGTATGAGTTAGAGATTCACAACTTGGAGAATGTGTGAAGAAAACACACATACAGGTTCTCTATATACTCTATATAAGAGACACAGCTTAATTACACAAAGTGGGCGTAATGTTAAACCAAAGAGAGAAATTTAATCCTACTATGTCATTTTTAGGGATCCTATATGTTTACAAGTCTCCCAGTTGGAGAGAGTTCAGATAAAGAGATTGGGAAAGGGGTGGGTGAGTTTCCCTAATGAACTGTGCTGCTGTAGTGAATATCTGCTCATTTAATCAAGTCATCTCCTCACCCTTGGGGCCTGTTGTGTTGAGGTTTGCAGAGCCACTCTGCTTAAATCTTGAATGTCCTTGTGGCAAAGGAATGTGCCCTGGAGCAAAGTACAAGGAAGCTGGTGGATAGAAATGACTGCTTATTGGGCAGGGATGAGAGTGCATAGACAGCAGAATGGATTTGATTATTACATTCGGTCCCTTTCATAATCCAGTATAGCCTACCTTCTGGGAAAGCTTCAGAGCCAAGGTGCTGTGATATCAGTTGGCTGCACATGAAGGCCTATCATAGAAGAACCAGAAACTCATGGCCCTTACAGGTGTTTCCCACCATCTGGCCATTGGTAACCCATATTTATGAGTATCTGTGAATGTACCTTTCTCTAAGTCCAGAGAAGCCAAAGGCTTAAAAGCCACACTGCTAACAATAAGATCTTCTGTCCACTGCCTTCTTTCTCCTACCCCTTCATCAGGTATCAGCCACTTTGAGTAGGGCCAGGAATTTGATGCTGATTTGCAAGCAGCTGTGGTATGAAACTGGCCTTCATTTGATCACCCTCAGCAGAGGCAGCAAGCCTGTCAGAGCCAGGTGGTACAAGTACTGAACAGGAAGTGGTGCTGAACAGGAAGTGTACTTGAGTCTATTATACTAATGGAAGATATTCTGACCTGCAGGAGGGTGAGAAGGCCCTCAGATGGTTCTTTAGAATTGAAGTGTTTTCCACTTTTCTAATAGCTATGTGCTATTGGATTCTGTGCCCAGTTTTAAGCCTCCATAGATTTTTTTTACTTTCCAGGAGCCATTTGATACTAGCAGAACTCATCACTCTTCGTCTCCACCTCCCATCACTCTGTAAGCATTTATAGGAACACTACACTAGGTACCAGGATAAAATGATAGATAAATAAGTCATTGCTCAGCTCTTACAGCACCAACAGTCTATGGAGGAGATACAAAGAGAAGTAGGTAGTATGACATGTTTCACAACAGGGTGCTAGGAAACTCCGGAGAAGGAATTTGGCCTTCTCTCAATTTGGCCTGAGGAGATAGAAGAAGAGCCATTTAAACTGAGTCTTAAAGGTTCCTTAAGGGGTAGCTTTCCAAGCAGAGGAATCAGCATAAGCAAAGCTCAGAGGCATGAGAAGCAGTGACTTGTCCTAGCAGTGCCCCCTCGTGGTCCATACAAGATACAATGTCTACGTGGGTGCCAGAGCAGCATGAGGACACTGTGAATGCCTTCTGTTTTCTTCCCACTTTCCTTTCTGAGAGGAGCAATGACCTGGTAGCCTAGATTTGACCAAGGTCAGTCTTTGAGCTAAAGTGTGCTAGGTCCGAGTGGGGACAGCCATGTACTTTCTTCATCAGCACACTGACTAGGTTTCTTCTCACAAGTCCAAGCCTGGTGGATGGCTTTATGCAGCATTAGAAAGGGGACAAAGAGTCTCATGTTCCAAATTCACTCTGACTCCCCTCAGACAGAATTAATTCTGCAGAATAAATAATATCACTCCCCTCTCCCCCACTGCTTTTCTCTCCAAAGGCTAAAGAGGGTGCCTCTCTGCCTTTTTGGTAACACTGGGTGCTTACACAGTAAGCCAAATCGGTCTTCCTGTTGCAGTCATTGGCTGAGGGCAGTTCTGGCACCAGTCTCAGTTTCTGCAGTTATCTCAGTGAGTGCAGCTTGGATGTTTTCCTTAGAGACAAATAGAAGGTTCTGAGGCCCGACTTAGGGTATCATGTGCCAGAGCCATCAGCAGCTTCACTGGTCTGCAGTGTGGGGTATAGAGAAAATTCTCAGTTCAAATACCAACCTTCCTTGCCCATTGAAAGCTGGTTTAATCCCCAGTGCATGGGAATTTTAAAAAGGACCAAACTTAGGATCTGGGATTTGGGATGGGCAATACGGTAATTGTCAAAGTTCCAACACTGCGGCAGGGCTCTTTTCCTCCAGGGCAGGAGTTTAGAGATGGAGACTTGCTTGTCTGTGACAGCATGAGGCTTTGATTCCACCAAAAGCAGCCCCACGCCAGGCCTCCCTGGCTGGTTGTCTTCAAGCTCCATAAATAGTGGGAGGAGTAATGCCTCATGACTGATTAGCCACTGATCCCTTGTAAACTCTGTGAGACCCGATTATATAGAGGAGGAGAATGTTAGGATGCCAGATCCTGTGTTGGAGAAAGGCTGCTCTGGAGTTGGGGCAGATAAGGAGCATCCAGTAAGTGCTTTTCGCATGAGTAATTGTAATTCTCTGCAATATTGATGTGAGATTTTTCTGAAGGGAAGACATTTATCCCCTATAGAGGCTCTCCCTCAGGAGCTGGCGAGGTACTGGAGCAGAGTGTTTTGTCAGCTGCTCCCCTTCCCTGTTCTGTTCTCATTAATGTTGGTTGGTTGACAAGAGTGTTTATATTCTCACTTTTAGCTTTCCCTAGCAGTTTCTTTGGATTGTGCTTAGAAAAGAAGAGAGCAAATTATTTAGAAATAAAATCTTGTTGGTCCTTTAGAACAGGGGTCCCAAACCCTTGGGCCACTGACAAGTATTGGTCCATGGCCTGTTAGGAACCGGGCTGCACAGCAGGAGATGAGCAGTGGGCAAGCAAGCAAAGCTTCCTCTGTATTTGCAGCTGCTCCCCAGCACTAACATCACCCCCTCAGCTCCACCTCAGATCATCAGGCATTAGATTCTCATAGGAGCTCTGGTCCCTGGTGCCAAAAAGGTTGGGGACTACTGCTTTAGAACAGTGATTTTCAGTCCAGGGGCTTTTTAAAGCTATATTCATTAAATCCTTTGATACTATAATATTGAACCAAGGCTGCTAGTGGGACTATGCCAAGGCCTTCAGGTGTGCTGAGGTGGAGAGAAAGGTTTATGAACCACAGCTCTCCTGAATCTTGAGATAGGCTCTTCCAGAGGTTAGGGGTCTCTAGGAATATTTGCCCAGGTCAGACCACATGGCCTTTGATTCTTGCCAGCCAGCTTCCTGTAGGGTAGGAGGAGAGTGATCCAGACACTGGACAGGGGAAACTATCAGTCTCTGAAGAGGGTATCTGCCTTTTCCCCCTGGAAGGCCTTCCCTGGTAAAGCCCATTATCCCTTGCTGAAAGACAGAGTGATGTAAAGGAGTATGTAGGGTATGGCAACAGTACCAGTGTCTGCAAGTCGACCTCATCTAAAGAGAATACTTGTTAGCAAGTACTTTAAATCCACCCAGTCCTGCCCCTGGGAGATCAAGAGGGTTGTGTGCATGAAGTCAGCATGCCTGCCTGGCATAAAATAGTGTTTAAGGAACAATGGCTCTCAGCAAGGGTGGCATGGGTGGAGGTGTCTACATGCATGCATACAAATAGTATATAACACTGGACTTTTTAAAATTTTTGACTTTTAAAAATTTACCCTTTTGCAAAATTATTATAGGAAAGAAAATTAGCAGACCTTTTTACTAGAAGCTTTTTTCTTAATAGTCTAAAACTACCCTCCATTTTTTTGCTCCTCTTTTTTTTCCTTCTCTTTTGTCTTCAATTGTTTTTCCTTTCCTTGTCTCTAAATCTGTGTCTCCCTAGTCACTCTGATTGGCATATCAGAATCACAGCATAGGAACTGTTCACCCAGTGGAGGAAGGGACTTTGATCTTAGAAGTCATCTTCTAAGATACTAATTGGAATATGTGGAGTAGCCACCTGGGAAGTCCTAGAACCTCGAATTTCTTGTTGACTCTATTCCTTGGGATTCCTGAATGGTCCTTCCATCTGGAGGTCAAAAGCCTGTTCCTGACTAGTGCTCTGTGGTGGAGTGTCTTTTCTCCTTCACCAAAAGCTACCACTTCATTGCAGATACCAGCAGAAGCATTTACATTTTAGGAGATAGGCCTTTCTAGATGTGACTAATGACCCTTCAATGCACCCCAAATGCATAGATGGCTGGGTTTGAGGGAACTATGCCATGCCAGAGTGAAGAGACCAGGGCTGACGTTTGATTACCTGCCCACCAAATTGGGAACTCTGATGAGTCCCTCATCCCCACCATGTTGTACTGAGGGGGAAGACCAGCGTTTGCTGGCATAGGCTTGCCCACCAGGCTGCAGAGAAGGTCCTGGAGGAAGAACGTGAGCACAAGCTAGAGTTTCAAGAGAAGTAGTGTGAGTAGCTCTGGCCATCCTGGGGGTCCAGCAAGAGATACTTTAGATCACTTGTTGCTATTTTCCACAGCAGTTTTTCCTGGCTTTTTTTTTTTTTTTTTTTGCAATGATAAAGCAGTTATTTATTTATTTGTTTGTTTGTTTATTTATTTATTTATTACTATTATGGTGACATTGGTTAATGAAATCCAGTATGTTTCAGGTGTGTAATTCAACAGTAAGGCATATATATATTTTATTGTGTGTTTACCACCCATAGTTAGATTTCTTTCTGTCACCACATATTTGACCCCTTTTACCCCGTCTTCCTCCCCCCTCCCATTTCTCCCCCTACCTTTTAGTAACCATTAGCCTATTGTTCATATCCACAAGTCTCTGTTTGTCCTGTTTGTTGATTTTAGGTTTATATCCCACATATAAGTGATATCATGTGGTTTTCCATTTTTTTCTTTCTGGCCTATGTCACTTAGCAAGATTATCTCAGGGTCCATCCATGTTGTCACAAATGGCAATATTTTATCTCTTCTTGGCTGAGTAATATTCCATTGTATATATGTACCACTGCTTCTTTAGCCAGTCATCTATCAGAAGACACTTTGGTTGCTTCCATGTCCTGGCCACTGTGAATAATGCTGCTATGAACATCGGTTTGTTTTCAAGTCTTTGGGGTAAATACCCAGTAGAGGAATTGCTGGATCATATGGTAGATCAATTCTTAGTTTTTTGAGGAACCTCTATACTGTTTTCCATAGTGGCTGTACCAATTTGCAGTCCCACCAGCAGAGTATGAGGGTTCCTTTTTCTTCACATCCTCTCCAACACTTGTTATTACTTGTCCTATTGATAACAGCTATTCTAACAGGTGTGAGATGGTATCTCATTGTGGATTTGATTTGCATTTCCCTAATAGCTAGCGATGTTGAACATATTTTCATTTCTTTGTTGAGCAATTTATGTTTTCTTGGGAGAAATGTCTCTTCAGGTCTCTGTCCATTTTTTAATTGGATTGTTTACTTTTTGTTGTTATTGAGTCATATGAGTTCTTTGTATATTTTGGATATTAGCCCTTATCAGAGGCATTGCTTGCAAATATATTTTCCCATTCAGATGGTTGTCTCTTTACCTTGTTGACAGTTTCTTTTGCTGAACAAGCTTTTTAGTTTGATATAGTCCCATTCATTTATTTTAAAGCAGTTATTTTGGCTCTCTAAAAAATGGATCCTCTCTTCCCACTAATGTGTAACTTTATGATTTGCTTTTCAGACATATTTCCAGGAACTTATCATAGAAGACCACTTGGATAAATATAGAGTAGTATCATTAACCAAATCACTTCTTCCTTGACTTAACACTAGATGTAAACAGAGTATTTTTAGAGCAAGTTCAAATGAGTTGGTATTCCAGATTTCTGTGAACTAATCACGGAGAGTGGTTGGGGTATCACTGATTATGCCTCTTTTTTTCTCCCCATAGAATACCATAGAATTAGATACATAACCACTGAGGCTTCTCTTCATCAGCTAGATATGTATCCTGTTAAACTGCCTGCTGCTATGGTTCTTAAGAAATCTGATAAGACCAGACATGCTCCTATTCCTGGTTAGGGCTTCTGCTCAAATTGCTTTCTGTTTTCCCACCCTGGAGAACTTGGACCTCTTTTGCCCTTGGTCCATGAACCCCAAAGAAACAACTCCTCCTTACTAACTTTCTCTGGGCCTTTCCTTCTTCTCAGTACCCACTAAGAGCCACGTGCTGGGAATAAAAGTGAGCAGGGCATGTGCACCCCCTGCCCTCATGGAACTTCCGGTCTAGATGCAGGGCCTAGGCTGCTTATTGTAAAGTGCTGCAATAAGAGAGATGAAAGGTGCTAAGTAAAGGTCAAAGAAAGGCAGAGAAGTGAAAGGAAGTGAAAGGGAGGGGGGTGCATATTATAGGTAGAGGAGCCAAAAGCAAGAAAGCAAGGGGATTTTGAGGGCTGAAACAAGGGCAGAGTGGCTGGATGTGAGTGCTAGAGAGAGCGTTGAGCAACGAGACTGGAAAAGCAGGCAGGACTAAATCATGAAGGGTCTTCAAGACTGTGTTAAAGCTTTAGCCTAGTATGTTGTGAAACTATAGAAAATTTTAAGTGGAGATGTGACTGTTTATATTTTTCTGGACAGGCTAATGTGGCTGCAGTGAAGATAAATGGTGATGGGAATAAGAATAGAGGCAGCAACCCTGGTCAAGGCTGATGGTGACTGAGCTAGAGAAATAGCAATGGGGATGGAGGCAGTGGATGGACTTGAGCAGTAGTTCAAGGGGTAGAATCTACAGGTTTGTGGAACTGTTTTGCTGTGAGGAATGAAGGAACTCAGAGTAGAATATCACTCCCAGGTTTCTGTCAGGAGCAGCAGGGTAGATGATGGTGCAGTTGTTTAGACTAAAGTTGAGGGCACCTGAAGGACTCAGTGAAGCTGTTTAATGGGTATTTGAAAATGTAGGTCAGAGCCCACTTCTCTGCCTTTCTTTGACCTTTACTAGAGCCCAGAAGATACTAGATTTGGGGATATTCTCTGTGGGTGGTAAGAGCCAAAGGTCAAGTCCCTATCCTTGAGAAACACCAGCATTGAAGGGATGGATAGTAGAAGAGGAGTATGCCCGGCATGAGGGGTGGCCAAAGAGAGATGGAAAAAGAGGGCAGTGTGGGACAGGCAACAGAAGACATCAGAATGGTGTGCTGGGAGCCTTCTTGACCTCACCTTTCTCTGTAGTAGCCCCCTCATTACATTTTAGACAGCTCCCTCTTATTTCTTTCAAACACTGACAAGATTGAAATTGTATTCGTTATTATACTCTTGCCCCTTGGTTTATAAATTTGAGGGCGGGGTTTTATATTGCTCTGTGTGGTATTCTCGTGGCCTAGAAGAGTGTTGGTAGGTCTTCAGTAAATGCGCAGTAATAAATAATTATAAAATGAGGGATCAGCAGTGTGAAATGCTGCTGAGAAGATAAGGACAAAAAGTTGCCCTTTGAATGTAGCATGTGTGTGGGACATTAATGACTTTAGTATAAGTTTGAGGGACAAATGGGGTCAGAAGCCAGTTTGCAGTGAATTGGGGAATCGGTATGAAGTGAGGGAGTAGAGAAGAGTAAGGAATGTTCTTCAAAAAATTTGGCTACAATTAAATGGTGGGGAGCAGTACTGAGAGACAGTTGTAGTGGGAGGAGGAAGTGGGGTAAAGGATTTTTGTTGTTTTTTAAAGACACAAGAAATTTGAGCATGTTCAATTGCTGATTGTTAGACAGCTGTACAGAAGGAGATGCTGGGAAGCTGAGATAGTGAGTAGAGCACATTTCTTAGGAAGGCCGGAGAGAGGAGGGAATGCAGAGCACAGATGGAGGAATTAGTTTTTATAAGTAGGAGGGTGCGTCCTCTGTGTTATAGAGAGGAGTATAATGTGGGCAAGTGGGCGAGGAAATTTACTTCAGGGAAGTCAAGACAATTTTTGTTGCAGCTTCTGTGTTTTTCTGTGAGCTATTAGATAAAGCCTTTAGCAGAGAGAAAGGAAGCCTCGTTGGTTCTCTCAGCTTTCCAAAGCTGAAGTTGTGCCCACCCCAAGGACCCCACCTCAAAGGCAGCCCAAAGTGAGAGAAGTAACCTTTATAATCCTTTCAATCCTCCTACTAAAGCATTCCAGACCTCAGTCTCAGGAAAAGGGACAATTTTCTGGTGGGCTTTATTGTGCCCTTAATGTATGTAGGTCAGGATCTCTGCTTTCCCAGCATCAAGGAAGGAGAAGCTATTGGAAAAGACTGGAGGCCAGTAAATAGCTCCTCCTACCCCATCCCTCTCTGAAAATGGAAGAACTTCCACCTCTCCCTGCCAGTCACTGTGTAATTCTCTCCTTTGTTCAACAGATATTTCTGAGGGCCAGCTTCATGCCAGTCACTATTCTAGGTGTGAGGAATAGAAGAAGTGAAAATCGAATAGGTTAGATGTGATTAGAACTATGGAGAAAAATAAGAATGGGATCGGGGAGTGATGGAAAGAGCATTGGCAATTTTTGGTAGGGTAGTCAAGGAAGGGGTCACCAAGAAGTTAATATGTGAGTAAAGCTCTGAAGGCAGTAGCCATGCTGCCATCTGGAGAAAGAATGGCCCATGGAGAGGGAATAGGAAGCGGGGAGCAGGCTTGGGGTGTTGAAGGAACAGCAAGGCCAGTGTGGCTAGAGTGGAGGAAGCGACAGGGAGAGGAGTAGGAGGTGGGGTCAGGAGGTTTGGTGGGAGGCAGGTTGTGGGACCTTGGGGCTTTGGAAGGGTCTTGACTTTAACACTTACTCTGAGAGAAGTGAGGAATGGGCTTTGAGCAGAGTCATGTGACCTCTACTTTCTCTTTACTGTGGCTGCTGTGTGGGGAAGAAACTGAGGGTGGCAGTAGGGACACCAGGGAAGAGACATGCAGGCTCCTCTTTTATTTCTCTTTTCTTTCTCTCCAAAGCAAAGAGACTGTCCTAAAGACCATGCTGCAAGGGTATTTGAAAGACTACCAGGCAATGGGAGCGTGGGATGGTCTGAAGGATTCTTCGTGGACTGGTCTTGGGCCGCTCTGAGATAAAGTGTGGGATAGAACCACGTGGGACAGAGACTGAATTAGGAAGTTCTCCGTCATGAGCCTTCCATGTTGGCCAGCTCTGCTGCTGCCACCATGATCTAAAGCACCACCAGAACTCACCGCACCACCTGCTTTCAGGGTACTTAATAGACTCTGCTTCACTACATGTTGATTATAGTTGTATAGTTCTGTTCTGCTTTTTAAATTTGTTGTTTTTGTTATTGTTTTGGTACCTCAGAAGCACCTCTGTTGGCATTTGTTTTGGACAGCTTGGATGTTGATGTACCCTTATGGCTGCCCCTGAAAGATAAAGCAGCCTCTATTTGAGAGGATGGCATACCTCTTTGTGAAAACAAGATATCATTTCCTGGAAATAAAATGTAAAACCTATCAATTGCTCAGCTGGGCTTTAGTGTATTAATCTTTCTTCCCTTCCAGCTCCCAGACAGTCTCACAGGTAAACACTGGCAGCTCATAAATTGCAACCAAGAAAGTGACTGTATCAGATGATAGACTCAAGTGAATGTCAGTCTGAGAAGCCAAACCCAAGATTATAGCCATAGCAGATGGGCTCCGTTAAGCTCCTGATTGTTGTGGGTTGTTTTTGTTGTTGTTTACTCCAGAGGTATGTTACTGCTTACCTAATTTCAGGATGGGGTGAATTACCTTCTTTCATCTGGAGTTCTAAAATTGTTTTCAAATTTATTTTACCCATTGTCAGAAAATACAGGCAGTGATTTTATGAGAACTTGGGTGGGGTTTTGTTTGTTTGTTTGTTTATTTGTTTGTTTAATTAAAGGCATCTCTCTTTTGCTGCCTTCTTAACAGAAAGAAAACTAGTTTGATGTTTGGGAGATAGAAGCTTAGGATAACCTGTGATATCTTACGTTACCAGTGATGAGAATGAGGGACAATATGGGAAGTTGAAGAGCTGTCATTTGAAATGGGGAAGTCTCTAGTAGGATTGTGAACTGTATTATGTCATTCAATAATTTCCCAGTAGGTGAAAAGGTATTTATTTTCCTCTCCCTTTTTACCTGGAGAACCATTCTTTGTAATTCTTTATTTATACCCCATGTATTTTCATAAAGGATTGGAAACTATTGACTTGCCAACTTTTTAGGGATGTTCTGTTTTTTCCTTTGTTGAATATACTATGAAGTTGGGATTCTGGAGTCTCTAGTCTTCATTTCCATCTTTCTCACCATGAGTAACGGTTGAAATACTGGTGTGGTCAAGGAAGAAGTAAATTAAACATTAAAAAAATATCTTTCATAACCTATTATAAGAATTCTGGAGAAACAGAGAAAAGATTACCATCTTGATGTAATAATATTCTGTTTCTTCTATACATGTGTTTTGTTTATGTGATTGCATCGGCATATATAAATTTTTATTTGTTTTCTCTTCAGTTCATTCTTTTAGAAGAATACAGATAAACATTTTTTGAATAGGTAATATGGTCACATGTTTTGAAATCAAAAGGTACAGGAGGACCTAAAGTGAAAAGCCTGTCAACCTTTTCCCCAGTGACCACTTCCCCACACAGAGGCAGTTAGTGTTACCCATTCCCTGTGTGTCCTTCCAGAGGCCTCCTCTGTCTATATATGCAGATACATGGATACACGTGTGTGGTCTTTCCCCTTCTTTTGGACAAATGTTAACAAACTATACACTATTCTATAACTTGCCTTCCATGAAGTTCCATGTCGGTACATAAGGAACTTCCTCTTTCTTTGTTACAGTGGACTATTATTCCATTGAATGTCTGTACCATAATTTGTTTTTCTAGTCTGTTTATTGTACCATAATTTATTTTTCCAGTCTGTTTGTGACCTAGTTTGCTTTAAACCTTTTACTCTTTTTTTTTCATATGGCTCTCAAAGAAGGTCCTATTAAATAAATCTCAGAATATATACTTTTAACTAAAACAGCAAAAATAACAACAAAAAGTTATATAGAACACAAAAAGTAGTATGTGAAGAAAGAGAAAGGAAAAGCTGGGAATCCATATGCTAGGAGTTCTTTATTAAAATCAAGGAGGCTCAAATCTGTTGTTTTATTAAAAAATATTTACGGATAATGTTTTTTTTTAATTTTTCACTAGTAATAGTCTTATAAGTCTGGTTCCATAATAATATATAATGTAACCACTTCCATCTGAAGGTTCAACAATCTGCATTGAAATAAAAATGAAATCAATTAGGCTCCCAATTTCACAAAACCTTAACAGTGCAAAACTTTAATATACCCAAGGCAGAGGGTCCAAAATGAAAATGATCGCTTCCAACCAACCAGGAAAAAGACAGTGCAGCCACCACTTTGTATGAACAGCCATTTATGTTTTGACAAGATATGGGCTTGAGAAAATAAACTTCATTTCCAGTAAAGTATTCATTGTCACTGAAATCCTTAGAAGTTATTTTGGGTGCTACAAACATAGAACATGAGCTGTGTATTTGTAGTTAACTGGTTCTTGTGTAACACTGTTTATTTTTTTTAGATCTTACAAATATATTGTTCCATTTTGAGGTCCTCACACTTGTCACACTTGTTTCTCCTTGCCCCCAGTGGTGGTGGCAGCAACCCCCCAAGGTCCCATGATGACTGACACAAGCTACAGGACACACATACTGGGGACCAATTCACCTCACTTTTTGTAAAACAATGCTTCAGTGAACACCCTTATACATATATCATTAGAGGAAAGATCCTCAGAGAAGAAACATCTTAAATGAAGGTGATATGCAGAGACTGATCTTACAAACTAACCATCCTCTCCCTTACAAGTGTGCCACACAGGTTAAGAAAGTGAACTCTTAAATATAGACTTCAAAAAACAATACATTTAAAAGGCTGACTAGCTGAATTTGAATTCCAGCCCTGCCATTTGTAACTGTGTGATTTTTAGGCAGGTTATTCAATCTCTCTTGAGTCTCAGTTTCTTTTTTTAAACTTTTAAAATTAAATTTATCAGTGTGACATTGGTTAATAAAGTTATATAGGTTTCAAGTGTACAATTCGATAATACATCATCTGTATGTTGCATTGTGTGTTTACCACCCAAAATCATATCTTCTTTCATCACCACATATTTGACCTCCTTTACACTACCTTAGTTTCTTCACTGCTAAAATACCGATTAGGCCTAAATAATTATTCCAATAACTGCACTGCTCACAAACAAAAACCTAAGTGTTCTATTTTATTGTAAAGACACAAACTAAAAGTTAACTCCCTCTTTTGCATTATTTTTCTGAGCGTTAGTATGTACTTTCCCTGGTGAGATATCTGATATTAAACGTCTGTATTTTGCTTGCTGAGAAAAATACAGGGTAACTTTTCTGCCTTGTAGCACCAAACCATAGTAGAGCTGAGCCCCACTACTGTGTAGCCTGGCTCTAATTAAGAGCATGTTCTCTACAACAGAGCTCTGAGAAATTGGGTAGAGAGGGTTTATTTCAGATTCTGGCTTTATTAAGCAGATGAATGCAGCCAGCTAGCTCTGTGAGGCACTTTGCAGTGAGTGAGTGGCAGGTGTCCCATATCTATCTGATTATGTTAACCTAGAAAGCGTTCGCTCTGCCCCTAGGCGTGCTTCATCCAAGCTTTTAGACTGTACCAGGGCAGGGGTCTTTGCTCTTTGTGGGCTGGAGAGCTGGATACCCGTCTTCTGTTGCTCTGATTGGAAGCTGCTGCTATTATAGAAAGACCTGAATCCACTCATTATCTCCAGCCCTTCTCTCTCACTACTTTTTCCTCCTCCATGAACAATCATTCAGGCTGTCATTACAGCTGCAGAAGTGCCTGGGATGGGCAGCCCTCTCCAACTGCTCATTGACTTTGTACAGCCTGACTGAAGAGAATCTTCTCACTTATCCAAGGATAACCTGGGAGTTCAGGGGTGCCTGAGGTTTAAGAGAAGAAACTTGCATTGTGGTCCTAACCTAGGAAGAACCTAAGATGATTTGGAGAATCTTGGAATCTCTGTTCCTTGCGCAGAAATGCAGGCTTGTTAACAGGTGCAGGGCCTGACTTGAGCAGCATGCCGTCATTGGTTATTGTAGCCCACAGGCTTGTTCTGAACACATTAGCTTCTTTCAAAGAAAGAAGACTTCCCACGTGGTCAACTCTTCCTGCTTTTCCCTATATGGGAGTGGAGGCAATAGGTGTAGGGGCTACTGGGGACAAGACAGGGCCTTGTATTGATGGAAAATAATGAACTGTCTTGTGCAGCTGATTTTTCCGTTTAGAAGAGCATACGGATCCTAGGAAAGGGCTGGACCCATAGTAGCTGCTCAATAAATACTCAGATGCTGTAATTCCTTTGGTGGCACCCCAAACAGTACGCACCATGGGTATTCCGAGTTCATTAATCTCCAGGCAACATTTCCTGCTTGCTGCTGCTTTACCAAAGCCTAACCTAGATCCCCACCTTAGATCCATTTTCCAGACACACTACCCTTTGGGGTCTGTGTATAATTTAATCTGGTGTGCCCTTTTTTTTTTTTTCCATACAGCAGCCACATTCTGAATTCTGTATGTTTCCAATAAATTCAATTCAACAATCATTATTAGATACCCATTTTCTTTACTAGGCACTGCTCTAGGTGTTTAGGGTATGGCACTGAACAAAACAAGGTGTTGCAAACCTACGTTCTAATAAGGGGTCAAAAAATCAAAAGCTTCCCACAAAAGTATTAGTTTCTGTGGCAGAGGCTTAGCAGTGTATCTTCACATTTCCGAACCCCAGGCAGACAGTCTGTATGTAGGATATACGTGGCCCACCTGGGTTTCCAGAGCCTTCTCAGTTTGCTTCTAGTTCTACTCCCCCTTGGCATATAGGCACCAGCTCTTTGGAAATCAGGCTCTCCTGGGCCTCTAACCCAGCTCTAACCAAGGGCCTTCAAGGGCATCTCTGAGGCAAGTTTGGTTCCTTAGCATGGAAGACAGGCCCTGAAAACCCCACAGTAGTACATAAGAACACCATAGTTCTATGCAGGCATGCACGCAGGAGACCACTGAGGGGGCCTACTTCACCCCAAGTAAGAACAGCCAAGTGTTTCTGAAGTGATTATTGACATCACACTTACCCTGGGGATGGATGGGACTGGACAGATTTTCACACATGACTCCGAGTTTATGTCTAGCTTTGAGAGGACTCCCCAATTTCGTGGCCCTTTTAGTTCTTTTCTTCTTGGTTCCTTACCTCCTTATCTGGCCTCTCCCAGTGGTACACTGACTCCCAAGAGCTGATTTTATCTCTTCCCAACTCTACATTCAGCGAGATTATGTTGATGTGTTGGGTAGTTTGAAATCAGCCATGGTGGGAATATTTATACCACAGAAATTGGCAAATCAGAGATTTCCTTCCTGGATAGCCAGTTAAACATATACTGGAATATCCCTGACATCCTGCCACATTGTTGATTTCCTGAGGCTTTCTCGCCCCAGGTTTCCCCAGTTCTGAGAAAGCCACTAATCAGGCCAAAGATGCTACCTCCTTCCCGGTGCTCTAGAGTTTCCCTAGGAGTGGTGTCACTCCTGGTAATGGTGTCACTGCAGAGGCAGAACAGCCCTCCCTCAACTCTAGGCCACACTTGATCACCTTCGAATCACTAACACCTTTGGAATTCCCAGCTTCTCAACAAAATACCTGCTGACCATCAATCCCATAACCACTGGGGCCCAGGCCTAATCCCAGAGACCCATGGAAGAAGGAAGATGACATGCCACCCCAGCATTTTCCATCTCCTTCTTCAGTGACCTGAGCGCTCATGCTATCAGTATGGATAAGTACCGGGCAGAGGGGCTGGAGGATAGGGATGTAACCAACAGCAGCAGAGCCTTAGTCCTCAGCGTGGCCAATCCGTCAGTGTGCTCCATCTTATTTTCTCAAGCTGTCTTCCTACAAGAATCCTTTAACGGAAGATCGGAATGGGCACTTGGCTGGGGCACAGGGCATTTCTCCAGGGAGCTTTAATGCTGGATTGTGTGAACTACATGTCATGCTGAGCCACATGAATCTGGATATTAGACCTTCCTCCCCTGGAATACCAGGTTCCTACCACACGAGCTGGCTGTGGTATCTTCCAGCATAGGCACAGGTTGTCCTGTGCCTCCAAGTCCACAAGGTAGGGCTGGAGGCCTGATCTCATAATTGTTACCAGCACTTTAGAATAAGAATTAATTCTTGTACCATCCCTATTATAATTCCCTTTAAAAGATGAGAAAATAAAGGCAATGAGAGGTTAAGTAACTTGCCCAAGCCTGCACAAATTGGCGGAAGTAGAGAAAATGAGGCTGAGGAAGCGATCAGGCCCTATTATGGAGTTGGGGTCTTATAGTAGAATAGTGGAAAGCCATTGAAGGTCATAATTGCGGGGAATGACATCTTCCTCTGTTTTGGGAAGATCATTCTGGTTGCTGTGTGGAAGTGGGTTAGAAGTGAGAGGACAAGGTGATACAGAGAGACCACTTAACCAATTGCAATTGATGCAAGAGGTTAGATTGCCTGAATTAAGGCACTGGCAGTGGGAATGGAGAGAAGTGGAGAGTTTCATAGATATTTAGCAGGTGTATTGAGCAAGACATAATTGGTTGGATGTGAGGATGAAGAAGGGCCTGGAGTCAAGGGTGACCACTGGATTTCTGCCTTGGACAATAATCTCACTGATAGTGTTAACTGAAACAACTTAGGAAGAAGAAAACATTTTGGGGAAGATGTAGGCAACCATGAATTCTATTTTGAGATTGTTGAGTTTCAAAATGCCAAAAATAAAATGACATGGAGTGGCTACTTAGTCCCTATGCATGCTAATTGGTATGCTGCCCTCCACTGTCCACACAAATTTTAATTTTTTCTCATAGTTTTCTGGACATCGTCTCCCATGGCAATGGTTGCAAGTCATTAAAGCAGTCCTAGATAACTGCTTTTAGGATAGCTGCTATTAGGTGGACTTAAGAATTTACTCTTCCACAATGCCCAAAGGTAAATTGTCACATGTTAAGTGTGCCATGTGATATCAGACACACATTCATTCCAACACCTGCCGAATTAGTTGTCAAGATAAATATTCACTAAATGAGAAAGCATAAGTGCTAGAGCAGAAGAGCTGTTGATTCAAGACTTCTCCACACACAATAGTGGAAAAATCCACGTGTAAAGTATACTCAAGTAAGCATTGTGGTTTACATTTGTGATAAAAAGAAATTCTCCATCAAGTGATCTTATGAAATTGCTGCCTGCATCAGGACATGAGGAGACTACTACTCTGGGATAGAGGACATGGTGTCACGCACAAGGATTTTGAGGCATCTCAACACAGAGCTGAGAGTTCAGAGGTGAGATCTTGGCTGAGGATACAAATGTGGGAGTTGTGCATGTACAGATACTCATTGTGTCATAAGAGAAAGTAAAATCCCTCAGAGAGAATAGGCTAAAGAGACAATTACCCAAGACAACCTTGAGGCTTGCTGACATTCAAGGGACGTAGCCTGCAAAGACCAAGAAAGGGTAGGAACAAGCATTAGGAGAAATAAGTGGTGATATATCTCAGAGGGAAAATGTGATGGTTAATTTTATGTCAACCTGATGGCCACAAGGAGCCCAGACATTTGTTCAAACATTATTCTGGATATGTCTGTGAGGGTGTTTCTAGATAGATTAACATTTAAACCAGTGGACTGAGTAAAGCAGATTTCCCTCCCCAATGTGGGCAGGCCTCCTCTAATCGGCTGAAGGTATGAATAGAAAAAAAGGCTGATCTTCTAGTAAAAGAGGAAATTTACTCCTGCCTGACTTTCTTAATCTGGGACATTTTTATTCCTGTCTTCAGACTCAAATGAAATATCAGCTCTTTCTGGGTTTCTAGACTTTTCATTAGCTCTTTCTGGGCCTTCATACTGGAGCTATATCATTGGCTCTCTCAAGTCTCCAGCTGCTGACCATAGGTCTTGGGTCTTGTCAGCCACTAAAATCACGAGAGCCAATTCTTTATTGTATGTCTGTCTGTCTATCTATCTATCTACCTACCTACCTACCTACCTACCTACCTATCATCTATCTCCGTTTGTTGATTCTGTTTCTGTAGAGAACCAGACTAACACAGCAAGGCAATATTTCAAGAATTAATAAGTTGTTGACTAGGCTAAATCTGGCTGTTCGGTTAAGTAAGAAAAGAACTAAAAATATCAGCGGGTTTAGCAACCAGGAAGTTATTGGAAGAGCACTTTTTAGTGGGAGCAAAACAACCATTTGTCCTGTATTAAAAAAGAGAGTGAGAAATTTGGACTTGTTATATTTCAGGAGTAGACAAAAAAAGGAATACAAATGGAGAGAAAAGTCTGAAAATATGGTAGAGAGAAGTTGAGGAATTTTTCTACTGATGGTTTCTATTTATTTTACGAAATTGGAAAGGACCTTTCAATCAGAGTGAAGGTAGGGGGAAGTGTTGGAATTAGAGGTTGAAAAAACTGGAGAAGGTGTGAAATGGCTATAGGGAACAGGAGAGAGAGAGCACCAGGGAAACACAGGACAACTGGGCTGTGTGGGGGCATGGTGATTAGAAGGGCCTTGGATGCCTTGTGGCACCAGTAGATACTTTTGTATGATTTTTCCTGGCAGGGCTCAGCTCCCTGTGTCTGGAGAAAATGGAGGTATATTAATTCAAACTAAGAAAATATTATTAAATAATATATTGATCAGAATTCTTTGTTTTAGGAATATATTCTTATTATATACCCCTTAATCTCCCATGCCCTCCCCCCTTAATCTCCATCTGCAATAGCAGGAACAAATTAAGTATTCTTTTAAAATGCTGTTACAAAAAACATTTTTGGTTCAAGTACTTTTCCTGCAACTGTCCCACCTACATTTGTCCTTCTTTTTGACTATGCGGCACCCAAACTACTTTTTTATTTTTAACTAGTACCCTTTCTTATGAAGCAAAGACCACATTCCACCAAAGAAGCTGAAAATACCAGATACTTGCTTTTCCATAATCCGTTCCTACCAGAGCTGTGTACATGACAAGGTTCCATTAATTAGATACACTCAAGCTTTGAACTAGAAATGTGACATGAAGCCAGCAGCAGCATAATAATGGTTCTGTGAGGATGGTGGCTGGTGAGTCAATCCAGTTTTCAGAGGCAGTCATGGTAGTGGTATTCACAGCATTGTCCATGGTGAAGCGCATTTACCATGCAAGCTTTGGTGTGTGTGCCCAGATGCCAGTGGCAGTGGTGACTTTACTACTTTTATAGTATGATTTGGAGCATTATTCCTGGCCACATTACTTCCACACCTCTTTCTAGTATATCCTTTTAATCCTTTCAGTATATATGTTTTCTAATTAATGTACCCAGAATCCATTTCTGTTGCTTACACGCAAGTTACCAGGCTGATGAAAGCTGGTCCAGCTTTGCCTCAGTTCTGTGAGTTAGCCTATATCTTTCTGAAGTGTTTCTTTTGGTTTGAGTTAGCAACACCAGGTTCCATTGCTTGTATAGGTAGCAAATATGATGGTAAAAAGAATATGAGCTTCTAATCTACCTTTTATTTATTCTGTGATCTTCAGCCAGTTACCTAACCTCTGTCGGCTTCAGTTACCTCCTCTAATAGGTAAAAGGGCACTTCTCACATTGACCTGCTCTGTTTATAGAATTTGGGTGACTCCTCAAAGATCTGAGCTGAGTAACAAGGGGCAAGTTGAACTTTGGTTGATGGTCTCACACCTTACCCTTCACTCACCAAGAGTTCTCTCTTAAGTTCATAACATTCTAAAGTTAACGGATTTATCACCTCTTCTCTTCCATCCAATCTATTCCTTCTACAAACTCTGAGTGAGATTGGGACAGTGGGTGTTCCAGAAGCTACAGGAGGTGAGAGGCAAGAGGAAACGGAAGGAGCTCCCTAAAGCCTCAGAGAAGAGAGATAAGCACATCCTCAACCTCATCTTTTTGCAGGCGACCTATTTTATAAGGAGCTTCCTAGAGCACATATTATACCTTACATTTTGGAAGCCAGGACCTGGGACAGAGTGTACAAATACTCATGCCTTCCTCCCCTCTACTCAAAAATCTTTCAATAGCTCTCTAAATAAGACCCTGGTCTTTGCTCTTACCTCCTCTAACTCATTTTCCATGCCATATCCCAAGTGTCCATGAGATCATGTCTCAGCTACCTATGTCTCTGCTTGAGTCATGGGCAAACAACTTAAAATTTCCAAACTTTAGTTTCCTCATCTGTAGAATGGGGATAATAATACCTACCTCCTGGAGGTTTTTGTGAAGATTAAATGAAACTGTAGCATAGTGCCTGGCACATGGCAGAGTTCACCAAGTGTTAGATATCGCTATTGTTATCATTATTGCTATTGCAGAGAATATAGATTGTCCACGCTGCAAAATAACCATGCTATCTAGTGGTCACAAGCATTGGCTGGGGAGTCAGACACACCTGAGTTTGAATTCCAGCTCTGCCTATACTATACATATAAGCTTGGAGAAGTCTACTAATCTATCTTCTGATTTCCTTTCCACAGAGAAGATATTAAAATATTCCCTCCCAGGGAAAAAAAAAGAGATGAGATAATGTATGCATATCAGAATTAGGTTAGGCTAACACAAGTCTCTAAAAAGCCATTTTTTCACCCTATGTAAAAGAAGCTGAAGGAAGGCTCTTTTGCTATTAAGGACTCAGGCTCTTTCTTTCTCCTTTATCCCTCTTAGTGGTTGCTTGATGATCCAAGACAGCAACTATTTGGGAAGTTTTAAGACTTCTCAGGAATTCCGTCCAATAACTTCCACTTAATGTCTCATTGGCTAGAACATAGTATATAGTAACACTTAGCTGCAAGGGGAGCTGGAATTATAGTTTTTCAACTTGACAAATTGCCACCCATAATAAAATAGAGTTCATCAAGTAAGTGAGCCTTCTGCGAACAGCCACATGAGCAAGCTTGGAAGTGGATCTTCCAGCCTAGTCAAGCATTTAGATGGCTGCAGTCCTTGGCAACAGCTTAACTTAAACTTCCCTGAGCCAGTACCACCAGGATAATCTGCTTCCAGATTCCTGACCCTTAGAAACTGTGTGAGATAATAAGTGTTGTTTTAAGCTACTAAATTTGGGGCAATTTGTTATGCAGTAATATAAGAAAGTGGGCAATAAACCCCAGTAATATTAGTAATATCTGTGATGTTGTCACCAACAGAAACCATAGCTATTTGCATATACTATTAAAGTTGCTGTAGATATTTTAAAATAGTATTTCTACTGATAATTACTTCAGAATTACAGTGTTATTAGATCTATTACTATATAATGCATGATTATAGTCTTTCATTTATTTATATTTGTGTGATGTAGCTGGCTAGCCATTGGATAACTCTGCACCTAGTAACTGATGTGTTTCTCACATTGATAGCTCAGATATCTTTGCTGCTTTCCAGGAATTTCTATCAAAAATTGCTTGTTGATTAAACAAACAAAAAAAGTGAGTTGTTTCCATTATTGGTTTCAAGTTTTATAAACCAACAATTCAAATGAGAATTATTAACTCTTGATAAGGCAGCTTGACCTTAACTTGTAACATGAACAAGTATGCAGCCTAGAACTGTGAACTGGGCAGTTTCAAACATGCCTAATTGTTGAAGTAACCGTTACAGGATATTATTTAAGATAATTTAGTATTGCTCACACATGATACAGGTCATTATAGAGTTGTAAATTCTGTAAGTAGCATAGGTTATTTCTTTTACTTTTCTCTTTAAACTACCTCTTTGTATGTTGTCTGTGTTTTGAATTAAAGGCATGAGCACACAGTATGTTGTACAGATAGTAATTGTATATTATTTTTCCTTGGAAAATACTGAGCATTTAAAATAAGAAAACCAGAGGCAGGACTCCCAGGTATGGCCAAGTAAAGAGAGTAGAATATGCTTTCCACAAAAAGAAACTAGTGACAAAAGTAATTGGTGACCAAAAAAAAAAAAGAAACAACCATTTCAGTTCTCCAGAAACCAAAGAAAATCATACAATAATCCGAGAAGTATTTATACTTGAAAAACTGCTGAAATCAGGTTAGAATAATGGAAATCTGTGGTATTCTTGCCTAGGGCTTCTCTTTCGCACTCCTCTTTTGCTTATTTGATACAGAAATTCTAAATTTGAGGGCAATCAGGACCAGTGACTTCTCTGCTATGATCAATGAGGGCTCATTTAATTTACAGCAGTGGACAGTGACCACACACCTAGCAACATTATTGGTGTAAATGACAATCTCAGAGGCAGACAAGTGAGAAGGGACAATGGCTCTTGGTTGGGGCAAGCATGTTCCAGGCTGAGGCTGCATGCCTGCACAGAGGAGACCACAGAGAGCTCAAGTCAGCTATATACACCTAACCAACACTGAGGTTATGTGCATGTGCAGAGGAGATACAAAAAGGCCCAACAGAAAGTAAAAGTTGGATAGGACTTGAAAATGGCCTCCCCTACCCATAGAGACCTACCAGTATAAGACAGAAGACTTATCAACTGAGGTGGTTGATCACAGCCTCTGTCCAATCAGTGGCTGACCGCTAAGCTATACAGACATGTGACAACCCTTAGGAAGCCTGAAATAAAAAGAATCAAAAGTAACAAAACAAACAGAACAGAGACATCAGCAGCTGCATACTGTGGGAGAGACAGATTTCATGAATGTAACCCAGACACGTTATTAAGCAGAGAAACAAAAACAAACATAGCAATAACAGTAACCTGTATGTGTGTGTGTATGGTGGGGCGGGATTAGAATCCAGAGTTGCTATAAGATATCATCTAAAGTGTTTAATTTTTCAACAACCACAAAATGTTACAAGACACACAAAGAAAATGGGAATGTGTGACTACACTCAAGAGGGAAAAAAGCAATACATATAAACCAACTCTAAGTGATCACAGATACTGAATTTAGCAGACAATACTTAAAGAGGCTATTATAATTGGGTTTAAAGAACTAAAGTAAATTATGTTTAAAGAATTAAAGTATTACAACAATGAATCAATAAAAGAGATTCTCAATAAGGATATATTAATAGTAAAAAAGTGGATATTCTGGAGTTGGAGAATACAGTACAATTGACCCTCAAACTGTATTTTTGATCCACAGTTGGGAATCCAAATATGTGGAGGGCCAATTTAAGTTATACATAGATTTTTGACAGCTTGAGTGGTTGGCACACCTGGTCTCTATTTTGCTTAGGGTCAACTGAACCACCCAAATCAGTCTATATATTCAATGTGATCCCCATACAAATCTCATCAACATTCTCTTTTGCAGAAATAGAAAAATTCATCCTAAAATTGATATGAAATCTCAAGAGACCCCATAGCCAAAACAATCTTGGGAAAAAAAAAACAAATTGAAAGTCTCGCACTTCCTGGTTTTAAAATTTACTACAAAGATACAGTAATCAAAAACAGTGCAATATGGGCATAAAGAGAGACATATGTCTAGACCAACAGTACAGAATAGAGAGCCTAGAAATAAACTCTTGCATATATGGCCAAATGATTTTTGACAAGGATGCAAAGACCTTTCAATGGGGGAGAAGGCAGTATTTTCAACAAATGATGTTGGAAAAACTGAATATTCTCATCTAAAAGAATGAAGTTGGATCCTCACCTTTCACTATCTGCAAAAATTGACCCAAAAAAAAAAACTGGATTTAAGATATAAATATAAGTGCTAAAATTATAAAGCTCTTAGAAGAAAACATAGGGGAGAATCTTCATGACATTGGATTTGGCAATGATTTCTTAGACATGACACCAAAAACAAAAGAGAAAATAGATAAATATGACTTCATCAAAGTAAAAATCTTTAGCGCATCGAAGGACACTATCAACAGAGTGAAAAGGCAACCTTTGAAATGAGAGAAAGTATTTTCAAAACATATTTCTGATAAAGGATTAAGATACAGAATATACAAAGAACTCTTACAACTCAACAACAAAAAAAAGAAAAAAAACAATTTAAATATGGACGAGGGACATGAATCAACATTTTTCCAAAGAAGATATACAAATGGCTGATAAGCACATGAAAAGATACTCAACATTACTGTTATTAGGGGAATACAAATAAAAACAATGAGATTGAGATATCACTTTAAACTCATTAAGATGGCTGTTGTGAAAACACACACACACACCAGAAAATAACAAATGTTAGTGAGGATATGGGAAAATTGGAACATTTGAGCACTGCTTCTGGAGATGTAAATGGTGCAACTGCTATGGAAAACAGTATGGCAGTTACTAAAAATACTAAATATAAAATTATTATATGATCCAGTAATTCTGGGTATATACCCAAAAGAATTGAAAGTAGAGATATGAAAGGATGCTGTACATACATTTTCAAAGAAGCCTAGTCATTATAACCAAAGGTGGAAGCAACTTGGGTACTCATTGATGGATTAATGAATGGGTAAACAAAATGTGGTCTATACATTCCACGGAATATTATTTAACCTTAAAAAGGAAGGAAATTCTGACACATGCTCCAACATGATGAACTTTGAAGACATTATGCTAAGCCAAGAGAACCAGTCACAAAAAAATAGATATATGATTTCACCTATGTAAGGTACCTGGAACAGGCAATTTATAGAGATAGCAAGTAGAATGGAGGTTTCAAGGGACTGAGGGAAGGATAGAATGAGGATTTATTGTTTATCAGGTGACAGTTTCAGTTTAAGAAGATGAAAAATTTTGATGATTGCAACAATGTGAATGTACTAAATGCGACTGAACTGTACATTTAGAAATAATTAAAATGGTAAGTTTTATGTATATACAACAAAGTTTGACTAAATAAAAACATTCATTAGAGTCGCTTAGCATCAGTTTCTAGATGGTAGAAAAAAGAACCAATGAACTTGAATATAAATAAATAGAAATTACCCAGTCTGACAATTGAAGGAAAATAAACAGTGTTTAGAGAACTGTGGGGCAACAAAATTTGGTTGTGTCCAAAGCAGAGGAGAGAGAGAATAGGGCGGACTTTTTTTAATTCTAGAAATAATGGTCAAAAACTTGTCATATCTGATGAAAACATGAATCTATATATCCAAGAATTCAACAAACTTTGAGTAAAATTAATACAAAGAGATCTGCATCTAGGCACAGCACTTTCTAACTGTTGAAAGATAAACTGAAAATCTGAAATCAGCAAGAGAAAACAACTTATCACATACAGGGATCATTGATACAATAGTTGACTGACTTCTCATCTGAAACAATGGAGGCCAGGAGACAGTGGTATGACATGTTAAATGTGCTGAATGAAAATTTCTATATCCAGCAAAACTATGCTTCATAAATGAAAGTAAAATAAAGACATCTCTAGATAAAGACAGAAAATGTGTTGCCAGCAGAGCTGCCTTATTAGATATAATAAATTCCTATAATAAAGGAATTCATTTAGACTGAAGAAAATGACACCAGAAAACGACTCAAATCCACAGGAAGCAATGAGGAGCACCTGAAATGGTAAATATGTAAGTTGATATAGAGATTCTGGCTTCCAGTCAAGATAGTAGAGTGCTTGCTTCCTCTCACAACCACATCAAAGTTACAACTAAAATATAGAAGAACTACCATTGGGAGTCTCTTTGAGTCTGGCTGAACAGAAGTCCTACAATTGGAGACACACAGAAGAGGCCACCGTGAGACTGATAAGAGTGATGGAGATAAAAAAAACAGGCTGGTCCAATACCTGCGTGTGGTGGTTGAGAATTGAGAGAAGTATCTCAGCTGTGAAGGCCCACTCAGAAGAGTGAGGGCTCTTGGCCCCACACCAGGCTCCCCAGCCCAGTGTTCTAATGCCATGAAGATAAGTCTCCACACCTTTGGCTGTGAAGATCAGCAGAGATTGTGGCTGAGATGGAGGTCTGAGGGAGTCACAGACTTTCCTCTTAAGGGGCCCACATGCAGACTTATTCAGTGATAGACTTATTTGCTCTGAGCTCCTGTGCTAGACAGTAGCTCAAAAGGGATCAGGGACATATGAGGAGGAACTGAGTTATCTGGCTTTAGGATGAGGGCTGCTTTTTCCCAGACAGAAGTGCTAACAGAAGGCATTGTTCCTTTGTTGAGCTCTCCCCTGCTCAGCTTGCAGACCCAAGTGGGTGCCATACCTGAATCTCCATTAATGTAACTAACACTGGTCACCCGCCCTGATGATTCTCTGAGATCTTACTCATCCCAACATGTAGTCCCATCCAAGCCACTTAGAGTGGTTTTTCTATACAAACAACCTGGCTTAGCTCACACTGAGGACTTTTCTAAAATCTCTCAAAGTTTTACAAAACCTTAATAAGCTGCATCTGGCCTCGGCATGCCCTGAGCCTCTTGCTGAGCAACTCCACAGCCGGCACTAGTGGCGGTCAGCCTCAGTTTGGGGCTTGGCCTCTTGGGGCACTTCTAAGCCCAGCATGAGTGGCAGCCATCTGCTAGGCAGGACATAGGCTGTAGCTGAACTTGGCCTGTGGCATGGCCCCTTCTAGGAGGCCCTAGAGTGTAAGCCCGAAGGCTGCCTTTGGTCTGAGCTGGAGCACCACATGGGATCACATCTGAGGATGACACACCCACTGGGCAGACAGGGTATGTGCAAGAGCCCTTCTAAAGTGAATTGAACCCTGTTTTGTAGGGTTGGCTGCTCGCCAGCCAATCCTCACAATCAATCAGCCCGTTGGTCAATCCCTTCCACTAATGTGCAAACAGCAACTAAGCCGCAACTACAAAAGGAGGGCATACACAAACCCTGGGTGTCCAAGGGACACACCTTAGGCACCCAGCTCAGGCGACCAGGGAAGACTGTGCCACTGGGCCTCACAGGACACCTACATAAAGCCACTCTACTAAGACTAGGAGACATAGCAGCTCAACCTAATACATTTAAACAAACACAGGGAGGCAGCCAAAATGGGGAGACAAAGAAACATGACCCCTATGCAAGATCAGAAGAAAGTTTCAGGAAAAGAACTAAACAAATGGAGACAAGCAATCTACCAGATGCACAGTTCAAAACACTTGTTGTAAGGATGCTCAATGAACTTAAGGGAAGAGTAGATGAACGCAGTGAGAACTTTAACAAAGATATAGAAAACATAAAAGTGGAAATTAAAAACATAAAAAAGAACCAGTCAGAAATGAAGAATACAGTAACTGATATGAAGAATACCTTAGGATGAATCAACAATAGATTACATGAAGCAGAGGACAGAATCAGTGATTTAGAAGATAAAGTCACAAAAAACACCCAATCAGAACAGCAACAATAAAAAAGAATACAAAAAAATGAGAATCATTTAAGGAGCTTCTGGGACAAGAGCGAGCATACCAACATTCACATCATAGGGATACCAGAAGGAGAAGAAAGAGAACAAGGAATTGAAAACCTATTTCAAGAAATAATGACTGAAAACTTCTGTAACCTGGTGAAGGAAATAGACATACGACCCCCAGGAAGCACAGAAAGTCTCAAACAATTTGAACCCAAAGAGGCCCACACCAAGGCATATTACAATTAAAATGCCAAGGGTTAAATAAAAAGAGGGAATCTTAAAAACAGCAAGAGAAAAGCAATTCATTACTTACAAGACTGTCCGCTGATTTCTCAACAGAAACTTTGCTGGCCAGAAGGGATTGGCAGGAAATATTCAAAGAAATGAAAAGTAAAGACCTATAATGAAGATTACTCTACCAAGCAAAGCTATCATTTAGAATCTTAGAACAGATAAAGATCTTCCCAGACAAGAAAAAGCTAAGGAGTTTATCATCACCAAGCAAGTATTACAGGAAATGTTAGAGGAACTTCTTTAAGAAGAAGAAAAAAGAAAAAATATTAAAAATAAGAATAATAAAATGGCAATAACTATATATCTAGCAACAATTAAATTAAATGTAAATGGATTAAATGCTTCAATCAAAAGGTAGGGTGGCTGAATAAGAAAACAAGCCCCTTACATATGCTGCCTACAAGAGACTTACTTCAGATGGAAAGACACACAGATTGAAAGTAAAGGCAGGAAAATGTTTCATGAAAATGGAAACAAACAAAAGCTGAGGTAGCAATACTTATACCAGACAAAATAGACTTTATTTTATTTTTTTACCGGTCAGAAATGTTTTATTTTAAAAAAATCTTTTATCAGAAAGTCTGATTAAATTCCATAGTAGCTCAAGCTCTCAAAAACCTATGGGGTGTGGGACGGGGGTGTGGAGAGGTAGGCAGTGGACCAACAGGTGCTTCAGAGAAAAGCAGGCAGCTGCTGACAATTCTTTGATGGAAAAGTAAGTTGCCTACTTATACAGGCTGCCCCAATGATTATCAAGCCCAAGTTTTGTTTTCCAAAAGTAGGTTTCGAGATCTACCAAAGAAACCACACAGAAACCTCCAACAATAAAAAAATCTTAACAGTGAAATTTAAGGATCTAGAGAAAACGAAATGTGATAATACGCACAATTTATAAAATAAGCCTTTCAGTCCTAGAAAACTAAAATGAGGAAATCTTATAGATGGTAACACACATAAAAAAAGGACTAATAGCACATGGAACAGCCCTAGACATTTTCCCAATGACTAAGTTATAAAATGACAACTCAGGAAACTATTAACATGTAGCTTTTCTTCTGGTCTTTGGTCAATATGTATAAAATTAGGGTAACTTTTTTTTACTCAATTGCCATCATTTCTTCCTTTTTACTTTTTCACAAATTTTCTATAGCAACATTTTTTCTTTGGTTTGACTAGTTGAACTCAAAAGGTTTGGAACCTAAAGTGAGTATCAGCTCTTCCTGGAATAGCTCTTGGCAAATATAATCCTAGAAAAGGCAACTTATAGTGGTCTGACAAAGTTAAGTAGCCATTCTCAATGTGACAGTGTCCTTCCATGTTAATCACTAGGTTAATGGCTTCTCCTATAGCTAGATCACATGACCCAGCATGATACTGGCATGCTCCCTGGTGAGGTGCTACAAAACTATGTGCACAAACACCCACCCATTTAAGCTTTCAATAAATACAAAACATCATTTAAAACCATTTCAGAAGAATAAATTAAAATATTGTATTTCTATTGGTCTGTTTTGCCTCTTGAAATGGCTTGGAGTACTGTTCATGACACAGAAGATACAACAGTTGATTAGTTGCCACTCCAAGCTCCTTAGACTTCAGTACTTCCTGCTCTTCAAGCCTCAGAACCTTTTTTGTAGCAAGAATTGTATTCTTCATTAGCATCACCACTGTCACAGGCAATGCCCCCAGGGACTGGAGTGATATAACCAGGTTTCTTCTTGAGTCCTTCAAAATCCTCATCTCCAACCAACTTGGGTTTAGCAGTGATGGGACCTTGAGTTCTATTTATCTCCACACCAATAATGGCTGTTCCTTCCTTGATCATAACTGCTGTGATTAGATTTGGAATGCCTGAAGCAGAGACCACAATATCTACAAGAATTGTATGTTTCTTTAGCTGCTGTTTGGGAGTGTATTGGTGAGATATTGTAACAGTGACATCACTTCCAGGACTTTCGTGGGCCTCATCTATGTGCAGTAACATTGCAATGAGCATTCCAAAATTTTTTGACCTTCCAGCTACAACCACATTTTCCCCTAGAATTGGAATGCCAGTTCACTTAATTATTTCCCATACACTTCATTGGGTAGCTGGCAACATGGAATACTGGTCCAAACACATTCGCCTTACATTAATTACATGAAAGCCATCAACATCCTTGGCTGGAGAAATAGCATTGCAGATCTTTCTCTCATCTGGAAGAGGTATCTGAACAAAGAAGCCATTGACATTATCATCATTATTTAGTTTATTAATTAAGTTAAACAGTTCTTCTGAAATTGAAGCTGGTTTCACAATTGTCTCACTGTTGATTCCCACATCTGCAGCAGCCCTGGTTTTGTTGAGGACACAGGAATGACTTGCAGGATTCTCACCAACCAGAACCACATTCAGGTGTGGCCATTTGTTGCCCAATGCCACCCACTCATCCACCTCCTGCCACACTTCCTACTTAATCTGCTGGGCAGGTTTCCTTCCAGAAATAACAACAGCTTTATTTCAACTGCCGAGAGGTGGAAGAAACAGTGGTGAGGTGGCAGTTCTGTGCAGGACAGAGTAACCAGGTGGCCAATGTGGACACAAAGGAAGCAGCAGCCATATCTCGCTCTGGTGTTGGTGCTAGGAGGGCCAAAATAGACTTTAAAACAATAGCCATAATAAGAGACAAAGAAGGACCCAGTTACCCCACTTCTGGGAATTTATCTAAAAAAACCCAAAACACTACTTTGAAGGGCCATGTGAATCCATATGTTCATTGTAGCAGTATTTACAGTAGTCAAGATATGGAGACAACCTGGGTGTCCATCAATGGATGAATGGATAAAGAAGAGGTGGTATATATACACAATGGCATAGTACTCAGCCATAAAAAAGAATGAAATCTTGCCATTTGCAAAAGCATTGATGGACCTAGAGGGTATTGTGCTGAGTAGAGCAAGTCAGACAGAGAAAGACAAATGTCATATGTGAAACCTAGAGAACAGGATAAACCAATAAACAACAGAAACAAGCTCATAGATACACACAGCATTTTGACGGTTGTCAAATTGAGGAGTGGGGAATAGGTGAAGGGGGAGAGAGTAAGAGGTACAAATTGGTAGTTACCACCAAACAGTCACGGGGATGTAGAAACATGGGGGATATAGTCAGTACTATTGCAATAAATATGTATGGTGTCAGATGGGTATTGGATTTATCAGGGTGATCACTTTATAAGTTATATAAATGTCTAATCATTGTGTTGTACACCTGAAACTAATATAATATTGTATGTCAACTATAATAAAAAATAAAAATAGGAAAAATAAAAAAGACTCTATAAACATTTTTGCTCATTTCTTAACTATTTTTAAAACATAAGATTATATTAAGAAATTATTATAACTGTATTATTGTGGTATAATATATATGATAGAACCTTTGTGAAAAAGATTGTAAATGATTTACAAACCAGGAACCAATATTTCTAGGAAGACACAGAAAGCCAGTCAATGTCATGTGCAACAATAGCCAGATTCTCGGAGAGATACAATTCTTGAGCTACTGTTGCTATAATCCATATGTCTATCTGAGGACTAAAAGTCATTAAAGGTGATAAAACCAGATAAACTTGTCCTGTTTTATAATATATTATATATATTTCTTAAATATCATTTTACTTAACATACAAATTATTTATTTCTCTTTAGGTTCATGAAAACAATTAAAACCCATACAAATTTGAGTTTCAAAAATGTCATTGGGGCATTAAAATAAATAACTATAGTAATATATAATGACCTAACGTTGTTAGATCCTCATGCATGCATGCATGCATGCATACATACATACATACGTACATACATACATACATATGGAAGAGGAAAATTTCTTACAGTAGAATGCCAACTATTAAAGTCAGAAGGAATGATGGAGTTAGAAAGCCACCATTTAGTAGATATCACAGTAAAAATTGGTTTAGGCGAGAGTCATCATTGGATGCTAAAACTAGCTGGTAAAGGTTTGATGAGGCACAGAACATTTACATAATTTCAAAATACTTGTTAATTGCAAAGGAAAAAATAGTAACTTTATAGTGGAGAAACTTGATAGACACGCCCTTAAACAAATGTAAAAGTTAAATAAATTGAATAAAAATGTTTTAGCTTTATATTGTATCTTTTTATAAACTCAACTTAAAATAAAATGTCAAAGAAAAGAACAAATGGTGAAAGCCATGTATTATATTGTTTCACTTGCATTATTGAATGTGACAGGAACACAAAAGCCAGAGTGGGGTGTGTGTGTGTGTGTGTGTGTGTGTGTGTGTGTGTGTGTGTGTGTGTGTAAATCAAAGTGAATTGAAGTATAACGTCAGCAAATTGAATGACCCTCTCATATCTGTTCAGCCTGAAAGGGTGCCTAAATAAGTTATATCTCTCCACCCATATCTCTCAATGTAGCTAGCTCCCTCTTTTTGTTTCCTGTATACATACTGATGTCATCGAAGAAGAATTCTTATTTTGTGAGTCCTTTTGGATACTACAAACACTGTAAACATTTTGGAAATGGTAAAAATATGTTTACCAAGTAAAATTTTGGAAAGAAAACCTTCATATCCTGCACTGAGGGAGCCCCTGAGATGCTTGGTAATGCATCTAGTCTTGCTACTTTCATGAGAAAGGAAACTCTTCACATGGACACTCCTCACGCTGACAACACAGATCCTTCTTATAACCTTGAAAAAGAAGTTTTGTCAACAGTAATAAATGTCATCAACTCATCAGAGGCAGATCTTGACTGAAATACATTTTTTAAATTTTTGTAAAGATATGAGAGCTACATATGAATTCCTTCTCTATCACACAGATGTTCGCTGGCCTCCACAAGGATATGCCTTCAAGCACTTTTTCAAACTAAGGGCAGAAGTTTTACTTTAACTGAAATTTTAAAAAGAAAGGAAAATCTACTCCTGAGATATTATGAGAAAAGAAATTTTATCCATGTATTGGTTTACCTGGCATATACTTTTAACCACTCAAACGAGTTAAACCTTTGAATTCAACAGTATAGATGTTTCTTAAAAAATTAAAAACACAGAGGGAATGAAGTTAGCATTAATATGATGGCTAGGTGGAGGGCCCGGGAAGGGAGGGAGCAATTGGGGGGATCATTTTATGAACTATATAGATGTCTAACCAATGTACTGTATACTTGAAACTAATTTAAATAAGTAAATTTAAAAAAATTAAAAACATTCTTGATTAAGTGATCAATAAGGAAGAGACTGGATTATATGCTTTCCTAAGTTGTTGTAATAGAAAATTCTGTCAATCTCCTTGAAAATAAAAATCTGCTAATTTCTGAAACACTTCAGAAGACTTTCAAAAGTTATTTCTATCTTAAATGCTACTAAGTTGAACCACAAATATGCAGTCCATTTCTTTCTGATATAAACTGAGTCAAAGATGTTAAGATGTTGACCTGATGGAAGGTGAATTCATTAATCTTATAACACAAACATACAATGAACATAACTCAAATATACTTGGAGAATTCTGGTATTCCATGAAAGAATTATTCTATCTTGATTTAAAATTTTAATCAAGATTTACAACAATAGATCTTTATGAATCTATAAATGGAGATTTTCAATACTCTGACCTTCAAAATAAAAATTAAAAATTGATTAAGTGTCTGACAAAACATGCATGTCAAAGACTATCCCACAATTTAGTTTTCTTATTTAAGCTAAGTAATGCCTTTTCACTGATTTTATTCATACATAATTTTTTTTATTAAGGTAAATTTTACCTTCAGTGAAATTATTACAGAACAGAAAAAATTCGTCCACCTAGTGCCTAACAGAACCCAACACTAAACATTGAGCATCGCAGTGGAGAAAGATTGGCTATTTTATTATAAATGGTGCCACCCAAGAGAACAGGAAACTAATGCCCCAAAGCCCGAACTCTCCAAGTTTTTAAGGGCATAGGAGGAACAGGGATGTAGAAGCACTGGCAGGGCAAATTTAATTGGAGGACCTTGGAGCTTGGCCATTTATGGTCAGCACTAGATCTTTCTAGATAACAGACACTCAGCTTCTGAGTGTTCAAGTTCTGGTTATATCCTGGTCCTTTGGTTTTGTGTGTGTGTGTGTGTGTGCGCGCGCGCGTGTGTGTGTGTGTGAAGACTTTTGTTCCAGGTGCAGCTGGAGGTCAAAGTTCTCTCCTCTGTGCATGCTTCTCCTGCATGACTTGCAGTTTTGGTCTGTTGTCTCTGAAAAGGAACTCGGCATCTCATTAAACAGGATAGGACCATTTTGAGCTGGTTCTGAGGTTACAAAATCACATGTTAAGTGAACAGTTCCATGAGTTTTGACAATGTATGAACCTGTGTAATCACTAAATCAATCAATATATAAAACATTTCCAGCACCCCAGAAAGTTCCCTCAAACATTTTTTAATCAATTCCTCTTTTCCAGAGCCAACCAAGGTTCTGAAATTCCCATAGATTAGATTTGACTCTTCTTGAACTTTATGTAAATGGAATTTAAAGTATATACTCTTTGGGTCTGGCTTCTTTTACACAATATTATATTTTTGAGGTGATTATGAATAAAGCTGCTATGAAGCATTCATATACAAGTCTTTTGTATGCATATGTTTTCATTTCTCTTATAAATACAAAGAGGTGAAATTGCCAATTTATAGAGTAAGTTGTTGGAAAAATTGTGGGTGTGGGGGGTGGGCTGTGAAACCAGAGGAAGAGGCTGACAACTCTATCATTACATTGTGTTGATTAGCAAACTTACATACAAGGTGCATCCCAGAAGGCAGTGAGACACCATGGATATTCTTCATACTACTCAGCAGCCACTAAGGGGTTATATAAGACACGGCAGGGTGGATAATGGTACTGGTGCATGATCTGCACCAGATAAGGAGAAAATGCCAATCATGCTTGCTCAGGGTGGGGCAATAATCTGTTCCAGAAACTAGCAAGCCAGCATGTTGTAGAGCATAGGGGAGCGGTCAATCAGACAGTCTCTGAGGAGATTTAGGGAAACTATCTGTGTTCTGCCCTGGATCTAGCTGACAGGTCTGACAGCTCTCAGGCAGTGGTCACATCGTGACATAGTCTTTCCTCTATAAGGTGCATATTTAACTTCATAAGAAACTGTCACACTGATTTCTAAGCAATGTATGAGAGTTCTGGTTGCTCCAAACCCCTGCCAACATTTGTTTTTTGCTTGTATTTTTAATTTTAGCAACTCTAGAGGGTGTGAAATGGTATTTCATTGTGGTTTAATTTGCATGTTCTTGATAACTAACAACATATCGTTAAATTGGCTTTTAGTGTACAGTTCTGTAAGTTTTTAGATATGTGTAACCACTACCACAATCAGGATACAAAATAGTTTCATTATCCTAAACAATTCTTCATGGATCCCATTTTGTCTTATGGTCAAATCTTCCCCCATTCCTAACTCCTAACAATCATCGATCTATTCTTTGTCCCTATACTTATGTCTTTTCCAGAAAGTCATGTAGGTGGATCACTGGAGCTTTTATTTTTATTGTTTCCTTCCTCTGCTTACTTATTTGCTCTTTCTTTTCTATTTTCTTAAAATAGAAGCTTTGATTATTGAATTGTGACCTTTCTTCTTTTCTGATGGAAGCATTTAATGCATTACACAGCTGCATTCTACAAATTTTGATATGTTGCATTTTTCATTTTGTTAAAAATATTCTCAGATTTGGTGCATACTCTGTTGCTTCTCACAGTCCTTGACAGGGATTAAGATCTCTGGTATGCATGGCAGATCCCCAAAGTTGGCAAGCTTGATTTCCTGGCAAATTGCTGTGTTTTTCCACTTTTCTGTTCAGGACCATGAAATGCTGAGATATGGATGCATACTGAAATAAAAGCAATTCATAATGTTCTAAAGAGGTTTGTTTCTTTTGTAATTTAGTGTTTGTGTAAAACTACCTTTTGAAGCAGGAACTATCAAGTCTGAAAAGCAAATGATGTTTTTATTAATATTTTTTCTGAGGAAAAACTTAATTCTAAGGATTTAACATCCTGTAAGTAAAGTTTAGCATAAGAGTATTCCATAAGCAGCCTTTTTATTGTCAGACCATTGCTTGATTTTAATATAATAAAGTATGCATTAATATTTTTAAAAATATTCTCTAATTTCCATTGAGATTTATTTTTGACTTATGGATTACTTATCTAATTAAACACAATTTCCAAGTATTTAGGGGTTTTTTTTAGTAATCTTTGTTATTGATTTCTACTTTAATGCTATATGTCAGAAAACTTACTTTGTATGATTTCAATTATTTTAAATTTGTTAAGTCTGTTTTATGATCCTGGCTGCGGTCTATCTTGGTGCACATGTGCACCTGAAAAGAATGTGTACTCTGCTGTTTTTTGGCGAAATGTTCTATAGTGTCAATGAGATCCAGTTGGTTGATGATATTATTCAACTTTTTCATAGCCTTGCTGATTTCTGTCTCCTGTTACACTGGTTACTGAGATGAGTTTTGAATTCTCCAATCATATTTGTGGAATTGTCCATTCTCCCTTTCATTTTTATCAGTATTCCCTTTTATTCTGAAGCTCTGTTGTTAAGTACATACATAGTTAGAATTGTTATGTCTCCTTAGTGAATTTACCCTTTTATCATTATGCAATGTCTTTATCCCTGATAATTTTCCCCACTCTGACATCTATTTTGGCTGATATTATTATAGACCTTCTGGCTTTCTTTGGATGAATGTTCACTTGGTATATAATTTTTTAATATTTTTAATTTTAACTGACATACATTATATTTAGTGAGTTTTTACAGATAACATAGTTAGTTTCTGATTTTTAAAAATCCTTTCTGACAGTACTTTATCTTTTAATTGGTGTGTTTAGACCATTGATATTTAACACGGTTATTGATATATTTGGTTTATGTCTGTCATTTATTTTGTTCTTTCTGTTTTTAATAACTCTCTCTTTTTTTGTCTTTTTTTTTGGATCATAGTATTTTTAAATATTCCATTTTATCTAGTGAGTTTTTTACTATATCTCTTTGTATAGTTTTAAAAATTCATATGATTTATTTTTTAGATAAGAAATAAAAATTCATCTCAAGTTGCTTCTAACTTGGTTTTCTGATTAGGAGACAGGGATGATTATGGAAGGAAATATAAGATAGAGAGATCTGAACATAATTTTTTTACTATTTTTCATTTGCCCACTCCCAAAATGGATTTAAGGGAACTGGTGCTATATATTTCTTTGTGTGGATTCAATTTATTGTCTAATGTTCTTTCTTTCAGCCTGAAAGACTCCTTTCAGTATTTCTTGTAAGACAGTTCTGATAATGACAAATTCTTATTTTTGTTCATCCAGGACTGTCTTAATTTCTCCTTTATGGATACCCCTCCCCTGCAACTTTGTTTTTGTTGTGTCCCCTCCCCTCAAAGAAAATAGTTTTGCTGGATATAGAATTTTTGGCTGACATGGTTCCCCCACCCCCAGTTCTTGAATATGTCATTTTTTGCTCTCTGGCTTCTATGATTTTTGATGAAAAGTCAGCTGTTAATCTTATTGAGGATCTGATATGACCCCCATTTAAACTTAATTACCTCCTAATTACAAATACAGCCACATTGGGAGTTAGGGCTTCCACACATGCATTTTGTGGGATACACAATTCAGTGCATAGCAAGTCCCAATAGTGAAAATTCCATGTCAGTTATATTTTTCAAGTTAGAATTTCTTTGATTCTTTTAGAAAATAATTTCTATTTATTGATTGGTGTTCTCTATTTGGTAAGACATTGTCTTCATACCTTCTTTTAATTCTTTAGATATAATTTCCTTTAATTTTTTAAACATATTATAGTAGCTAATTTAAAACCATTGTCTACTAGGTTCAGCTTCTGGGCTTCCTCAGGCATAGTTTCTATTTACTGCTCCCCCTGTTCCCCAACCCCCATATAGATGGTACATACTTTATCATTTCTTTATGTGTAGAAAACAGAATATTTAAAATAATATAGAAACCATGGATATAAGACGTTGCCTCAATAATTAGTGGAACAGTAGACGGAAATCAGCAAATAGAAAAACTGAACAACATCAAGCAAATAGATCTAACTGACACTTTTGAACACTTCACCCCCAACAACAGCAGAATACACATTCCTTTTAAGTACAGTTTATTTTTTGTTGCTATTTTTTAGTGATTTTCCTGAACCAATTATATGAAGTCTGTATTCTTTGTCATTCATGGCCACTGAAGTTTCTGCTTGGTTAGCTTAATGACCAACTACTGACTAGACAGATTTCCTTAAATGACTTGAACCAATAAATCTCCTAGCATTTGTCAAGAGTCTGTGTATTGGGGTATGGCTTCAATGTTCTGACAGGCAGTTTACAACTCTGTCTTTGTCTTGTATAGAGCCTGAAAGTCAGTCAGAGGTTAGAGATTAGGGCCTTCTCAGGCCATTCCTGTGCATATGCATAACCCTGCACATTCATGTGGCCTTCTAAATACTTAGGAATACTCTGGGAATTTTCAGAGACCCCCTAAGGACAACTCATTCCTGAATATATCTTTTAAGGTTTTTGTTAGCTCCAGTTGGTAATGCTGCCTCAGGCAGCTGCACTGTTAAACAACTGCCACTGATTATTTTTGACAATGCCTTTTTAATAGCACTGTTTGCACAGAATGACCACTGAGACAGGTAAAAATAAAGATAAGCCCTGAGAATGGAGCTTTTTGGGTGAGCTTCTAGATAAGTCAAATAGTGATATTTCTTGTAGAGAAGGCACTGCATGCCTATTTTATCCTTTTTAGTGGCTGCCCGGCTACTGGTTTTTATAGCTACCATAATTGTAAGGTTGTTGGTTTTCAAGTCTACTACAGAGCTGGAAATAAAGAGAGGGTTGGGACAAGTTAAATGCCACAAAGCTCATTATTTTTACTGAGGCCATTTTTCTTGAAGAAACATTCTTTGGATTATTGTAAGTCTTTGGTATACTTTCAGTTCTAAAAAAGTTCATTTAGATAATTTTGCCTATATTTTTGTTGCTTTTACGGAGGATTGTATTTCAGAGGTTTTTACGCTGATATTCCAGAAGCTGGATTCCTAAATCTTTTTAAAAGAGGTTTTTCTAGGAATTACAATACAGGTGTACTTCAGAGATCTTGTGGGTTTGGTTCCAGACCACCACAATAAAGTGAGTCATAATCTTTTTGCTGGTGGAAGATCTTACCTTTACTTTGTAAAAAATGCAGCAGCTGTGAAGTGCAATAAAGCAAAGTACAATAAAACGAGGTAGGCCTATATACGTATTTAACTTTTCACAGTCTATTTAGAATTAATATTTTACTACTTTAAATGGAATGTAGAAATCTTAACACCTTATAGCTTCTTTTGCCCAATCCTATTTGTTTTAATTGTCATATACAGTTTATCCATATACTTTGAAAACTCCATCAATATTTTTTTGCTTTCAGCTGTCATGTAAAATTTTAAAGAACTTAAGAAAAGAAAAATAGTCTATTATATTTACCTAGATATTAACCATTGCTATTCTTCCTTCATTCCTGACATTTCTGATGTGGAATCCAGTCATTGTTTCCCTATATGGGAAGCCAGTGTTTTTTTCCTATTTGGCTCTTTTCAAGATTTTTTTTTTAACTTTAGTTTTTAACAGTTTGGTTATTTTAAGTTTGGGAATATATTTCCTCGAGTTTTTCCTGTTTAGAGATTGCTGAGCTTCTTGAATTTATAAGTTTATGTCTTTTTCCAACTTTTGAAAGTTTTCAACCATTATTTCTAAAAATATTTTATTCACATCAAATATTTTTTTTCTTTCTCCATTTCTTCTTAAACTCTGATGGCATTTGTGTTAGATCTCAAGTATTTTCCCATAGGTCCTAGAAGCTCTGTTCAAATTTCCTCCTTCAGTTTTACTCTTTGTTATACATATTTGATACTTTCCATTGATCTATCTTCAAGTTCAGCGACTCTCCCTCTGTTATCTTCATTCTGCTCTTGAGCCCACCGAGTGAAATTTTTGTTTCTGTAACTATGTTTTCAATTCTAAAATTCCCATTTGGTTCTCTTTATATATTTTTCCTTTCTTAAATGATACTTATTATCTTTCCATTCATTTTAAGAGTCTTCACTCTCTTGGATCATAATTATAATAGTAAAAAAAAAAAAACAGATAACAGAGGGTGGCTCCATAATGTAGTGGTTAGCATGTCAGGTGGAGCCACAGACCATGCCCTGGATGCTCCAGGCCCCCCCAGGTGTGCCGGGCCTCCCTCCCCTCCCCCACCGAGTGCACCAGGGGCGCTTGGCCCCTGGCCCCTGGCTCCTGTCCCCCCCCGCCCCGCCCCACCGTGCATACCCCTAGGTGCCACAATCATGTGGGAGGAGATGACCCGCCTTTAGAGATTCAGTTCTTAAGGGGAGATGGCAACATCCGTAGGTCAGGGGTGGAAGTGGTGGGGGGAGGAGAATTAAAGAAGGGGGAAAAACAGATAACATAAAATTTATCATTCTTAACCATTTTAAAGTGTATAGTTCAGTAGTGTTAACTATAATCATATCGTTGCATAACAGATCTTTAGAAACATTTCATCTTGCAAAGCTGAAACTCTATGCCTATTGAACAATAACTCCCCATTTCCCCCTCCCTTCAGTCCTTGGCAAATTTAATTCTACTTTCTGTTTCTATGAGTTTGACAATATATATACTTCACATAAGTGGAATGAGATAGTATTTGTCTTTTTATGACTGGCTTGTTTCATTTAGCATAATGTTCTCCCATGTTATAATGTGACAGGAGTTCCTTCTTTTTTAAAAAAAAATATATTATTTTCGTGTATATAGCACAATGTTTAGACATTTATATAATTTATGAAGTGGTCCTCCTGATTATTCTAGTATTCAGCTGGCACTATACATAGTTATTACATTATTATTGACTGTATTCCCTATGCTGTACTCCTCAGCCTCATGACTGTTTTGTGACTACCAATTTATACTTCTTACCCTCCTTCACCTTTTTCACCCAGCTCCCCAAATCCCTCCCATCTGGTAACCATCAGTTTATTCTTTGTATTTTTGAGTCTGTTTTTCTTTTATTTGTTCATTTATTTTGTTCCTTAGATTCTGTATATAAATGAAATCATATGGTATTTGTTTTTTATCTATCTGACTTATTTCACTCAGCATAATACCCTCTAGGTCCATCCATATCATTGCAAATGGTAAGATTTCATTTTTTATGGCTGAGTAATATTTCATTGTATTCATGTACCATAGTTAATTTATCCAATTGTCTATTGATAGGCACTTAACTTGCTTCCATATCTGTTGGAATAGAACTGCAATGAACATAGGGATGCACAGATCTTTACAGATTAGTGTTTTGGTTTTCTTTGAATAAATACCCAGAAGTGCAATTGCTGAGTTGAAAAGTAGTTCTATTTTTAATTTTTTGAGGAAGCTCCAAACTGTTTTCATAGTGGCTGTACCAATTTGCAATTCTACTAACAGTATTAAAGGGTTCCCAATTCTCCACATCCTTGCTAACACTTGTTTTTTGATTTATTGATGATAGCCATTCTGACAGGTGTGAGGTGATAGCTCCTTGTGGTTTTAATTTGCATTTCTCTGATGATTAGTGACCTTATTTTCATATAGCTGTTGTTCATCTATATTTCCTCTTTGGAGAAATACCTATTCAGGTGTTCTGCCCATTTTTAAATGGATTGTTTGTTATTTTGGTTTTGAGTTGTAGGAATTCTCTATAAATTTTGGATATTAACACCTTATCAGATGTGTCATAAGCAAAAATCTTCTCCCATTTAGTAGACTGTCTTTTCGTTTTGTTGATGGTTTCCTTTGTTGTGAAAAACTTTTTAATTTGATGTAGCCTCATTTATTTATTTTTCTTTTGTTTCTCTTTCCCAATGAGATATATTAGAAAAAAAATTACTAAAAGCAATGTGAGAGAGTTTGCTGCCTATATTTTCTTCTAGGGCTTTTATGGTTTTGGGTCTTACACTTAAGTCTTTAATCCATTTTGAATTTATTCTTATATATGATGTAAAAAGCAGATCCAGTTTCCTTTTTTTGCATATATCTGTTTAGTTTTCCCAACACCATTTATTGAAGAGACTGTTTTTATCCCATTGTATATTCTTACCTCCTTTGTTATATATCAAATGAGCATATAAACATGGATTTATATTCTGTTCCATTGAACTATATATCTGTTTTTATGCCGGTACCATGCTATTTTGATTTACTACAGCTTTGCAGTATAGTTTGATATTAGGTAGTGTGATACTTCCAATTTTGTTCTTCTTCTCAAGATTGCCGTGGGATCTTTTATAGTTCCATATAAACTTTTGGATTATTTGGTCTAGTCTCTGGAAAATGCCATTAGCATTTTGATAGGGATTGCCTTGAATCTATAGATTTCTTTGAGTATTATAGACATTTTAATGATGTTGATTCTTCCTATCCATGAACACAGTTTATGCTTCCATTTATTTGTATCTTCTTCAATTTTTTTTCAATGACATAATTTTCTGAGTATAGGTTTATTACCTTCTTGGTTAAATTTATTGCTTGGTATTTTATTATTTTTGGTGCAATTGCTAATGAGATTATTTGCTTAATTTTTCTGTCTGATAGTTCATCATTAGTGTATAAAATTGCAACCTATTTCTGAACATTAATTTTGTATCCTGCTATTTTAGCAAATTCATTTATCAGTTCTAACAATTCTTTGGAGAATCTTTGGAGTTCTCTATATATAGTATTCTGTCATCTGCAAATAATGACAGTTTTACTTCTTTCTTTTCAATTCAGATGCATTTTATGTCTTTTTCTTGTCTGATTGAGGTGGCTAGGACTTTTAATACCATGTTGAATAAAACTGGTGAAAGTGGACATCCTTGAGTTCCTTCTAGTTTAAGGCTGAATAATACTCATATATACATATATGATATTTTGTCTGTTTATACATTCATCCATTAATAGACACTTGGATTGCTTCTACCTTTTAGCTATTGTGAGTAATGTTGTATTGAACATGGGTGTGCAAATATCTCTTTGAGGTCTAGCATTCAATTCTTTTAAATATATACCAAGAGGTGAAATTGCTGGATCATGTGAAAAAATTTTTTTTGACTTTTTGAGGAAACTTATACTGTTTTCTATAGTGGCTGCACAATTTACATTCCCATCAACAGTGCACCAGGGCTCCAATTTCTCTACAGCCTTACCAACACTTCTTATTTTCTGTTTGTTTGTTTGTTTTTATAGTGGCCATTCTAATGGGTATAGCATGATATCTCAATGTAGTTTTGATCTGCATTTCTCTAATAATTTGTGATGTGGAGCATATGTCCAAATGGCTATTTGGCCATTTGTGTATCTTCTTTGGAGAAATGTCTATTAAAGTCTTTTGCCCATTTAAAAATTGGGCTACTTCATTTTGTACTTGTTTTTGTTTCATAATAGCTGTTATCAAAACCTTTTTCTCTTGCAGGATACAAGGTTAATATACAAAAGTCAATCACTTTCCTATATACCAGCAGTGAACAAGTGGAGTTTGAAATGAAAAACAATACTATTTACATTAGCACCCATAAATAAAATATTTAGGTATAAATTTAACAAAGTACTTACAAGGTCTACATGAGGAAAATTATAAAACTCTGATAAATAAAATCAAATAAGAAGTAAATAAATGGAGAGACATTCTATATTCATGGAGAGAAAGACTCAATATTGTCAAAATGTCAGTTCTTCCCAGCTTCATCTATAGATTCAATGCAATCCCAATCAATATTCCAGCAAGTTATTTTGTAGATATAGACAAATGATTCTAAGTTAATATGGAGAAACAAAAGACCCGAATAACCAGCACTTTATTGAAGGACAAAAGACAAAGTTGGTAGACTGATACTACCTGACTTCAAGACTTACCATAAAGCTATAATAGTCAGTCAAGACAGTGTGGTATTGCCACATGAATAGACAAATATATCAAAAGAACAGAATAGAGAGCGCAGAAATAGACCATTCTAAATATCGTCAGGTGATCTTTGACAAAGAAGCAAAAGCAATATAATGGAACAAAGATAGTTTTTTTCTTGTTTTTTCTTTATTTTTTTATTCACTTGATGTAATTTAGATAACTTCTAATTTTATATATTTGACGCCTTTTACCCCATCTACCCTCCCCGCAAGATAATCTTTTCAACAAGTGGTGCTAGAATAACTGGATATCCACATTCAAAAAATTAATCTAGATACAAAATTTTACTCATCCTTTACAAAAGTGGATAACAGACCTAAATATAAAACACAAAACTATTAAACTCCCAGAAGAGAACATGGGAGAAAATCTAGATGAGCTTGGGTATGGTGATGACTTTTTACATAGAACACCAAAGGCATAGTCCATGAAAAACAATTTATATGCTAGATGTCATTAAAATTAAAAACTTCTCTGTGAAAGACAATGTCAATAGGATAAGAAGACAAGTCAAAGGCTGGAAGAAAATATTTGCAAATGACACATCCGATAAATGACTTGTATCTAAAATCTATAAAGAGCTCCTAGAACTTAACAATAAAATAACAACAATACATTTTTAAAATGGGCCAAAAACCTTAACAGACACCTTATCAAATATGAGAAGATGCTTCATAGCATATGTCATCAGGGAAATGCAAATTAAAACAACAATAACATACCACTACACACCTAATAGAATGGCCGAAATCCAAAGTATCAACAACACTAAAGGCTGACATTGATGCCAAACAACAGGAATTCTCATACGTTGCTAGTGGAAATGCAATATGATAGAGCCACTTTGGAAAACAGTTTAGCAGTTTCTATAAAACCAAACATGCTTTTACCATATGATTCAGTAGTGGTACTCTTTGGTATTTAGCCAAAACAATTGAAAACTTATGTCCACACAAAACCTGCACATGGATGTTTATAGCAACTTTATTCACAACTGCCAAACCTGGGATCAACCAAGATGTCCTTCAGTAGGTGAATGGATAAAGAAACTGTGATATATTCCATAGAATATTATTCAGTTCTAGAAAGAAATGTGTTAGCAAGCCATGAAAAGACATAGAGGAACCTTAAATACATATTACTAAGTGAAAGAAGCTAACCTGAAAAGGCTACCTACTGTGTGACTCCAACTGTATGACATTCTGGAAAAGGAAAAACCATGGAGACAATAAAAAATCACCAGGAACTGGGATTGGAAATAGATGAATGGGCAAAGCACAGAGGATTTGTATAAAACTGCAGTGGTTGATACATATGATTATACAGTTATCCAAACCCATTGAACGTACAAGAGTCAATTGTAATGTACTTTGAGTGGTAATAATATATTAATTTGGTTTATCAGTTGGAACACATGTACCATTGTGATGGAGGTTGTTGATAATGGAGGAGGCTGTACATATATGGGGCAGAGGGTATGTGTGAAATCTCTGTACCTTCCCTTAAATTTTGTTGTGAATCTTAAACTATTCTAAAAAATAAAGTCGTAATAAAACAAACAAAATAACCCTTTGATAATTCCAATCTATGTGTCATCATGAGGTTAGAGTCTATTGATTTTCTTTTACCTTAAAAAAAGGATTAAGAAATAAATTGGCAGTTAAAAAATAGTCCCAGGGATGTAAAGTAGAGCTTAAAAATATAGTCAACAATAATATAATAACTATATCTGTTGTTTGGTGAGTACTACTTATTGGAGAGATCACTTCATAAGTGGTGTAAATGTCTAATCATTATGCTGTACACTTGAAACTAATATACTATTGAATGTCAAGTGTAATTGAAAAATTAAAAAAAATTAAGCATTTCCTGGTTCTTTGTATATTGAATAATCTTGGATTTTATCTTGGACATTTTGAATATAATGTGTTGTGACTCTGGGTCTTAATTAAATCCTATGGAGAATGTTGATTTTTTTTTTTTTTGGTGGGCTTTGTTTGTTTGTTTATTTTAACAGGAAATTGACCCAGTTAGGTCTAAGCCACAAATTCTTCCTTACCTTCTATTGACTGTGGTTCTAATGGGCTGTGAGATTTGCTATCACTGTTACCTTGTGACTGCCTGAAGACTGGGGTGGAAGTGAATCAGAGAAACAAAACAAAAACACCCATGAGATTTCCCCCCACTTTCTATGATCCATAGATACCTCTTTCTTCTTTCTTGGATAAGTATAAGGCTTCTCTTGGAGCTTTCTATATGCACCTGTGACATAGTTTCAGGTTTCAAGCTTCCTTTCAGTCTGGGCCGGGAGATACAAGAGTGGGGAAATTGAAAAACTCACCCCTGATTTGATGATTGTTTGACTTCTGGTTTTCTTCCCCAATAATCCTGCTACTATTTACTTTCTGAAATCCTCACATAGGTGTTCCGTGCATTCTTCCTAGGCTTCAAATTGCATTCATTGGGAGAAATGGGATGGAACGTGTTTTCTCCATTTTGGAATCTTCTGTTCTTCCTTTTATCACTGTGTGTTATGTATATATTTAGATATAAGTCATTTATCAGAAGCATGTATTGTAAATGTTTTTTCTCTCTGTCTATGGCTTGCCTATTCGATTCCTTAAAGGTGTCTTTGGTGAACAGAAACTTTTATTTTGATGAAGTCTGTTTTATCAGTTTTTTCTTCTGATTAATGCTCTATGGGTCCTGTGTAAAAAAACCTCTGTCTATTCCAAGTCTGCAAAGATAGTCTCCTATGTTCTCTTTTTAACTTCTTTTTTCCTGCTTTATTGAGATGTAATTGATATATAACATTGTATTAGTTTAAGGTGTACAACATAATGATTTGATATATTTATTGGGAAATGATTAACAATAAGTTTAGTTAACATCCATCACCTCACATAGTTACACATTTTTTTTCTTGTGATAAGAACCTTTAAGATCTACTCTCTTAGAAATTTTCAAACATACAATACAGTATTGTTAACTATAGTCACCTATGTTTTCTTTTATAAGCTTTATAATTTTAGCTTATTTTTTAGCTCTGATCCATTTGATTTAAGTTTACATACAGTGTAAGGTAGAAATCGAGGTTTATCTTTGCCCTATGTAGTTGTCTGGTTTTTATAGTACTATTCATTAGATTCATGCATATATATTAAAAAATAAACTTTAACTTTTCTACATTCTAAATGTATTTTCTCATTTTTAATGTTTCACATTAAAGTTTTTTAAAAATCATAAAATATGTTAGATATGTTATATATAATTAATTTCCTTTGTCCTCCTATACATTTTACTTTATGCTCTTCAAATTATTATTTTGAGAATGGGCCCATAAGCTTTATAAGATTACCAAAGGTGTCTAGGCACAATACATGTGAAGAATCCCTGGTGAGGTAGAAAGACAGCCTTAGAACTGGGTTTAAATGCTCATTTGCTACTTCTTAATTCTGTGACCTTGGGCACATCTCTTAACCTTCATTTATCTTCCATATTTTCACAGAGTCAGTAATGTCTATACGGCACCTACTATCAGATACTGTATTCAAGATTTAATGCACAGATATAACCTTTCTTGTGTGCAGTTTACATCTGAGTGGGGGAGGCAGATGAGTCACCAGGTCATTACACAATACTGTGGTAAATGCTTTGATAGTGGAAGGACAGAGTGCTCAGGGGTGGGACTCCCAACCCAGACTTGCGGGACCAGGAAAGATTACCAGATAAAAGAACATGAAACTGAGACCTCAGGGATTTTTGTAGACATTAGCCAAGCAAAGACAGGGAAGGAGGATCCAGGCAGGAGAATGAACCCTTAGGAGGTATGGCCTGGTTGAGAAACTGAGAGAAAACTAATATGAGGAGAAGGGACCAGTAGTAGCATAAGGCACTACTGCAGAAGGTTCTTATATCCATCTTAAGGACATTTGCTTCATCCTAAGAGAAGTGGGAAGCCATTGGTGGGTTTTAATCATTGATAGGTTGCGACATGATCAGAATAAAAAAAAATCACTTTGGTTTTATGAAGAATACACTAGAGTGAGCATGACTAGAGACAGACGCAATGATTTGGAGACTATTGGAGAAATCCTGGTGAGAGAGAATGAGTGTATGAGTAGTGGCAATGGAGATGGAGAAGAATGGATAGATTTGAGAAATAATTAGGAGGTAAACTCAATAAAGTATACATCGGAGGCTCTGGAAAATGAGGGGAATGGATCCTCCCCAGATTTGCTTGGACCTACAGAATAAATGGTGGTGCCATTCACTGGAAAAAGTATGCTTACGGGAGAAAAAAGGATCAGATTTGAATTTCGGGTGTGAAGTGACTGAGGATGTTTCGCAGACTTTTGGCCATATTGGCCTGAAAATTAGAAGAGTGGTTTGGGATGGGAAACCATCTCTGTCCATATGGTAAGATGCCAAAGGCGGTATTCATGCTTTCTTCCCGACCTTCACTCAACATCTTTTGAGGAGGTACTATGTGCTGGATGTTGGGGTACATCAGTGAACATGCACATTCGGTTTCTGTCTTCAGCCAGGTTACCATCTACCTCCTTAGACTTGTTCTTAATCTGTAATATGAAGATAATAATGAGATTAACTGAGATAAAGCTTGGCGACGGCACCTGGACCTTTTAATTTTTATATTTGTTTTCGACCCCAGAGCTGAAAGAAAAGATAGTTAGCCGGTTTTGCTTTTGCATTCTTTCCCGACTGGCTCTTCTGCGCAGGCGCCGTGGACCGCCCAGGTTGAGGGGTGGGGCGAGCCAGAATCCGAGAGGTCTTCCCAGGGGCCAGCACCAGGCCGGGTGGAGGAAGTCGGCTCCCTCGTGACGTCATCAAGCTGCGCTGTCCGTAGGGCGGGACCTGAGTGCGACAGCGCGGCCGGCGGACCCTGGCTGGCTTGGGAAACGAAACTGAGGGAGGAGCCGGAGGCTCTGGTAGCGGCAGGGCCAGACCCGGTGGTGGCGGCGGCGGCGGCTCTGGCAGTGGTGGCCTGACCCCCCCCTCTCCGTTCCCTTGCAGCTTGCCCTCTCCCCTCAGTGTGAGTGCCCACGCGTGGCCCGGGGGGAGCGAGCGGGCGGGCGCGCGGGCTCAGCATCCTCCCCTCCTCTGCCGCCTCGGTCCCCCACCCGCGGTCTTGACCCTCGCCGCCTCCTCTCTCCCTCCTCCCTTCCCCCACCCCACTCCCTCAGTTCCCCCGATCCGGAGCTGCCGCTGACCTACGTCTATGCGCACACATTCACACACACACGTATCTTCAAATGAGAAGACTGATTCGGGGAGAGCGGAACTCTTCTCTTCCATCTATGAATAGGGGTGGTAATGTGAAACCGAGGCCCAGGGAGAGAAGACTGAAGAGAGGATTTGGATTTGAACCCCTTCCTAGGCCTTCTTCCGTCTCCTTATAAGTTCCCTTCTGGAGCACATTATTCTGGCCTGTGTAGGTCACTTGACCTGGACACTAGTTAGCTGTTCAGCCTTACCCTCTCGGGCCTAAGTTTTTTCCAATGGAAAATGAGAAGGTTGCATTAGATGATTTGGAAGGCTCAAATATAAGGTGGTTTGCAGAAGATTATCAGCATATCCTGCTTTTCACATAAGCGTTTCCTTGCCTTTTTTGCATCCACCTCAACACTGTCCTCATTGAGTTTCCCCTGCTTTCAGTCACCCCCAGAGTCACTAAGAACAAAAGGGCCTCTTTGCTTTTGTTACGGACTTTTCTTGGGATTTAAGACTGGAGGTTTAAAGTGAAATGTGGTTCAGCTTCTCTTGCTTTTTGTTCAATGACTTCTGTTCTGTTGCCCCAGGATAAACTCTTGTCTGGGCCTATTTAGAGGCTGCCTCTTTAGGAAGGATGAGAATGAGATCATGAATTGAGTTGACTGGCTTACCTTGAACTGGAGAAAAGTGAAATGTGACTCAAGGTTTTGTGACGTTGACGAAATAAGTGGTATCTTTGGGATTTATTGCTTTCTTGTTGCTGTAACCCATACTGTTAAGCTTGTCTTTGTACCCCTGTACCTCCCCTTTTTCAAGGATTGCAAACTAGTTAGTCATCCAGCTGTTTGCTCTTACGTATTGAGTTCTTTTTCTTTCCTTACGGCCAATCAGTTGTGTGTAAACCACACTATATTCACTACTACTGTTGCTTGCTCTTTAATGTGATCATGTCTTAAGATTCCAAGATCTCATAATCTCTTCATTCCATCTCATTTTTTTTTCTTATGTTTACCTCTCATGTACCTACTCATGGACATAGATAATGGTGACATGGTGCTTGCCTGTTTCTGTTTTTGTTTGTTTGTTTGTTTTTGGCAAAGATGGGTTCCTGTTTTTAAAATTACTGTTTTTGTTCCTGAGTGCTATGCTATGGCTACTTCCAGTCCCAATAACTTTCCCACTCTTTTATTTCCTCAGTCGTAGGTCAACCACTGCTTCCATTCCTTACTCTGGTTAAAAATTTTTTCAATTCTTTCATATTTTCAAATATCCTGAAATAAACCAAAAACCAGTATTTGTATTATATTATGTAATCTCTTCTTAATTGTCCTGGTAAAATAATAACAGTAATGGAATAATTAATCTGGGGTGGGCCCTTGACCTTGAAAATATTGGTTAACATTCATTAAGTTTCATAATAAATTTCCTGTGTACATTGTCACACATGGCCAGCGTTGCATCTAAAGTATGGAATAATAAGTACTCAAGGCCTTTTTCCCCTGTGTCTTGTGGAGTTGATCCATGACTTTTTGGTATCTGACACCAATGGCCCAGAGGCCTCTGGATCTGTGAGTACCACATTTTCCAGTAAAACAGCTATTTTTGAAACCTAGAGCTTCGCTAGCATCCTTATTGGAACTTATTTTGAGGAAGAGGCTATTTAGTTGAGTGCTGGCATTGGAAGTTGTTTGAAGTTGTCAAATCCCATCCCATTTATGATTTATGCTTAGGAATCCCTGCTCTGATTCTAATGGCTCTGACATGGGTAGCCAATTGACTGGATTTATGGTTGCAGTAACTATGAAGAGGAGAAATGATCCAGAATGCACTGCCCCTATCAAGAAACAGAAGAAGAGAGTTGCAGAGCTTGCCCTGAGCCTCAGCTCTACGTCTGACGATGAACCTCCCTCCACTGTCAATCATGCAGCAAAAGGTATGCTTAACTGTGTGGTCTGAGGCCAGTGGTCATCTAGTTATTTGAATCCCTGGAGCCTGAATTGGGTGAAATGCGGTTTATGCCTCTTGAGGATATGTCTACAGAGACATGTTGGCTGTAGACTCTCTTCCCTTCTGCTGTTATCCTAATAGGATTCGTGAGTTTGTTTTAAATAAAAATTGGAACTTTTATAGCAGTGCCTTAGTTCAGTTGCTGGTCCTTCAGTAGGTGGCACTCTTTTGTTGCCATAAACCAGTTGGAAGTACAGGTATACCAGACCACTGCAATAAAATGAGTAGTAATCATTTTACAGGTGCAGGGTCTTGCCTTCAATTTGTAAAAAATGCAACATCTGTAAAGTGCAATAAAGTGAGGTGCAGTAAAACAAGGTATGCCTGTAGAGGTGAGCATTGAGTGTCCCAGAGTTGTTAATGATCCTGAGAATCTTTGTTGCAGTGATCTGGCCTAATTTCCCTCAGGTTTTTGCAATTCCCTTAGCACTTGTGACTAGAACCACCCAAATGTATTGGAACATTCCTATGTTCACTGTTTACATTAAGCTCAAAGGATTTCACTGATTTGGTTGAAAGTAACATTTTGCTTTGCCTGCTTTTTAAGGTTGTGGACATTAATAGCTTCTACAGATTTGAGCTTGCCTCTCAAAATACCAAGCAATTAGAAGTAGCTCGTTTGCATTTACCTTGACTTGCTGATTGTATTAATTTCTTAGGCCTGCTATATCAAATACCACAAACTGGGTGGCTTGAAACAATAGAAATTTATTCTCCACAGTTCTGGAGCCTAGCTGTCTGAAATCCAGTGTCAGCAGGACCATGCTCTCTCCTAAGTCTCTTGGGAAGAATCTTTTTTTGCTGCTTCTAGTTTTTGATGGTTGCTGGCAGTCCTTGGTGTTCCTTGGCTTATAGTAACATAACTATAGTCTCTGCCTCTGTGTGTATGTTCAAATTTCCCTCTTCCTATAAGGACATCAGTCATTGGATTAGGGCCCACAGTGTGACCTCATTGTAATTTGATTACATCTGCAAAGATCCTATTTCCAAATATGACACTCCCAGGTGCTTGCTGTGACCTTTTGGGAAATACTAACCCAGTATACCAGCTGTGTTGCATTTTAGATCATCTGCCAGATCACTGATAAATTGGAATGAAATTTGGTAACAGATTGGTAACTGAGAGGGTGTGAAGCATCCTTTGAGGGTGGTAGAAAATACAGTTTATTCACAAGTAGTAGGCTAATTGAAGGGCAGTTACTCATCAGCTGTACTGAGAAGCTGGTCCAGAGAGGAGAAGCTTGACAGGTGGTACAGTTAATGAAGCATTTGGTGTGTTGTGATCCTGTCTGTATAAGGTTTGTAACATTGTGTGTGGACATATGTATGTCTTTAAAGTTGTCATGGTGAATTCTAGGGTAGGTGAGAAAGGTTATATGTAACTGAGGTTACTAAATGGGAAGGTAAAAACATTGAGTGCATTTGTTTAGGGACTGTTGAGGAAAGGGAATTTTGGTTCTCACCCAGTATTTGAGCAGCTTGGTGAAGGTAGAGTCTCTTTGGGCAGGGGTCTAGGGTATTAGGAGAGAGGATTCTACAAGGGAAAAAGGGAGAGCATGTTTTGGGGAATAAATGACACTCAGGCAGTGGCAATATCTAGTTCCAAGCAGATCTTGGGGAGCATTTGCTCTCGAGTAATATCTCTGAAGTAAGGAGAGGACAGTTCCAAGGTAGGCAAAACCAAGTGTATATGGTTAAGGATTTACCAAGGGAACCAGTCTGATTTAAATTTCAAGCTTTTAAAAATGTGACTGTGAATTGAGATTATCTCCCTCCCTCTCACACTCTCCCTTTAATGGTACCAAATAGCTTTAACCTTTCCTGGAAGTAGCACCATATGACTCAGGATTGACTGTTGCTGTTGTATGTACAACATGGAAATTTTAGATGTGGCTAGTACCTTGTATGCAGCTGGCAATAGGCCTTTTGGTCCTTTTCATTTGTAGAAAATGAAGCAAGAGACAGAGGTAAGCACACATTGCTAGATTTCCCAGGGTCAACTTATTTTAGGAAGCAGCAGCTCCGCATTGACACAAAAACTCTGAGAGCTAGAGTCTGGTGTCTTCATCAGCAAGATTGCTCCCTGTGCCCTCTGGCCCCCAAGCCCCATGCCTGGCATGGAGTAAATGCTCAGTAAGTATTTATGGAATAAAATTGATAGAAAGCAACAGTAGTATCTTTTCCAAGAAGCTTAAAATGCTTCACCCCTTTCATTTTGCCTGTCCCTCTTTCAGTATACAAAAGATCATTTCATTAAGTGCTTAGCATTTATATCATCTCTGTTCTATATCGGTTCTTTTAAGGCCCCCCTGTGAAATGTTCCCTGTAGTTTACTGTCCCACCAGAAATCACATATCCCCTGAGATCACTATGCAGCTTTCCTATTCAAGTCATGGCATTAAAGCAGGTGTGTTGCCTTTTGTTCCAGCCACTTCTACCTGGACATACTATTCAAATGGGTGATTGCAAAATGCTCTTTAGGGAGTACAATTAGAAAAACTAAAACAGTAGTTACTATTTCTGTCTGGGCCTTGTTTGTGCTTCCTTTGCTAGATGATGACTCAGTGGATCTGTTTAGTTTAATCAGTTTATTTTACATTATTGACAAGGTAAGCTGCATTGCCATGTCAGAGACTGACATCTGACCACAGTAAAAAAGAAAAAGGTTGTTCTTGTCATGGCCACTGTAGCATCATGTGATCTTTTGAGTATTTTAAGAGGAATTTGAAGACATTTTCAAGCCTAAATAAACTCTTGGAAATTTGCTATTAAATAACAACCTTTCAAAGTAAGGAGAGACAGATGAAGGTCATTTTGTTCTTTTTGGTCGTTTCTCACAGGGACGCTGGTATAGACCCTAAGACAATTTTCTTTTCTCCTTAGCTGTGCATCCAGTTTGCACTCTTGGCCCTCCCACAGCATATTAGTTTCCAGGGTCCTTCACCAGCACCACACTAAGAATGCCTTCCCCTCTACCATGTTTAATTCTTCCCTAAATAGTCCATTTTCTCTGAAACACCATTGCTTTCCTGTCAGTCCAGATTCATGACCTTAATCAAAAACTTCTTTTATCGGTATCTGTTTAAATTGCTCTAACGAATTACTATTTGTCTGGTAGGAAGAAATTGAGTCTTTAAACAGGAATGAGTGTATTCCACAGCAATTGTTAGGCAGGATTGCACGTTTATTAAAATCCATAATTTATTCTGTATCTTTGCGCTGCTTACCTTGGTCACTAGTGGTTGGATCTGCCCCTCGTGTGTTTGTTTTGACTGTCATTTCTAAACTTGGCATAAGTTTGCCCTACTCTTTTATTGCCATGTGAAAAATTTGCCAATAGCTGGGAAACCTCTGATTCTTCTATAAAGTGAACCTTTCTTTTGAAAAATGACTTAAGAGTAATGACTTCTATCAGGTAGAGAAGAAATCTTAAATGAAAACTCTAAATAATGTTTTGGGCTCTCTGGTAGGTTTTTGAAGGGGAGTTTCTGGGGAGATAAATGGGACTGCCACCCAGCTTTGGCAAGTTCTTAATGAAACTAATGATTTTAATAGACTGACCTTATTACTCCTATTAATTTGTATCCTCATTATAAGATTGTCTGTTCAGTGTTTGCTAAATTCTTATCAGTCTTGGGTGGTTAAACCTCTTTAGTTTCTGCTACACCCACAACAGTTGTCTCCTTTTCATCAGAAAAGAGTGGCCCCAAAGGACCAGGGGTAAAAATGAGTAGTGGCTGTTGTAGTTTTTGGACATCAGGACTAATATGGGGAACTTTGTTTTAAATCATGTCAGGCTAAGAATTGGCCTCAAATACCACATGAAATAAAAGAGAGAAACAAGGCTTATGTGTTTATTTAGCATACTTCTTGATTTTACAAAGAAATGCCTAGTAGGATGATATTTTAGCTCCCATCAGCCTCACTCTCAGAACCTGGACAGGACAGCTGTATATTAGGTAACACCTAGGGAAGAGTAATGGAGTAGAAAGATCTTTGTGCCAGAGTCTGGAAATTTTGCACCAATTACCACTGATTTGCCTGATGAACCTTCCACCCAAATTTGGTTCTTTGTCATTTTGTTCCAAAAATGTTATGAAGACAGAAAATCTCTCACTGAGATCCAAGGGTGGCAGGAACCCTGCAGTCTCAGGAGTTATATACCATAGATAGGTGCCCACTAATGGGTCTTCCAGCAAACCCTAAGTGGCTGGCAGCTCCCTAGAGTTGAACCAAGTGCACACTCCTTTGAGAAGGATTCCAGGTTTTCATAATCTTTTTATAGATAGACCTATGAATCTCCAGATACCTGGTGAAAGGAATAATAACTGATTTAGCATTATAGTTTCTGGTTAATCAAGACCCTGGATCCCTGGGCTGCCCTGAGGAAAACTTCGGGTCTGTGCTCAGGGAGCTGCCCACATTTCTAGCACCATCTCTTTCTACACTAAGCAGTACAGGTTTAAGGCATGGAAGTAACTGAGTGAAGACAATCTGTACCTTTTCAAGGTGGTTCTTTAGCATGTGGGCACTCTTTTGCAGAGCAGATCTCTCTCCTTCACATGGAAGATAATAGATGAAAGGCCCAGGCTTAGTCTTCAGCTACTCTGGAGGTCCTTTCCCTCAGATGTGCTGTCCTCTGAAGATTTTTCTGGAAAGGAACCAAACTTCTCATGGCTTGGAATAGTACTTTATTTCTCTATAGTTTTATTTTTTTTACCCTGATTTTCAAACTAATATATTATCTCACATAGAAAATACAGAAAAGTGCAAAACAAAATATCACTTTCCCTCTCAGTTTCCATGGTTACTCACTGTTAGTCTTCTGGGTCTTTCCTTCTGAGTGGCACTCTAGCACTCTGTGACTTATGCTGCATTGGTCCGTGTAAACAAGCCGATTCCTTATTAAGGGAATTGGTTAGCCACCTTAAAGGGAAGGGGCAGATTTGGTGCCTCTCATGCTTGGACACTCTCAACCGGAATTCCTCCTCACTAACTGGATCAGTGCAGATATACTGTAGAATATGATGTAATCCTAGTCCTCAAATTATGCATGCCTGAATAGTGACCATCTGGGTATATAACGAATTGTTTTACATGACTACCCTCTGCACCTTTTCTCAGTACCTCCCAAGCTTTAACTCAACATCTCTTCTCAGGGACTTTTTCTTTTAAAGGAATTGTGCCACATTTCAGTCAATCTCTTTTTTTCAATATTTTAAAAAATATTAATAGATAATATGTTTATATGGTTCATAAATAAAGAAATAAAAAGATAGCCAATATTAACTCCAGTGATATAAAAATGTAAAGTGTCATTTCTTTCACTTTTACTTGTTCCAAATAATCATTTTGGTATTCTGTCTCCATGCTGGATAATGTGTGGATAATCACTTTTATTGGTGTTGTATGTTTTCCCTTCTGAAAGCTCCTTTTGCAATGATAAGAAATAACAATATATATTTCTTATTTTTTCTCTTTAGTATACAGGTGTTAGGATGCCATGCTCATGCATATGGTCTAGCTCTTCTATTAATTTGTCAGTGTGCCTGGGTGATCTATCCATTTCAATGCATCAAACAGAGGTTCCCAAGTTTTCTTGGGTCTTTGACCTAACTTTCACCACCATGCCCGAAGGCCAAATGAAACAGTTCAGTTTATTAAGTATTCAAGTCTAATTAGTAAGCATTTATATCCTAACAACTAATAGACGTTTGAAAGAACAATATGCATAAATTGAAAAAAAAGGTTTTTATTTTATTCTTAAATAAGCACAATAACTTATTAATGAGATGTGTATACTGTTGAACTCTACTATATAACTTCTCAAGCCTTTAGGTCAGATTAGACACCACCATCTTCGTGTCCTATTCTGCATTCCTCCTTACTTGGAATTTGTACCATTTTCAATGGCAATAAGCAGAAATTGTTAATGAAATTTTTGAGATACATTCTATTTCCAGATTTGGGTGGGTTTGTTGGAGTAACAGTAAAATTACATTGGGTTGACATAGCTTTCAAGTTATGAGATTCATGTATCTATAAAAGAGAGGGAAAGAGCCGTACCATTGAATATCTAGACTTGATCATCCTGCTTTTGGCTGGGAGACAGGCAACCCACCACTTCTGGCAGCTGCTAAGGTATGTCTTGTTTGGAGTCATTTGGTAACAGGGTTGTTGACAATGAAGATAATGGTTTTGCTCAGGCCACCAGCTCCCTCCAGGATCATTTAGGTGCAGCTTCTCTGCCATCAGCCTCCGTTAGGGCTGCTGCCTGAGCATCTACCCTCCTCCCTGTCCTTCCTGTATTTCCTCCTCTTCCTTCTCTTTTTCCTTCCTTCTCTATGTTCCCCTCCCCCTTCTTCTTTCCCTTTCTCTAACCCCCTTTTCTCCCTGTGAGCTAACTCTTCTCTAGGCCTGTGCTGTAGCCCTACCCTCTTACCTATAACTTTAAGGACTAAAAACAAGGGACAATAGAAGATTAAATTGTCAGATTAGTCTGACAATTGTATCTTCCATAAATACATTTTATACTTAACAATGTCCTTTTAAATATGTTATTTCATTTAATTTTCAAACAACCCTGTGAGGAAGGTGTTACCATCTCGGTTTCGTATAGGAAGAAATTGAAAGGATGGGAAAGAAAAATGGATATTTTTGCGTTCCCATTGTGTGTCAGGTACCACTAGGAACTTTTAGTGATTTGCCCATCATTACAGTTAAGAGATAGAGAATACATTTGACCCTGAGTCATTTAATGAACTTTATGTGTGCAATGCATATTCTGAACACTAGTTGAACAAATGTCACCTAGACATTTTTTTTTCTTTTCTAGTATCTACCACAAGCCTAAGTGGGTCTGACAGTGAGACTGAGGGGAAGCAACACAGCTCTGACTCTTTTGACGATGCATTCAAAGCAAACTCCCTTGTGGAGGGAACGTCCTCTCGCTATTCCATGTATAACAGTGTCTCCCAGAAGCTTATGGTATGTCAACGTTTCGGTTGGGTTTCTAAAGATCTACCAGCAGAATGAAAGAAGGGAACTTGTAAAGGCATGAAACGAAGGAAACTAGGGCATGAGTTTTTACTTTGTTTTTCAGCTACTGAAATGTATTGGAGAGAGTGTGACCCCTTCTTGATAGAAGTATTTATCACATTTGAATCGTCTGTGGAAAGTGGCTGCTCAGACCTGCTTCTCCTGTCCTGAGCTAGATCACCTTTTGATCTTCTTAATAATTAATTCTTATTATGAGCACATGTGAACATACTTTCCTGTACCTGGATGTGTGTTAGTGGGTAAAGCAGCACTATTCTGTGAATTTTTGTTCTAGTGAATGATGTCAAAAGAAAGGACTAAAATCCTGCTCACTCCCAGGTGCCTAAAATAAGTGGGAGTAGTAAAGTCTTCTGTATTGCCTCAAAAAGATAGCCCATTTCACCTCCCCAGCTTCCATATTTCACTGATTTATTAGAAGGAAGGTAAATAGGAAGACTAGCTTACTTTCCTCATCAAACTTTATTGTATATGCAAAGATTGGAGCAGTCCAAGTTTGCCTTCTGTCTAGCTTCAGGAATATTATAGCTCATTCCTTCATCTTTCTGTTGGATTCATTTAAAAATGAGAACTGCCACTTCTGAAGTATTAGGATTCTGGTTTGGGGGCCACAAAATTTGGGGACATGGAAGATGGGGAGGTTTGTGACTCAGTCAGCCTTTTTGACTGGGGGAAGGATTGTGGCTACTGTAGGAATGCCATCCAGCGCGTGAGCTGGTAATGCCACTTCCATAGGCAGTACAGACCCTTGAGGGGAAATGAAATCTTTTTAGGATTGGAATTTTTTTATTAGATAAGGATCTGTGGGGTTTGAGATTTGGGTCTCTGATTTTGGGGGTATGTAACTGGGCCCAGTAACTCCAGAGTTCAGCATGAGCTTATATACAGTTGTAATTTTTTAAGAAATGATTTTTTCCAGGATCCTCTAGTACCGTCCATACCTGAGTTTTATATAAAGTGTTTTTTGGTTAACCTCTTGATTTGGGCTTCTATAGGCCTTCATTGTCCTTGCCTGCTAAGGCTGTTTGACTATCTGAGAGTAAGGTCAGAGTTATTGTTTGAAGTGGTTCCATTTTAAATCATGTTCTCTTTATCAACTGCACTGTAGATCTTCTTCTCACTTAATCAGACACATTAGCTGGAAGGGTAGTTGTGCAAATGTCTAATCAGATTCATTTGGTATTCTTGGTACATTTAATTATAGCTGTGAGGTCTTTTCTCATTTATCCAACTTCTGGTTGCCCTAGACTTCCACCTCCAGAATAGATAGCCACTGGGCCCAAAGTTAAACTGCAGTTATTTATGCTTCTTTATTAGGCTAGAAGGAAAACTTTAGGCCTTATTCTTCTCTATTTCTTAGGGTTTAGCACAATTTCTGGCACATGATAGGGGCTAAATAAATGTTTGTTTATATAAATGCTCTATTATTATCTGTTTGTTTATACAAATGCTCCATTACTTCTTTCTTTCAGGCCAAGATGGGCTTCAGGGAAGGCGAAGGATTGGGTAAATACAGCCAGGGTCGGAAAGACATTGTTGAGGCCTCTAATCAGAAAGGTCGAAGAGGCTTGGGTCTGACGTTGCAAGGCTTTGACCAGGAGTTGAACGTGGACTGGCGAGATGAGCCAGAGGTAACTGGTGTGGGAAGGAGGGCGGTAAAGCCACTTGTGTTTTTGGATGCATACCATTAAGTAGTCATATTAACAAACTAGAAGTCTCCAGAGGGAATATGATCAGGGTAGTTAGTGGGGGTTGAACTAGTCTCTAACTTGGAAGGTCCTGGAGATATCCAGAATAGAAAATAGAAGACTTGGTGTGGGAGGTGGGGGGATATTGAAAGGATGTGAATTTGTTTCCTGTTGCTTCATATAGGACTATCTCAGACCAGTGGGTAGAAGATGCTGGAAGGCTGAGTTTTTCTCCACAAAGAACTTTAATAAATAGATACAGCTTTCCACTAGTGATTAAGATACTTCACAAGGTAGTGTTTTCCCTCTGCTGAAAGAATTCATTGAAGACCCAGTCTCCACTGTGTGAGTGATTGGATTAGGTATCCTCTAACATCTTTGCACCTCTACATGTTTATAACATCCTGGTTCTAAACAGGTGTTTGTTTATGCCTTATGGCTTTTTTTTTTTTTTTTTTTAATTGTGGATTTAGTTTGCTTACCTACTTGGGTACCAGTTTGTTTTAACCTTGAATATCAAAAGAGACTTTTATTCCTTTTCATGGCACAGATAATGTTGAGATTTTGTTTTTATTCATTTATTTATGTCTTGCATTATTCCATAAAGGATTTGAAATAGGTGTAATAAAAGCACCTAAAAATAATGATGAAATATTACCATTACAGAGTTGAAACAAGAGAAAATAGAACACAAATGCCTAGTCTTCTACATAGTTGGTGTAATTTAGCTTCAGATGTGGCTCTGAACTCTGGAAAATTGATATTTTATTTGTCTCTCTGATGTTCCAGTTCAAGAAAAACTCTCATGAACCTGTGCATGATAAAAGCCTAATAAGGCTTCAGAGTAAGATGCTGACAAGGCAAGAGCTAATGGGTTCTGGGGTGGTCCTGCTGTGTTGCTTTGTAGTTGTGAGGAGACGAGACCAGCAGAATAATAGATGAGACAATGCAGAATAGGGTAAATATTTGAAATTGGGAGCTAGATGTAGGTTTTTACCTTGGAAATACTTAGTGCTTTACATGTCCTCATTTGTGAAAATGAGTCCTCATCCTCCCAGTGGGGGCAGAATTAGAACTAAGTTTGCTAAACTCAGAATATAAGATTTGCCCATAAAATCTTTGCTTTTAATGGAGACAGGCTATTGAAATTCTTGTTTGAGGCAAAGCTGTCCTAATTACCATCTACCATAATTCAGTTTTTTTTCTTACAAAAGATGCCCTATCTTTTGGTTGAGAGTTTAGCTTAACTATCAGATGGTGGCCACTCTTTAAGGTACATGAGTCTGGGTGGCCTGGAGTCACTGGAGGGAGAGTGCTTAGTTACTGCTGCAGCCCAGGAATGTAGAGTGCAAGTTTGGAAGCTTTGTACAAAGTCCACTTTGCAGGTAGCCATAATGTTCAGACTTCCATGGGGAGATTGAGGCTGCTTTTTCTTTCTAAAGGGGCATCCAAAGTGTATGAGTTTTTTCTTTTTCTTCCTTCCTTCCTTTTTTTTTTTTTGAAGAGTTCATAAATCACAACCATTTCTGCTTAAAGGTGGTGGATTTGACCAAGGGAAGAAGCTGCAATTCACTGCCAGATTCATTGACAAAAGCTGCAGTGATTTTTCTTTTAAACTTTTCCTCTGTCCATGGTAGTAGGCCTGCCCTCGAGACCTTGCATTGTGATACCATTCTATGCCTTTCAGAGCATGTAATATTACCTTTAACCACATTGCTTCAATTTACAATGGTGAATTTCTTCTCCACACTTGCTCAGGAGGGAATGTGTAAAGCTGCCATGCAGGTTAGCCACCTGTTTAGGTTTTATAATCCTGTCTCACTAGCCCGGTGAACTTAGCCCCAGCTGTACATTAGAATCATTTTGAGACTTGTAAAAACATACTTATATTTAGTCGCCACCTAAGACCAATAGAACCACACACTCTGAGTGTGGAGCCCAGGCATCAGTACTTTTTAAAAGGACTGTAGATGATCCTAATGCATAGCCAGGATGAAAACCACTGTTTTAGCTTGAGAAGAAAGTAATTGAAAAATTAAGAGCAAGTGGTATTAGAGGTGCCAGTTTCTGCTGTGTCTTGAAATGAATAGGTGAGGAATCCTATTTATTTTGTGAATAACACTTTGAAAGGCATCAAGAGGTGAGGCTCATTGCAATGAGTCTTCTTGATGTAATTACCTTATCACAGACACATATCCTATGTGTACTTCTCTGTGTTCCCTCTGCTCTGATTGTAAACTTCTTGGGTCAGGGACCATATCTTTTTAACTCTGCGTTCTGAATACCTAGACCATAGTAGGTATTCATCAAAAAATACTGGAATAAGTGAAAGACTTTGAAGGTTTGGGAAGTTTCTAGGTATTCAAACCAGAATGGAACCTTCAGAAGTTAGGCCTCAGAATTCTGGCTCTCAATTCTTATATCTGACCACTGCATATGGCGTCAGCTTCCTGGACCCTTCCCAATTTATCCGAGTCCCTCTTGATTGTTTTGGTGAAGCCCTGAGGTATAGCCCTGAGGTCTGTCTAACCTGACTTACTTGCCTCTCTGTTGTTTGTAGCCCAGTGCCTGTGAGCAGGTGTCATGGTTCCCAGAATGCACCACTGAAATTCCTGACACTCAGGAAATGAGAGATTGGATGGTTGTGGGAAAGGTAGGATTTCAGGAGAAAGTATCCTGAATTGTTGGCACTTCTCTTCTAACTTTTCTTCTCCTTGAGCCCAGTATATATGTATGTATACTCATGTGAAAAATGTGAATCTGACCATTCTGGCAGAAATGAAGCTGTGTCAAGAGGGTGTGTCCAGGCCTTTACAGATATGTCTCTGGGAGGTGTAGCAGGCAGGGTTTTTTCCTTCTCATCATTTAACTTGCAAAACAACTCAAAATGCATAGTTTTTGTCTCCCTCAAGATGCTTTTTAGAATAGCTTATTACATCTGTATATTCTTGTCACTTCTGGGCATGTTCTAGGTGGATGAAAAGACACTGTACCTGTTCTCAGAAAGTAATGAGGGAGTTGTTACAGAGGGAATTTGTTTAATCTCTTTCTGGAAAACTGTAAGGATAAGGTAGATAGCTACCACATCACTATGGTCTAGAGAGTAGTTCTTAAAGTATAGGGGGCCCCAGGGGTTTCCAAAACACTTTCAGGGAGGTCTACAAGGTCTACAAAATTATTTTCACAACGATACTGAAAAATTATTTGCCTTTTTTATTCTCATTCTCTCACAAGTCCAGCAGAGTTTTTCAGAGGCTGTGTCATGTGATATAACCAATTGATTGTAAACGCAGACAGGAGAATCTAGCCGTCTCTTATTATGTCAGATATTAAAGAGATTTACAAAAATGGAAAACAGTGTCATTCTTCTCATTAGATTTTTTTTTGGAAATATAGTTATTTTTTATAAAAATTTTATGTTAACATAACATTGTTCTTTTAAAGTGAATAAATATTTTTAGAGTTTCCATTTCTAATAATAAATCTCAAGATATATATGTATACCCCACATAAATAAAAGCTTATTGGGGTTTTTGGTGATTTTAAAGAATGTAAAACCTGAGAATACCAAGTTTGAGCATTGCTGATTTAGAGGTAGCCTCACTTGGACATGAGGTTGGACTTAACATCCCTGTGGGGCTCCCTCGAGACCTTGTTTTCTATGACACTACCAGGTCAGTGCCTGGTATCCTGCCTATATTCCTACTCATCACAGGGCAGGAGGCTTCCCAGTTGAAGGACAGGCTTCTGTCATTTGGGGTAGTCCCTGTCCTCCTGCCTCTATGCCCTTGGGACAGACAGTTTGAATGTTTCCTTCCTGTTTGCTTTTTGAAGCCTCAGCATTCATGAGTCTTGATCCATATGGTGCTCTAGTCAGAACACTGAGGGGGCTGCTTCATCTCATAGCCATCTGGAATATAGTGGGATTTAGGATTTTCTTATTCCTGCCCCTCAGGGATTGGTGTTCTTCAGCAGGTACTCAAGCCCTTTCTTGCTCTACTCATTCAAAACCCTAGTTTCTCCATCTCCCAAGTGCAGTCACATGTGGTCATTATTGATTGCTCCTTCTCCCTGTAGAGAAAGATGATTATTGAAGATGAAACAGAGTTTTGTGGGGAAGACCTGCTTCACAGTATGCTGCAGTGTAAGGTAAGGCCTTGTGGCTGGAGCTGGAGTTGCAAACTTTGTGTGAGGGGCTTTGCTGGGCTTTTCCAGTTCTCTTGAGTCAGTTGTGGGGAGCTGAGATTTAACTAATAATATTTTTCCTGGACATCAGATGTGTAGCTTGTACATTTCTTCATGGTGTCCTTTTCCCTGGTGACTGTTCTATCTTGTGCTGTCCCTGTGGTCAGTAGTCAGGAAAAGATCCACCTGACCTCTTTGGGTCGGTTCATTGTAATCCTGAGTGTAATGAAAGATTTAGAATCATTCTTAGCATCAGATAGACCTGAATTCAAATCCTAGGTTTGCAACATTTTTTTGCTGTGTGACCTTGGGCCATTTGCTTTAGCTTCTCTGAGTTTCTTCATCTATAAGATGGGGAGAAAATACCTCCCAGGGTTGCTGTGTGAATTAAATGAAATAGTGGGTGGTCCGAGGGTCTTAATTTGCTGGGTGAATGTTAGCCTTCCCTTGATATCTTGTGGCCTGATTTAGGGGCATGAAGTGCATTGTCTGCGGCAGAACGAACCAAGGAAACTGAGGAGGAAATGGGTTGAAGAAGCTGCAGGGCCTCAGACCAGCCTCACAGAGCTTATTTTATTTTTTTGACATTTCAGAAGGTTGGGAATATTCTTACAGTGACTGGTAACTCATGTGAAATGAGGCTTTTTTATTTCAGAGAAAATTAGAGAAGAAGGGATCCCTACTGTGTGGCAGGTGCCATCAGAAAACCCTGGTTGTGGTTTGTTTATCCTCTTCTCTGAATGAGCTCCAGTTGAGTGAGCCTTAGTATCAGAACTTTGGTCCCTTGGAAAGTTGCTGCTGCAGTGGAGAAACAGATTTGCTATGAAGATTAGCAATGCCAAAACATGACCCCGTGTATAATTATTGGTGCCATTTATTAACCACTTACCATGTGCCAGGGATGTGCATATATATATATACACACATATATATATATACATATATATATAAATATATATAGATAGATAGATATGTATATATATATACACACACACACACACACACGTATGTATGTATGTATGTATGTATGTGTATTATTTTTTAACATTTTACAGGTGACGTAGTTGAAGGTCAGAGTGAGCAACTTGGGAACTTGGGTAGTAGGGTCACACACAACTGGGCATTTTAGAGCTGGGGTGCAGCAGGAGCCTTACTCTTCTGAGGGTTATGAGTTGGGCTCCTTAGGCTTTTAAAGTGGATAAATATTTTTAACTACCTCAAAAGTAGTTAAGGGCCCTGTCCCATCATGGGTGGGGATGTTCACCTTGAGGTTCTGATTTTCTCTGGGCAGAGTGTGTTTGATGTCTTGGATGGGGAGGAGATGCGGCGAGCTCGGACTCGGGCCAATCCCTACGAGATGATCCGAGGAGTCTTCTTCTTAAATAGGTTTGCTGACATTTCCCTCCCCTCCCCTGACATGGACCGTTTCACCTTTTCTTTGAGCCTCAATTTTCATACGTATGGTACTGAGTTGCACTTCTCTGTCTTGCTTTGTTGCAGGGCGGCAATGAAGATGGCTAACATGGATTTTGTGTTTGATCGCATTTTTACAAATCCGCGTGACTCTTGTGGGGTGAGAACAAGATTCTTCTGAATTCATAGTGTTAAATGAGCTTAAGCTTCAGTGTCACAGAAGTTGCCACTTGTGCAATGATATTTTTTCTGCAATTTGTTAGAGATATATTTTATGATAGAGATATACTTTGCTTTGAGCTCCTCAGATAGGATCCCACATTGCTTCCTGTGGTCCCAGGAGTGTTATCTCTAGGGCTTTGGGCTCCAAATTCCAACCCCTAACTCCGCAGATACTGTTGCTCACTTCAGGTGGAGGCAGGCAGAGCTTATAACAAGCAGGGGAGAAGGGACATTCCTGGGCAAAACCAGCAGCTGTAGCTTCTGTAGGCAGCAAGAAAGTGAAGCCACAAGTTAGAGCATTGGCCCTTCTCTATTCATTAAACAGCCCCTATTTTGTGCCAGGCACTGGGAATATAACTTTGAATGAAATGTAATTCCTTTCCCCATTGTGCTTAGGTTCTGGACTTGAGAGCTGGTAAGGGTTCAAGGTTGGGATGTTTGTAAAGCCTTTTTGTGGTCACTGCTATGTGGAGGGCAGCTGTCATCAGGGAGCTTTAGCCTGCCTTCTTTCTATCATGGATAAGAGTGGAAATATGAGTATACACAGTCCTTACAATTAGCTTATTTTCCAATTTGAAACTTGTGACATCATCTGATTTGGGTACTGTTTCTCATATGAGAGAACAGTACTCGGGGAAATGTTTGAGAGTTGAGTGAAATGTGGGCATCTTGATCCTTTCATTGGTCTATTTAAAATCAGTATTATGTCTGAGAATCTAGGCTCTGTTGTTCAGTGAGAGGCAGGGAGTGTAGCACTTAGGATGCCACTTAAGTTCATACTGTCTTTAGGTCTCAGTTGCCTCATCTCTGAAATTAGCCCTGCTAACCTGCCAGGGCCAGAATAGGACCAAAAGGTTCTTAAGAGTCATTCCAGCTCTAAGATATGTGATTTCAGATGTGGCTACTTTTCTTTTTTGCCTCTCTGAACAAGCTTTGTGTGGGACCATAGTTATTAGACTTTAGCTCTTGCCAAGAAGTGGTAGAGCAACATGATTTTCTACTCTGCTGCACCTCATTTCTCTGAACACAGACCCTCCATGATGATAGGAAAGAATAAAGGAAATTTCATTCTAGCATTAGGTTCAGTGTTTCAGAACATTATTACCTAGTTTTAGAAAGGTAGTTCTCTTTGACAATGAAGGGGCCAGGACCAGCTGTTCGCAAACCTTTTTCTGCTTCAGTCACCCTACTTCCACTAGGCTCTCTGATTATCCACTCACTAAAGAAACTTCTTTTCCCAGTTCTTTAATGTTTCAGCTCCACCTGCCTAATTTTCTATGCTTGCAAAACTGGCCTTAAGACCCCTCTAGCCTTTAGTTATTTCTCTCTCCCTAGTCTCCCCATTTTCTGGTACCCGTAGGCAGCATAAAAGGGCATCTTGAGAAAATAGGTTGATACAATGTTGATTTAATTTTCTGAGCTTTAAATGATTTCCTTTAGACCCCTACCTGGCAGAGGAGCTCTGTCTAGCTGATGGGAAGTCAGTGTCATTTTGGGCTTTTGAGTGAAAATGCCTGCAGCATCTAGTATCTGATGATGGTCTTTTGCTGTCAGGAAAATGAAGTAGGCACCAGGGTTGTACCATTCAGGTCGAGGGTGGAGATGTTAGTTACATAGGGAAAGGCAGCCGTGTTTGTAACACTTCAGGCAGCTTCTTGACCAGAATTGATTGTTAGTGGTGGTAGAGAACTGCCCTTTCAAAGATGTTTCTCTACACTCTAGCCCCTAGTGTTTTCTCCTCTCTTTTCATCTCTGCTTTCCCCCGAGACCCAGAGTGACAGCCAAGGCCAACAGGCTTGGTGTATTTTTCTAGAGCAGAGATGCTCTAGAGCAGTTCCCAGGGAAGATGGGAGTGGCTGAAATCCCAGGCACATACCCACGTTTGCTATATTCTCAGTGGCTCTTGCGACAGGCAAATCTCAGAATAAGTGTGGAGAACTTGAAGCTTAGGAGGTGTGGAGAAGTTGGAGATTGTGGTGGTGGTGGGGCCCAACTCAGGTTTTTCCATGTGTTTCTTGTTTCACAGGTTGTGATAAAAGGAGAAAAGAGACTACGGCAGGGAAATAAAGAAATTGTAAACAAAAATTGGAAGAGACAGGGAAGGAAGGGAGTTTAGATTCTGTGGGTATGTGGAAGTATATTATAAACCATAACGTGAGGGATTTGTGTGCCTGGAAATATTGTTAAGGTAAGAAAACGTTGCTTCGAAGTGTAACAGGAGATAAAAACTGAATGTAGATTTTTAAGTTTCAATGCTATCTTGGAGGAAATTAGCACTTACAAAGTGCCCACTGAATGTAAAGTACTTGTACTAGGCATTGGAAAGAGAAAAAGATGGAAAAGGACAAGAGTTTTACCTCAAAAGTAGTTAATCTAGTTGAATATCATATCTTACATTTGTTTAGTATTTTAAAGCTTATAAAGTTTCTTGACATAGGGAATTTATTTACTCCTACAGCAGTCTTGAGAAATAACCTACATTAGCCCCAATATGCAGTCGAAGAAGCTTGAGCTTAAAGATGTTAAGTTGTGTGCTTGTCCTTGACTGCACAGCCTGTAGGTGGCAGAAGTGAGAACCCTAGGTGTCCTTTCTATGAAAGCACTTGGCCATGGCCTGTGAGGGCCACAATCTTGAAATCACAAATGAGATCATATTTATGCCCTATTTTTGGAGGTGAGATACTTTGACTGACTCATTCCCTGTCCTCCTTTGGGCCAGCAGCTCACCCGGAGAGGCTGGAGCCTGGAGGCAGGGCTCTGCCCTGTAAGGAACATTGTTTTCCTTCTTTACAGTGTGTGCGGGTCTTGAACTTGTGACCCCTGTCTCATTACCATTGTGCTATCTGGAAAGTGCTACATAATGTTCTTGGCAAATGCCATTAGGTCTTTCTTTTGTGTGCAAATGAATATGATCCAAGAATATGAACAATCGATGGCTCAGGAACAAAGAACGCTGGGGTGGAGTGGTAGAGAAGGAGAGAAAGAACTGATAAATCCCAGCATGCCTGAGTGGGCTTGTCACAGGATGATGAAGTTTATTTTTAGCTAAAGTCACTTTTTCCAGAAACTTTCACTGTTTTGATAAAGCTAGATAGCTATCATCAGAGGCAAAGCCCTTGTCACCTAGAAAGCAACTGGATCATGAACATTAGTATTTCTATTTCTTTCTTATAACTATTTCCCTTAAAGCTTTCTGATCTTATCTAGCAGTTACAGAACTCTGGATAAGCACTCAGCCACGCCAGCCTGTTGAAAGAGAAGGCTGAGCTGCCTAAGCCCCTTTCTGCTGGATGTTCATCAGGGTCCTCTGCAGTCACCCACTCACCAGTGTAGATGGTATATACTCTCTGCTGTGGAGGGTTGGGACAAGTAGATTGCCCCATTTAGGGCCCAGGTGTGTCAAAGAGAAGTGTAAATAAACATATAGGTAATGCCGTTGTGTTCAGTGTAAATTTTAGATTGAGAGTTAAAGCTACTCAAGTGGCCAAACCTATAATCCAGTAAAAATTCAATGGTTATTGTAATATAGTTATTCCTGAGGTGGGTGAGTACTCTGAGGGAGACACTGGAAGCTAGCTGCACACCAGTGTTTCCTTTTTTCTCTGCCTTGTCAGTTCCCAGCTGTGTACCACCTCAGGCCCCTGGCTAGCCAAGGGGCAATGGCAGGAGAAGAAAGTGTAAAAAAGGAGACTAAATGTAGTGTGGTATCTTGCATTTCATCCTGGAACAGAATAAGGACTCTGGTGAAATCTGAATTAAGTCTGGAGTTTAGTTAATAGTAGTGTGCCAGTGTTGGTTTCTTAGTTTTGACAAATGGCAGTGCCAAACTGGAAACTGAGTAAAAGGTAGATGAGAACTCTATGTCTTTGTAACTTTTCTGTAAATCTAAAATTATTCCCAAATAGTTAATTGAAAAAAAAAAAAAAAGAAATCGAAAAAAAAAAAAAGAAGGGAGAGCCTGGGAGGAAGGAGAGAAGGGAAGCAGAGGCTATGGTCTAGAAAGGTAAGCACTGTGGCTGGAAGGGGGTGATGTTAGAGTCCCCCAGACTTTGATTGGACAGGAAGACCTGAGACTAGTGGTCAGGCTGACTGGATTCTGATTACCTTTGTTGGCTGGGAACAGGTTGCTTTGTGTCTTGGTGTCTCTTTTTCTCTATCTGTAATGTAGGGATTACAGCATCTTTTCTGCTGTATTTGAGGTGGGGATGGACAGCTCCAGGGGTGATGATCACTGAGAAAACATTTCCTGGGTGTTATGGCCCTGGTGAGAACTTTGTATTGTGCTTGCCGAAAGGCTGATTTTACTCCTCTTTTCTTCTTCCTGACCCTCACTGAGCCATTTTTTCCCCTTCCTCCTCGTGCTCTGCTTGCTTTTGCAGAAACCACTGGTAAAGGATCGGGAAGCTGAGCTTCTGTACTTTGCTGACGTCTGTGCAGGCCCAGGTGGCTTCTCCGAGTATGTGCTGTGGAGGAAGAAGTGGCACGCAAAGGGCTTTGGAATGACTCTGAAGGGCCCTAACGACTTTAAGCTAGAGGACTTCTACTCAGCCTCCAGTGAACTCTTCGAACCTTACTATGGTAGGGACACATAGGAAGGTACTAGCAGCTACAAAGGACAGTCCTGTGTGGGGAATTTAGGTTGGAAGCAGCTTTTCTTCACTTGCCATGTTTTCTTTCCTAAGTCTCTCAGCCTGGGGTTCTCAGTCCATGTCATGTAGGTCTCGGTTACCACTAGACTGTCCCTTTTTACCTTAGGCCTGTGGGATACAGGTTAAATACTCCACTAGGCAAACTTATCCAAGACTCCTTTATATTAATTCCTCCTTTTTTTCTCTTGTGGTGACAGGAGATAATGAAACTGCCTGATCTCCGGCAGAGAACTGTCAGGGTTATTAACATCCAAACCCCACTCTCATCTCCAGCCCAGTGTGGGGGTGTGGAATGCCCTGGTAACAGACAGCTCAGCAACCCCACAGCAGTCCTCTCCATTCGGTCTTCATTGTGATTTGGCAGCAAATCCTAAGTCCTTTCTTAATATTCCTTACTAAAAGTCGATACTGGTTTCAAAATGTAGGTGCTTTAAACAGAGCTTTGGTTGTGAAGAGGAAGGCCTGTGTTTCAGTTGATGACTCTTGACTGGTCAGTTCCTTTTGACCTCTGGTTTATTATAGCAGGGCCCTGTTTCTGCCTCTTGGTCCATCACTGCAAGGCAGCCTTGCAGGAGGATTTCTGCAGTAAGTTGCTTCTCACAGGGACTTTTCTCCTGGGCCTTAAGACTCACTCAATACCTGTGTTCACAGCCCCAAAGAGCTTGTGTCCCAGCTCTTGGAATGTACAGGGTGGATGAGCTAAATGTGAATCTTGTGTTCTGCCAGGCGAGGGTGGGATTGATGGAGATGGAGACATTACCCGCCCAGAGAACATCACTGCTTTTCGGAATTTTGTCCTGGATAACACAGATCGCAAGGGTGTCCACTTTCTGATGGCCGATGGGGTAGGTGATCTGCTCTCCATAGCATGATACTGTAGGGACATATCACATTAGAGGCTTGAGACTTGTTTTATTTAGTCCTTGAGCTGGCCTGGAAGGTGCTAGCTCACTATTCAGATAGTAGGGGATATGCGATATATGTTTTTATTCTTTTGTACATATTTTCAATAATAACTTGGTCAAGGCAGTGATTTTGTAGACACTTTTGCTTGGAGCAAGTTGCTCTTCTCAGTTCCCTTCTTCAAAGGGCCTCAGTTGGCTGAGACACTATGAGGTGGGAGAAACATGACTAACATGAACTAGGCAGAACTAACCAGGAAGAACATTTCTATCATTTGTTACCTGGGTGCTGCTCCTGGCAGAGGTTGTCTATACATGACTACTCCTAAGCCTCTGGATGGGCTGGCAGATGACCACAGGACCAGAGGCAGCAGCTCAAGAATCCACAGGAGGCTCTGTCAGTGGCTGGGTTAAAGTGAATATTCATGGAGCCCAGTTCGTTGGACAACTACTTGAGGCACAGAGGGGAGCCCACTGCAGCTTTCTCAGCCAGTAATCTAATGTGTCATGTAGTCTTTTCCTGAGTGAGCCACCACTTAGAGGAGGGACAGAGAACATGATAATTGCTCCAGTGTCACATGGCTAGAGTTAAGAAAGGCCTTTGGAGCCCCTTGGGTGGACTTTCAAGCAGAGTTAGGATATGGAGAGGTGATAGAATGTGCAGGATGTCAGCATAGGCCCTGAAGATGCTCTGGCTCACCAAAGCATTGTGCACAGTAGGGAATAACAGATAGACAGGTTGAGGGGAGGAGGTATGGTGAAGGGGCTGCTCCAGTTGAGCAGGTGGGGGGTCATAATGCTTGAGAGGCAGCTGTTGCAATGTGGCAGCTAGAGTGGCAAACTCAAGGATTGTCTTTCTGCTTAGGCAATACAGACTGGTGACTGGGCTACTTTTTTTCATTTTTGAATTGACTCTTTAAACAGGCATGCATTTTGAGAACCATCTATAAATCTTGAAGACATTGCTAAACATTTTAAATTCTGAGTCATTTAGCGGTTACCTTCAGAGGACTGAGGCTTGGCTTGGCTGGGGCCAGCTTAGTGGAGACCAACCTCGTTTGCTTTTTTAAAGTTATTATTGTGATCTAAAAAAATGTATAAATTTTATAATATCAACCATTTTTAAGTGTACAGTTCAGTAGTGTTAAATATATTCACATTGTTTTGAAACAGATCTTCAGACATTTTTCATTTTACAGAATTGAAGCTCTTTGCCCATTAAGCAACTCCCCTCTCCCATCCCCCAGCCCCTGGCCTCCTTTCCTTCTTGGTGAGCTTGGCACTCTGCTCCCTGTTGGGATCTCACAGGGAAAGAGACCACTCCAGGAATAGCAACTACATTCTTTGAACACACGCTCTGGCCAGAGACCCTGCTGGCTAGAGGTTGAGCCTTCATGGTCTTGGGACAGGGAACTGGGCTTTGTGAGTAAATCCTTAGCAAAGAAAGAGAGATCACTGACTATCAGAGTTGTGCTCACTTTTTTCCTGTCACCAAACTGGGGCCATAGCTGCTGAGTGAGCATTCCACCACATGTACTTCCTGGGCCCTGTCAGACTCAACAGGGCATTGTCTCCTATCTTGTAGTTGGCCTGTTACTAGCCAGTGTTTTGCCTCTGTTCTGTTCACTCTTCTCTTGGATTCCTATGAGAGTTTTACAGTTTTCTTGACCACCTCCTTGGAAAAGCAGTCTTGTGTCTGCTTAGTGTCACTGATAGAGCAGTGACACTAGTCCAGTAGTCATGCCTGGGTCCTACTACTAGCTTCATCTATAATGAGCCATGTGACCATGTCAAAATATTTCAAATGTCCAGCTGTATTTTTATCAGTCAGGTCTGGTAGTAATCAATGCAAACACTTCAAGAAATCTCAGTGAAGATGAGGTAGGGATGCTCTTTCAATCTTTATCACTTCTCTTCCCCACTCTGATCCTCGTGCTTTTGTTTCAGGGTTTCTCTGTGGAGGGGCAGGAGAACCTGCAAGAGATCCTCAGCAAGCAGCTGCTGCTCTGTCAGTTCCTCATGGCGCTGTCTGTTGTCCGGACAGGTGACACTTTCTCAGCTGTCTCCCCACCCAGGACCCACTAGAGAACCTGTTGGAGAAGAGCATGTATAAGGGTTGGCTTGAGTTTTAAAAAAAAGAAAAAAACTGCTTATATCAGGTGACAGGTGGCTGAATGAGGAATTTAGGGAAGAAAGTGCTATAGAATCCCTGAAGTCCCTCTAACACTAAGTTTCCCCCATGAATGACTCTGACTTTTAATGGACCCAGGTCCCTGACTTGTCCATATTTACTCCCTGAGACTACTTTACCCACCTGTTGGACTAGAACCACTGACTGCTGTTGGTGTTTTCTCTCTTATCCAGGAGGCCACTTCATCTGTAAAACCTTTGACCTGTTCACACCATTCAGTGTGGGGCTCATCTACCTGTTATACTGCTGCTTTGAACGAGTATGTCTCTTTAAGCCAATTACCAGCCGACCTGCCAACTCAGAGAGGTGAGGTTTTCCTCTCCATTTTAATCTAACTGGTTGGCTAAATGTCAGAGCACAAATCTTGGTGCATCTCTCTGGCATGACCACTCAAGCAACATTAAAAACCTTGACTTTAAAGAAGTGATTAGAGCCGAGAGGAGTCAGGATTCAAATCTTATAGGTTCTGTGATATGCCGGTTCAGCCTCTGTCTCCCTCTCCACAAGCCTTATTCATCACCTATGTGTAGAGGATCCTTGGCTTGGCCCAGGAGGGAGAATGTGACCAATAGAAAGGATATGAGTTGGGAGAGGCAAGGAGGTCACCAGCCAGAGGCACTGTTAGGATCCCAGGTGAGATATAGTGCCCATGTACCATGTGAGAGAAGATGTGGCCAATCTGAATTGTTAGGTGGCTTGTTAAAAACAGATTTCTGGGCCCCATCCCTGGAGAGGCTGACTGATGAGGTTTGTAATTTATTAAGACTACCCAGGTGATGGTGATACAGCTAGCCTGGCACAGGGCAGTTGGGAACCACTGCTATAGGGAGTAGCAATACAGCCCAACATAAAAAGGAAGGATTTGAGGTAAAATTTTGCAGCACAGTTTGTGCTGTTCTTTGTGCATAGACTTAAGGCTGTTGAGCTTCATGACTCAGCAAGGGGCTTGGAGAGGAGAAATGTTGGCAGGAAAGCCCTTGCTCACAGGGTTTCTCCTGCCAGGTATGTGGTGTGCAAGGGCCTGAAGGTGGGCATAGATGATGTGCGAGATTACCTCTTCTCTGTCAATATTAAACTCAACCAGCTACGGAACAAGGATTCCGATGTCAACCTTGTGGTCCCCTTGGATGTGATCAAGGGAGACCATGAATTTACCGACTACATGATACGGTCCAATGAGAGGTAAGTAAACCAGGTGTTTTCTTGCTGGCACCACTAGGGTATCAAGGAAGACCAGAGAATGAAGGACTAAAAAACTAGCTCTTGGTATCACTTTGTCAACCCTGAAAAATTGGTAACTGGGTCAGTCTGCTTATTCCAGGTCTCCCTGGGACTTAGAGTACCTAGAGGACCCTCATCCTTCTCCTGTGTCCTGTCACAAGGGTGGCCAGTGGAAGCCTGGCTGGCATAGCCCTGCCCATGGGAGTCTGGATATGGTATTGAAACCTAACAGAGAACAACCTTGTCTTCTGTCCCTGGAGGAAGGCAAAAGTAATTTCCCTTTAATTGCTTCTGTTTGTAAAAGGCAATCTTGGTTGTTGCCTTGTGAAGCTGCTGTTTGCGGGTAGGAGATGGCTGGAAAGCAAGTATATGACATGAAAAGCTTCTGGTATGAAAACTTTTGCCAGTTTTTAAGTTCCCCAGATGGGTGATCCAAATGCTATTTTTTTTTTCAACCTTCTTTAATTATTTTTCCTCCTCCCTGTTAGTGGTAATAATTTAAAGTCCTAACAGTTGGCTCAATTTTATAAGTGGGCAAGCCTTAGAGAAAAGTTTTTTGAGGTAGGTCGGAGAGCTGTATAGTAGCAGTGAGTCAGTACTTTCTTATGGGGCCAGATAGACATTGAAAAAGTCATTTTGTCCATTCATCTGTCAATGGACATTTAGATTGTTTCTACATCTTGGCTGTAGTGAATAGTGCTACAGTGAACATGAGGATGCTGGTTTCTTTTCAAGATCCTGACTTCAGTTCTCTTGGACAAATACCCATAAGTGGAATTGCTGGATCATAATGGTAGTTCTATTTTTCCCTTGCCTCATTGCACTGACTCCCACATTTTTCTTTTCTTCTGTTTTATTGATAAGTATAATAGACAATTAGTCGCTCATATTTACATTGTATAATTCAATGGATTTTCTTTTTCATTTATAGTTGGCATGCAATAATATTCATTTCAGTTGTACCATAGTGATTAGAGATCTATATAATTCATAAAGTGGTCACCCCACTAAATAAGGTACCCTTCTTTCCCCTTACATATTTTTTTACAACATTGTTGACTATTTTTCTTATGCTACACTTTATATCTTCATGACTATTTTATATCTTTCTATTTGTACTTCTTCATCCTTTTGCCGTTTTTTGTCATCCCCCAACCTATCCCATCTAGTAGACCTCAAAATATTCTATCTGTGAGTTTGTTTTCGTTTTTTTTGTTGTTGTTGTTTATTTTGTTCTTTAGATTCCACATGTATGTGGTATTTGTCTTTCTCTATCTGACTTATTCAGCGCGGTGCTCTTTAGGTCCAACAAGGCAATATCTTTTTCCATCCCCTTCCTTTTAGTCTGTGTATGTCTTTTAATCCGAAGTAAGTCTCTTGTAGGCAGCATATGTAGGAGTTTTCTTATCCATTCAGCTTCCCTATCTTTTGGTTGGAGCACTTAATTCTTTTCCATTTGATATACTTGTTAATAAATATGTAGTTATTTTCATTCTTTATTTATGATTTCAATAAATGTTTTTTCTTTTTAAAGAAGTCCCTCCAGCATTTCCTGTAATACTGGCTTGGTGGTGATGAATTCCTTTAGCTTATTTTTGTTTGGAAAGCACTTTATCTGTCCTTCCACCCAAAATGATAGCTTTGCTGGATAAAGTATTCTTGGTTGTAAATCCTGGGTTTTCAAAACTTTGAATATTTTATGCGAAGCCTTTCTGTCCTGGAAAGTTTCTTTTGAGAAATCAGCTGTGAGTCTTATGGGAGCTCCCTTGTAGGTAACTAATTGCTTTTCTCTTGCTGCTTTTAAGATTTTCTCATTGTATTTAACATTTGGCATTTTAATTATGATGTGTCCTGGTGTGGGCCTCTTTGGTTCATTTTTTGGGGGATTCTCTGAGCTTCCTGGGGGTGTTTGTCTATTTTCTTCACCAGGTTGGGAAGTTTTCCATCATTTTTTCTTCAGATATATTTTCAACTTCTTGTTCTCCCTCTCCTGCTTCAGGTATCCCTACTACACAGATGTTTTTACACTTAATTTTGTCCCATTGATTCCTTAAATTATTATTATATTCTTGGTTACTTTTTTCTTGCTGTTCTGGTTAGGTATCCTTGGCTTCCCAATCCTCTGTATCAGTGTTTTAATCCTCTTCTTCCTGCACTCTGTTGATTCCCTCTAATGCATTCTTCATTTCTAACTGGTTCTCTTTTATTCTCTCCATTTCCATTTTTATGTTTTTTACTTCTTTAAGTTCTCACTGAGTTCATCTACACTTCCCTTAATTTCATTGAGCATCTTTATAACCAGTGTTTTGAACTCTGCATCTGTTAAATTGCTTGACTGTTAAATTGATCCATTATCCCTGGTTCTCGGTTCTCTTCTCTCATATAGTTTCTACTGCTTTGTCTTCCCATTTTGGCTGCCTTTACATGTCTGTTTCTATGTACTAAGTAAAGTTCCTAAGTCTCCCAGTCTTAGCGTGACTTTGTGTGGTAGGTATCCAGTGGCACAGTCCTGAGAAGAGTTCAGCCGCAGGCTAAATTTAGCCCAAGCCTGTGCCCCTCTGGGGCCACCTGTTAAGATTCAGCAAGCAATCCACAGATGCTGTGCTTACAGTTGCTTCAAGGAGCCATGCCAGAAACCAAGGTCAGTGGCCACCACTGTGCGTCTTGGTGCTGCTCTGCAAATGGCACCGGACTCCCTGAAGAAAAAACTGAATGTAGCTTGGGTGCAGCCGCAAGCTGAGGAAGATAGAATTTCAGGGAATGTTCTGAGCAGAGCAACCTCTGTTATCCAGTTTGATGACGTCTCACCTATGGGGCGCTGTGTCTGTGCACTGGGAGCGGGGAGGGCTCAACAGAGGAACAATGGATACCGCCAATACCTTTACCCGTAGAAAGCCTCACCTCCGGCCCTTGCTCCAACAACTCAGTGTTCCCCTATAAGTCCCTGGTGCCCGAGTAGCTGACCCAGCGCTGGTGTTCACAGTGAGCAGGTCCGTCACTGTGAAAGTCCACTCGCGTACACGGCCCCTTTAAGAGGTGTCTGCAGTTGCTGTACCCTCTGTCCCACTCAGCTGCTTGGGCAGCCTCACATCTTTGCCCTCTCCTACTTTCTACCATTGCAGGGTCATTTCTTATTTCTCTCCCTAGTTATAGTGCTTCTGTTCATCTAGACCCTCAGGTCACTGCTTGCTGTTTGCTCTGTTTCCATCTCAACTTTAATGTGGTTACAAGAGGGGACGAACGAAGCTTCTATCATCTACGCCATTTTGCCAGGTTCCTTCTCCCACATTTTTGATGTTATCTTTTTTCATTATTATATAATTCAAAATATTTTTTAAATTTTCCTTATGATATATTCTTTGATTCATACATTATGGAGATATGTGATATTTAATATCCAGATATTTTGGAATTTCCAAGATAGCTATTAGATTCCATCCTGTTACACTCAAAATATACTGTTGAGTTCATCCTTGTGTGTGTGTGTGTGTGTGGCTCATCTTTATCTTGGTGGATATTCCAACAGCTGTTATTCAGTATAGTGTTCTATAAATGTTAATTTTGTCAAGTTGTTTTATAATATTTTTCAAATCTTCTGTTATCTTAACTGATATGTTGACTATTCTGTCAGTTACTAACGAGGGTTATTCAGTTATGATTTTTCAATTATAATTTGTCTATTTCTTTAGTTTTGTTAGTTTTTACTTCATATATTTGGGATCTTTGTAATCACTCAGCAAATGCACATTTAAGATTTTGTCTTCTTAATGAATTGCCCTCTTGTTGTGAAATACCTTTTTTATCTCTGGTATACTCTTAAAGTCTACTTTGTCTGATACTAATATAGCCACATCAGCTTTCTTTTGCTTAGTATTTACATGGTTTATCCTATTTTGTCTTTTTGATTTTTAATCTGACTTTGTGTTTATAAATAACACATAATTGGTTCTTACCTCTTTATCCAGTGTGATAGTCTCTGCCTTTTAAGTGGAGTATATAGTACATTTACATGGACTATAATTGTTGATGTGTTTGAGTTTAAATCCTTTGTCTTGGTTGTTTGATTTCTATAAATCTTGTCTTCTGTTTGTTTCTCTGTTCCTTCCTTTTTGGTGGAGGGCAAATTCAGTATTTTTAGTAATATTTCTTTTTATCTCATATTTTTTTATTTTTATCTTTTTGTGTTATGTTTTAGTTATTCTAGAGATTACAACATACATCTTTAATTTATCATAGTTTACTTTCAAAAAGTATTCATGAACAGTGTAAGAACCTTACAGTAAATGTGCATTTACAGTTCTCCTTCTTATATGCTCTTGTTTTATAGAAAACCTTACTTTACATTGCTATTCTTTTTATTTCAAATAGTCTATAGTCTCTAAAAGAGATTTAAAGATACACACACCTTTGTATATACATCTACTTTTTTTTTAAAGGTTCCTTGATATTTACTGGCACTTATCCATTCTGGCATTCTTCATTCCTTTCTGCAGAACCAGATTTCTATTTGGAATCATTTCCCTTCACCCTAAAGAATTTCTTTTAGTTTATTTAGTCTCTGCTGGAGACTGATTCTTTCAGCTTTTGGCTCTTGAAAATGTATTTACTTTCCTTTCACTTTTAAAAGGTATTTTCTTTGGATATAGACTTCAAGGTTGGCAGTGTTTTTCTTTCAGCACTTTAAAGATATTGTTCTGAGCTCCTTGTTTTCTGATGAGATGTTAGCAATTATTTTTACACTTACCATTATTTTTAGCCATTGTTTCCCTGTTTGGCATGTGTCCTTTCTCCTCTGATTGCATTTATGATTTTTCTCTTTTATCTTTCGTTTTCAGCTTGTTGACCATGGCGTGTTTATATCTGGTTTTCTTTGTATGGATTCTGCTTGGGGTTCTCTGACCATGGATCCGTGGAATGATTTCATTTATCAGTTTGGGGAAATTCTCAGTGCTGTTATTTTGTCAATATCTTTGTCTTATTCTATCTTTCCTATGCTTCTGAGATTCCAATTATATTTATGTTAAACTGCTTGTTATTGTCCCACAGAGCTTATATGCTCGGTTATGGTTTTCACTTTTTTCTCTTTATGTTGCAGTTGGGTTTCTGTTGACCTGTCTGTTATCAGGTTTACTGATTCTTCTACTATGTTCAGTCTGCTGATAAGCCCATCAAAATCATCCTTCATTTCTAATACCATATTTTTTATTTCTATAATTTTTATTTGCTTTTAAAATATAGTTTTTATATCTCCGCTGATATTCTCCATCTTTATATGCATGTCATACAACTTTACAACTAGATCCTTCAACATGTTTTTCAGTTATTTTAAAGGCCCTGTATGATAATTCCAACATTTGGACTATCTCTGAGTCTTGTTCTATTGAATTATTTTCCCTTTTGTCAGTGGGTCACATTTTCTTGCTTTATCACATGTCTCATACTTTTTTATTAAATGCCAGCCATTGTATATAAAAGAAAGTGGAGACTAGCCTGGCAAGACCTGTTAGTGTAGGTGGGTCAAGTCAGTTTGGTCTGTATTTGAACTGTCTGGGCTTTGGCGCTGCTTTATTTAGAATCAGTTCACTACTGCTTTCACATTTTTAAAGATGGGATCAGAACCATCCTTTTAGCAGGACTTGGCATCTGAGTGTCTGGAGGGTTTGACTCATTTTTTTGGCTTTACCCTCAGTCTTCAGCAGGCCCATGTAACTGTACTTTGGGGTATAGTCATGGGGGTTTTCTTTCAATTCCCAGTCTCTCCTCCAAATGTAGAGAGTCACTGCTCCAGTGAAGTCATCATTGCTCCTCTAATGTCTTTTGACTGTCTTTTTTGGTAATCCTTCTGAGATCAAATCTTTTTTTTTTTTTTCCTTTCAGCCACTGTAGTCTGCAAATCAAAGCTCTGGCCAAAATCCGTGCCTTTGTTCAAGACACGTGAGTGTTGCCTACTTTCCAGAATTCACCTATTTCAGGAGAAGATCTTTTTGTTTTACTTCTCCCCCTGAGCACTTTTATTTCATTTCAAAAAACATTTTAAAAACATTTTTATATCATACTCTGCTGTGGTCTGTGAAGGATGCCAGAGAAGATTATGGCATAAACCTCGCCCTCAAAGATTTTATGTTGTCTTTGTAAAGATAAGACTAACCCAGGAAAAGAATACAGGAAAAGTCATTAATAGAGGGTATATACTACATAATGTTTAGGGGACACTGTTTAAAAAATGATCAGGAGAGGAAAGGTAGAACTGGTTAGGCAAAATCTCTGGTAGGGGAAAGCATAAGCTAATTTGGCTTTTGGGGGCATAGTGATATTCTTTGGGATGGACTTAATGTGGCCTATATCAGCAGAGGAGGAGCCAGAACATACTGATGGGTAATTTGAAGAAGGATGTGTGAAGAACCCTGTCAGATGGACAAGAGGGTAGTCTTCTCCCTTTCCTGTGTGGTAGGAAGGGGAAGTTCATCCCATTTTCAAGAGGCAGAGTCATGTGAGTGTGATTAGCACTCTGGGCTGATGGCATCACGGCCTCCATGTGTGCACACACATGTTTTTTCATATGGGCTTCCTCTCTGGGGTTCTAAGGGCTTATAGGAGTCACACTCCTTGTATCTCATGGAGGTTTAATCACTTGCTGGCTTTATTTTCCCAGGACCCTGAGTGAGCCTCGGCAGGCAGAGATCCGGAAAGAGTGCCTCCGTCTTTGGGGGGTAAGTGTCTCCCTAGCCCAGTGTTGCTACAGGGTAGGGAAGCTATAGAGAAGAATGGGACTGACCTTTAGGTCTCCCGCTACATGAAAATGTCTGCCTCCCCTCACAGCCTTCCAGGGTTGGATGTTTCAGCATTGTTGGGTGTTACCTCCTTGGCCCTTTCACTGCCAGTTTGGCCCTGCAGTAAAGGACAAGGGTAGTGGGTGAACAGGCCTCATTTTGCTGCTGGTAGCCCCATGTAGCAACAAAGGGAAGTGGCATTTGGGGTGTGGTACCACAGGGCCTGAAAGGGAGCAGTGACTGAATTATCCACCTCCATCCCCCTCTTTCTAGACTCCTGTGTTACATGCCATTTCATCTTCCCCAGTCTGAACCTCTCCCCTCATCTGTGTGGGCTCACACACAGTCTTGGTCAAAAGTCCATTTGAAAATCAAAGCTCTTTGCTGTCTCTTCAGATCCCAGATCAGGCTCGAGTTGCTCCTTCTTCCTCAGACCCAAAATCTAAGTTCTTTGAGCTAATCCAGGTAAGTTTCATATCTGATGAAAATAAAAAGTTAGAGAGGCCTAACTTTACATATGGAAGGAATCACTGAGATCCCAGATGCCTGTCTTCCAGAAGACTTGTACAGGTACTATCTGGGCTCTGAGGGGCTAGGCCGAGGCCACCACAGGTAGGAACCTTTGGTGTAGGGGTATTGAGTTCCCCGAGAGCCCGTTAGGCTGCCTGAAGATTCTCATCCTGAGATGTGCTGTGCTTAACATTCCCGTCACCCAAAGGATGGTGCTGACTATCACTCACTGGCCAGTTTAGGGTTCCATGAGATTTGCCTGTAGGGGAGACTGAAGTGTGGGATGATCTTAGGCAAAGGCCCAAGAGGGGCTTCCAGGAGAGCTCTGTAGTGGGGCTGGCCTAACCCCCAGCTCACTGTCCTGTATCTGGTGAACTCGTCTTGCCTTGTTTTTTTCTACCACTTGACTTCCAGCTTTTCCCTGGGCATTATTTAAATCTAGCCCAGATCATGGGCCATTGTGCTAGTTTTGTGAGCTCAGGAACTGGAAAATAAGATTGAAGATGGCCTCTAAAGAATAGCGTGGGTACATTTTTCTGAATGGGGTGGAGAGATCACTTAAATCAATTGGTGGTAAGTCCTTGCCTTCACTTTTATTGAAGGAATGGCTTTTATATCCTGGTGACATTTCTTTATAGTTCTGGTAAATGGATATGTATTTGGGGCCTTGGTGTTGTTTCTTATCTTAGCCTCTCCTTATAGGTCCTAAAGGAACACTCCAGGCAGAGGGACTTAGCCCACAGTTAGTGCATCATTAAGGAGGGCAGAGGGTGTGTGGGGGGGTGATATTTCAGAGAGTAAGTGCTTCCTGCCCCTCACCCACCCACCCCCCGGCCTGCCCCCGCCCCCATACAGGCACCCATACTGAGTACCTGTTCCTCCCCCAAACCCAGCTGTGTTTTCTCTGACCCGGGGCTGCAGGGCACTGAGATTGACATCTTCAGCTATAAGCCCACACTGCTCACTTCCAAAACCCTGGAGAAGATCCGCCCAGTGCTCGACTACCGCTGCATGGTGTCTGGCAGTGAGCAGAAGTTTCTCATTGGCTTGGGGGTAAGTCTGCAGCCTGCTTCCTACCCAACTTTGGGTGGCGGAACCTTACCCTCTGTCTGTAGGAATCTGGACAGCTGCCTGCAACACTCAGTGCATGTTCTCTTGGCACCAAGCAACTGGGGCTTTGACCCCAGTGAAGGTATTTCTATTTATTTGCTTATTCATTTCTATACATTGCTAAAGGGAATATTGCCTCTTCTCCCATTATATGGAGCTTCCGAGGCTAGTAGGATGGTCAGCAGGCTAATTTGTCTTGAGTCCATGCAGCCATTTTTTTGCAACACCACCACCATCCCATGTCATCCTTTCCAGCAAAGACACTACCTATCCTTACTCTGGGGCTCTTGGAGTCTAAAACGAGGTGAGGGAAAGCCTTGGCAGTTCTGTGTGTTACTTAATTGGGTAAAGTCGTCATTGCTCTTTTTTTCTACTCTGACTGTCTTTCTATATAATTTTATTGCTTCTTCCTCACTTAATTTCTATGTGTCCTCTCATACTTTATCTTTTTCTCATTTTTACTTTTTTTCTCCTGCTCTGCTCTCTGGACCCTTCACCAAGCCCACTTCAGACATATATACCAAACTGGATCTTTCTTGAAGGCACTAATCATGGACTTAGGCTTATTGAATGGTGCCCTGGTCTGTTCCCTACCATGAGACCAAGCTGGATCTCTACTTCTCTTCCACTAAGGCAGTGGAAGACAGCACTATCGTTATCATGGAAGTATAGCCAACTGATCTCTCCTAGACATTTCCTTCTGACATTTCCCAGTCCTGTCAGCTTATAGCCACCAACTGAAAGCCCTTTTGAGAACTGAGCCTCTCACCCCTCAGTATCCATGTTTCCCTGACCCAGCCTTTTCTCTCTGCTTATAGAAATCACAGATCTACACGTGGGATGGCCGCCAGTCAGACCGCTGGGTCAAGCTGGACCTGAAGACAGAGCTACCCCGAGACACTCTGCTCTCTGTGGAGATTGTCCATGAGCTAAAAGGGGAGGTCAGGGATGGTTCTGCTCATGTTTCCTAGCCCTGCCAGCTAGGGAACTGGGGCATAGCTGAGCCTGGCCCTTTTTCCCTCTGAGTTAACTGAGTTACACTGTATGTGGCCCAGGGCCAGGAAAAGGCTTTATAATTATTCCTGCTCAAGCAATTGCTCTAAGCCATAGTACATTCAGGTAGGAAGGACTGCAGTTGCTGTGTGTGAAGGAAGAGACCTCTAGCATCTTTGTGCACCCAGGGCCCCGGTGGGCTTGCTGGGTGTTTTTAGTGCTGGTTTAGTTTATGACCAGAGATCCCTTGGGAAAGAAGCAACTTGTTATTTCCCATAGCTTTGAGTATTACAGCCATACAGATGATTTTAGAACAGTCAGTGGGAACAGGTGGCAAGAGTGGGAAGCCATGTTCTTGGCTGGAGCACCATGGCGACAGCCTCATTGGGTTTGAAGTTCATGGGGTGCTTATCACCCAAAGCCTCAGATCTCTGCCTGCTCAGAAGCCTGGGCCAGCCTGGTGCTAAGAATCGGCTGGGAGGGAGACAAAAGAAATACCTTGTGTTTAGAGCCCTTTCCTTCTCCTGGCTATAGGTAGAGTGGGGGCCAGCATGCCATGGTGGGCACAGTGGGCCCCAGGTCAATGCTTGGCAGGGTGGGCAGCATACTTGTCCTTCCAGGGAAAGGCCCAGCGGAAGATTAGTGCGATCCACATCCTTGATGTCCTCGTGCTGAATGGCAGTGACGTGCGGGAGCAGCACTTTAACCAGCGGTCTGACCTGGGCCCTGGGGGAGGGAGGTGGGGCAGGCCAGGTCAGCCCTATGGCAGCAGCCTCTGAGGGTTGGCCCCTCAGCCAGGCTTTCTTTGCTCATGGATTTCCATAGTGTTTCCCTCTTCCACCTATGGGCTGGTTTCAGGGGTGGGGTAAGATATTAGTGTTGGCACTTCAGACTTTGCTAGGGCTTGGGCCTTGATGATCATAGATACCAGCGCAATCCCATTTTGCCATAGCTCTTCAGATCACAGATGATGTTTATGTTAAGATTGAGCAAGAGGGTGACCTTACAGGGAGAAGCAAATGTTGTGCTTGGCTGGCTGGCCCTATTTAAGTCAGTTCATCTGGATCCCACAATTCCCACAAAGGCACTTTTGTTGGTGGATGGATGCCTAGCTGTTAAAAGGAGGGACATCTTGCACCGCCATATTGCTGATGTCACTTCTGAATTGGTTCATCTGAGTGGGTGTACTGTGGTATCTGGTTTTGGGGTGATGAAGTAGACACAGTAAAGATGATATTAAAGTTCTAGTAGACTGCCTGAGCACAACTGAAGGCACACTTCAGAAAAATCAGTGAAGATGTAACAAAATTAGAGGTCAGAATTCAGAGAGAGAGAGAAGGCATGCATAAAGACTTCAGTGGAGAAAGGCAGGTTGGGCTTCTCGGGGGATGTGAGTGCTGCCCCTTGGAGCAGTTATGCTGCAGATTCAGGAGTGTTCTCATTGATGCTGTGAAAATGCCCTGGGCAGGGATGCTGGTGGAGGCACCCTTGCTTGTATCTGAGAGACTCTGTTTGGATTGTAGAATTCAGCTTGCTGAGAAATTTGTGAAAGCTGTTTCCAAGCCTAGTCGGCCTGACATGAATCCCATCAGGTGAGTATATCATCTCTTCCTCTCAAATCTTTCTTCTTTGTTGCTTCTTTCTGGCCAGTGTTGTCATCCCCATCCTTTGGGGGATAGGAGTGCTCAGGGAAGGGGACCCAGCAAGGTTGGTGTTAGAGATAAGACTGCCCTTGATGTGTGATTTGTTTGGGAGTGCTAGATATGTAGGTAGGTAGCTCCTTTACCCCAGAGTAACTCCTCATCCTGCTGGTCACAGTGGGCCAGCCTCCGCAGGAGATTTATTTGTAGGGGTTAAGGTATCCTCATTAAAGATGTGCTGCTGAGAGCACTCACACGCCTCTGGTGAGTCACACATTCAAATCCTGAGCTATCATTTGCAAATCACTTGGTCTTTTCATTTTTTTTAGTTAAGAAAAGGGTGCTGAGGGAATGGAAATTTTTGAAGATGAGAAAGAGGAGGATAGAGAAGGATAGTTTGAAGAAGTGGGAACCTTGGTGCTTGGGAAGAAGACTAGGGTTTGCTGCCATGTTAAATTTCATGAGGGAGGAGAGAACAGTCAGGGAACAGACAGAGCAGATGTTCCCATGCTAGGCCAAGGTCTGAGGTTATTACCTCTGGAGCTTCATTTTACTGGAGACTGAGGTGTCTATTTATACTTTATCAAAATCACTCTTATTCTTTTTAATATAAATTTACTTAAAATTAAATTCAGTACTGAGAATGCACTTTATAGATGTCTTCTGAAAGTCCAAAACCAGTTTTTTTCCATACTTGAAAATGACCTGCCTGCCTGGGCCTGAGAGGCAGCTCCTAGGGACCATGTCTTTATTGCTTGTGGTCTGGTTGCTGGGTCTCTGGGGACCTTCCCCAGTAGCAATTCCCAAGGCGTGTTCAAGGGCCTCCAGAAGTGACGGGCTGAGCATCAGACAGTAGCCCTGCATCCTGGGTAGGCATCCCCCCACCCTCTATGATAACAGGCCTATTAGGACTATTTGGAAGTAACTTGTGCTCCAGGAGGGCCTAAAATCCACATAGTCAGACATGGGCAAGAGTCTGGACCTTAGTGTTCTGGTCTCTGTTAACGCTGATGACAAACTGGGGTGGAATGCTGACAGAGACATCTTCGTATGCCTGCCCTTCTTTTCTCCCTCCCCTTTTCCATAACCACAGTCACCCTGCAGCTGGCCCAAGGGGGTGCTTGGCAGCTTTGAAATGTAGGGCTTGTCTGTGTACAACAGCAGTGCGGGGGTCTGGGGCAGAGGGCAAACACAGGCACAGCCTCCTGCCTGCCAGCTGCTGCCTGGACAGGAAGCTTTTGTCCTTTGTCTCTCTACCTGCAGGGTGAAGGAAGTGTACAGGCTGGAGGAGATGGAGAAGATTTTTGTCAGGTAAATGACTCAACCAGGGTAGCTGATTTGAGAAGAGTTGGAGTGCGGTATCCAGGATTTGTTGTTTTTTGTAGAGATGGTTTGGGGTGAGCAGTGAGTTGGCCTTGGCGGGCTGCCTATACCTCCCACCTCCCTTGCCTCGGCGCAGTGCGGCTCCACTGCAGCCAAGAGCCCCCCGGCTGAGAGCTGATTCAGCACCCTGTCAGAAGAGGAGCAGGCGGGTGTGTGTCAGGCAGAAATACGGGCTCATTGATGCTGTAATAGTTACAGTTGTCCCTGTGAGGGGTAGAGCAGCAAGCTGCTTGAAGCACTATAAATCCCAGCTCCTGGTGCTGACAGAGGGATTGAGCCTGGAGGGGCAGAGGGGGCATAACTGCTTCCTCAGATTCTTAGTGGTGTTGGGGGTGCTCAGTCAGATCTGTGGGTCTCATCCCTCATCCTGGGTGTGCCCCTTGCTGTGGCATGGAGTCTCAGTGCTCTCGTGTTCACTCTTTACTGGCCCCAGTGATGTTATTGGTGGTGGACACGGTGGCACCTGTGGTGTCAGACCTTAACCTTTACCGGTGTCACTTTGAAACACCCCAAACACCACAAAATATCTGTCACTCCCCTGCCTCCATTACTTATTTGGGAGGTCAGAGCCTGAGTTCTGAACCCAGCACTCATTCACTTGCAGTGTGGCCTGGAGCAACTCACTTATGTCTGCTTCAGTTTCTTATGTTGATCTGAAATAAAATAATGTGATTAGTGTGATTTCGATATTAGCCAGAGACTAATGTTAGGGCTTTCTCTCCATGCACATACTTACACTTCCTGTTTGCACACCTCCTTGAGGAAATCAGGTTAGAAATGAAGATCATCAAGGGCTCCAGTGGCATACCGAAGCTCAGCTACACAGGACGGGACGACCGGCACTTTGTGCCCACAGGCCTCTACATCGTCAGGACAGTGAATGGTGGGTGATGAGTGATTGTTCCCTGCCTTGCCTTCCTCCATCAGAGTGATTGGCCCAGACCAAGTGGGTAGCAGCCAGGCTGGTGTTTCTATGAGGTCTATGGTGGGGAGTATTGTGTTCCCTGAGCCTCTTCTGTTCTTTGATGGGTGCTAGGAATTAGGTTGGGGCTAGGGAGAGAGGGCCCCAATTTGTATATGCATGCATGGTGTTCTCCTGGTGGGAAGAGGACCTTCTCAGTGGGCAGTAGCAGGTCCAGAAAGTCAAGGTTGGCCATTGGCATCCCCTGTAGAATCCCTTTTCTTTAGTGCCCTCTAGTTAACAGAGTCCTGCTCCCTCTGCCAGGGACCCAGAGATGTTGCCCTGGTAGCAAATTGGTAGGACTGGGCGGGGTTGTTGAGAATTATCTTAGTCGTCCTCCTGGAGCCCCTTTGGGCCGGTGATGAAGGCTGCATCTGTTCTTTGCCTGAACTTTAAGGGGGAGGGGACTGGAAGAATGGGAGTGGGAAAAGGCACACCCCTACGTTGGCCTGACCTCTTCCCCCATGGGCTTCTTCCCCTCTGTCTCCTGTCAGAGCCATGGACTATGGGATTCAGCAAAAGTTTCAAGAGGAAGTTCTTCTACAACAAGAAAACCAAGCTCTCTACCTTTGACCTCCCTGCAGACTCCATTGCCCCATTTCAGTAAGTAGCCCTCCTTGAGGCCTGCCTGCTCTTCAGCCCCAAGTATTTCTGCCAGGATGCTAGCCAGCCCTTTGGGGCACACCCCAGGTCCTAAAATTGATTGCTGCCCATGCAAGGGCTCCTCTGAACAAGGGCCAGTCTTCTCTACAAGGGTGAGGATGGCAGCCCCCATCCAGTGTGTGGCTGGGCCTATATAATAAGCTCAGTGATGGGAGAGTGATGCCAAGATCTGCTGTGATAGTTGGGGGCCCTGGGTATGAAGGGCCTCGCCTAGGCAGGGCATGTGCCCCACAAGGCAGCCACTGTTTACATGACTTTCTGACCCTGGCCTGGTGGAAGGAGCATGCTGAGGGCCCACAGCCCTGCCCCTTGGGACTCGGGATCCCAACTGTTCCTTAGTCAGGACCCAGTGTCTGTTTGCTAAATTCTTGGTCATAGGTTCCAATGGCCCCCCAGTAGCCCTAATGTACCTATAATAAGTTACTGACACTAGTGTCTGTTCCTACATTAATACTGTTCTATACGAACAGCAGACAGATAAACCAGGAGTATCAGTAATTGTAGAAATCTAGTTGGACACAGCAGCAGCAGCTGTTTGTTAGGAAAAGCTGGTTCTAGAAGGCAGGGAGGAGAAGCTGAGGCCTTCTGGGTTTTTGGCTGCCAGAGTGAAGACCCTCAAGTGGAGTCATTGACAGGACCCCCTAGCCCCCACTCTTAAGAACACTCATCCCTTAAGCCAGTTGTCAGGGTTTGGGTGGTGATCTCTCTCGGTCCTGCTCCACCTGGGTGCAGCCCTCTGACTTCCTTTCTCCTTCCCAGCATCTGCTACTATGGCCGTCTCTTCTGGGAGTGGGGGGATGGCATCCGTGTACATGACTCCCAGAAGCCCCAAGAGCCAGACAAGCTGTCCAAGGAGGACGTCCTGTCCTTTATCCAGACACACAGCGCCTGAGGGTCTGAGGACACCCATTCCTGCTGAATGCCCTGTCGTTCTGAGTCAGGGTGCTCTACCTGGGGGCCCAAGTACTGGTTTCTTCCCCCTCTCAAAGGGGCAGGGGAACACAGTCACCATAGTTTGGCCATGAGGGGTGGGTGATTTCTTCTCCATCTCCCCTGAAGAGCTCAGTCTGGGGCCTTCAGAGGACACTCATGTCCCTTCTGGGACACTTTTAGACTTTTCCTCCTTGGAGACCTGCCTGGGAACTCTCTCTCCTGCCAGGACTCAGCCTGAAAGACGCTGCTCTCACGGCAGGTTTGAGATCAGGGCCCAGGGCACATGGGGCCGGTGGAGGACGTGTCAGAGAGCAGCAGGGCTTTGGCTCTGCGATTCTCTCCTGTATCCTGTCGACTCACTTTTCTGAGTTCCATGCGCTGCCCTGAGGGCAGCCATGCCCTTGCTTTGCCCAGCTTTTTACTGGGCCAACCTGAGTGGATGAAGACCCACTGTCGTGAGCTGGCCAGGAGCAGCTACTGTACAAATCAAAGTTTTGTTTCTTTGAACTTACTCTGTTTTGATGCCAAGTTGGAGAAAATTTTGTCTTCTTTCCGCACCCTGTCCTGGTCTTTGGAGTTCTCAGCCTGGACCTCTGACAGTCCCGCAGGCCGGGAAGGGAGGTGTGTGGGCCCCACATTCCTGACACCACATCAGGATGCAGGTAGCACTATCTTTGGTAGTGGATGTGACTGCCTCCTGGGCCTCGACCCCTTTTGACCTAAACCTTGGGCAGCTCTAGAAGAGGAAGCACCCTTGAAGACCTGCCTTTTTCTGTGCCCCAGCAGCAGTGGCCCCACTGCAACAGAGGGTACCTCCAGGGTTGGGTCATACCCAGCCCTCTGGCAATCATGGCACTCCTGTTTGCCACAGTCACCTTGCTACCTTTCCCCCCAGCCCTGTATTTCTTCTCTAATAGGGGGTACAGTCACGTGTCATTTTGTGGTCACTCCATTTCCTCTATCTTGGTGGAGGCAGAAGTGGGAAAGCTGTGCAGTAGCTTTGGGTGGGGGAGGGCACCTGTGGTTCTTAATGGGAAATACCTCTCAGAGATGCTCATACAGGCTCCCTAGGGCCTCATCCTAGTGCTAGGCTGGTTTCCATGGAGATAGGGCACTAAGGCTCCCTGTGAGGTTGGAATTGACTCCACCTGGGGGGTCTCCAGCCAATATCCAGTCTTAGCACCTCCCTCCCGCTCCCTCCCTGGGTTGGCAGCAGCACCACTGAAATGCTGTATTTCCACCCATTTCTGGGTATATCAGTGTGTCTTGCAGAATCTTGGATCATTAAAGATAAACATATTTTTAATGTCTGTGTGGCTGTACTGGGGCTGCTGCTGGTTGTCCTGGGTACTTTGTGGTCTGGGACTGGCTTGGATAAAACACTCTGGGCTGAAGGGGAAAAAGCTGTACTCAAAGAAGGAACAGAGGGTTTAATCAGAGCCTTGTCCAAGCTTAGGGTGCTCAGGGCTGTTGCTTGCTGCCAGAGAGGGGGCCCAAGGAGGTTGAGAAATTATGTGGCTCCTGTTAGAAGCTGGAACTGGAGAATGAATGAACCTACAGCCCAGCAGGGCAGGGAGGCACTCTCCCCCTTGCATAAATCACACAGCTCACTCCGTGGTGGTATCGTGACAATCCAGGATCAGTCTGTGTGACTAAAATAACAGAGGTGTCAGACCAATTAGTGCCACTAGACCAGGGAGAGAGGGAGATGGGTTTTGCTAAACCCCAGCCAGCCTCCCCTCATTTCTGCTCCTGAATTGGGGGCTGTGCTTGGGGGTGGAGGACATGCAGGTGCTGATGGTGCCTCCTCTGTTGCAGGCCAGTTTCTCTACCAGTTATATCACTCTGGTGCCTATTTCCTCTTAGAGCCTGTCTGCACTTTGCTTGGCTCCTTGTTGTCCTTGATGTTTCATAGCCTGAGCTTCTGGGGCAACTCCTTTCCTTCTTTTTATTTATTAGGAATGATCTCAGTTCCCAAGCCCTTCATTCTTGGTTGCCCTACTCAGTTCTGCCTTGCTCTAGCCTCCCACTCCTCACCCTCCTGGGCCCTGTATTAGGAGTAGGGTTGGGGTATGTGCTCTGGGACAGCAGGTGATGTGTGTCTGTGGCTCCTGCTTCCTTATCCAGTAGGCCCACCAACACCGCTTCTCCCTGTAATCCCCTCCTGATTTACTGGCCACTGTCACCATAAGTCTCTCTGGTTATTACCATGGCTCTTGCTGCCCATTCACTCCACCAGGCCTAACCAGCCTTGCCTTCCTCTTGAAGATGGATTAACTCCTTGCCCCCGTGGGACTGCAATGTGACTTCAAGTCCCCAAGATGCCCTTCGCTACACAGGCTGCCTTTTTTTCTGCCATAATCAATCTTGCCACTGAATGGAAGGCAAGACTGTGTTCGGTGGAGGTGGTAGACATATGACACAATGGCTGCCTCTCCAGCAATGCCCAATTCCCGGAAATGGCTCCCAGTTCTGGCTTGGGAAGCACTTCCCGTTGCTTCTTTATTCCCTACTTAAGCTGGGGGCTCACTGTAACAGCTCCCTTTCTCCCTTCTGAGTTCTAAGCCAAGATCTTTTCCTTGAACATCTCTTCTTCCTTGATTCCTGAATACCTCTCTCAGTGCCCCAACTGCAGTCAGATCATGACTTACTCAGCAGTCAGGAATAGCTTGGGTGTTCTTTATTGCCTTTCCCTTGGGCTAAGGGAGGAGCCAGCACAAAGTCCTTCTGGAGAACCGGCCCCACACAGCACCGGAAGGCAGGAGGGGCTGGGTCAACAGGAAGTCCTTCTCCAGTGGGTGGGGAAGAAATGCCCCTGTACCTAGGTCCTCTTGAGGCTTGAAGGGCCTGCTCGGTTGTGCCCAGGGGACGTCTGTGCTGACTCTGGAGAAATCTCAGGCTCACATGGTCCAGTAGGCATAGATGAGGGTCAGAAGAATGAAGATGGCCACAGAGAGCAGCATGTTCTTCCGGTTCTCCTGCCGAAGCAACTTTAGCTCCTTCTCTGGGAGGAAACAGGGTGTTGGGCAGGTCGTTTGGGCCCATCTGTTACTCTTATCTGCCTTTGCCTCTCCCACAGATGGACAGAGGTGTTCCTCCCCAGCTCCTTCCTTTTTATCCATAAAAAGGACTCTGTCCTTGGTCTGCTCAGATCCTCACAACCTTTTGGCTACAGATCCTGCCCCCGTCCCCAAAGTCCCAACAGTCAATTCTGCTCAGCCATTTTTCTCTAAGTGCAGCTGAAGTTGATGGAATGTGTGAGGAGGTCACCAAAAAGACCACATGTGAAAGCCAAACTAGGTACTGTCATGGCATCACTAGGTGAGTCCTCCATTCAAGGTACCTCATTTGACCAATTAGAAACTTGGCGGGCAGCTGGGACCTCCTTTGGCCTGATGCTGGAGTAGGTATAGGTAGAGACCATTCCACCAATGCTTCCAGTCCTGCCCTAGGTGCTGGATGCCCAGCTAAGCAGAAACTAGGGATGCTAAGAGGAGGCAGTTTGTGCCCATGCGGTAGTTGAGCTCACCTCTACAGGAAGCCAGTCTTGCTACTCTATAGCTATACTATTTGTCCCCTTATGACATGCAGGTGGTTTGTACTCTGAAGACTAAACTGAGTGGTAGTGCTGTGATTCTGTGTAAAAATTGGTAGGCTTGAGGGGGAGCTAATGCCCCATCCTGACCCTCGAGAAGGAGCAGGGAGATAGCTGCAAATGAGCTCTGGGCAGGCCAGACTGAGCCCGAGGCCCTGGTAAGTTCCCTGGTTCCCTACCATGTAGTCTGTTCTGGGCCTGACTGTCAGCCAGGTTTGGCAGTTCAGGGATAATAGGACAGACAAGTCAGAGGAACCTCTGCAAACCATCTTCCAGGCCAGCGGGGACAGGGTGTGGGTGGGGTGTTGATGGGTCCAGCAGCTGCCCTCTAGGTTCATACCCAGCCTGGGTTCTACCTGGCTGTGCCTCTGCTGCTCAGAAGGTGGCAGCATTGCTCCACCCCCAGTAGTCCTTCATGCTGCCCAAGTGGGAGGTTCACCTTGCTTCACCCAGGCTCCCAGCTGCCCCCACTCCCATCCCAGGGTGAGAGTGAAGCTATGGGAGGAGAGAGCAGGGAGGACAGACCTCTCAAGTCTGGGTGGATGTGAGAATCTTCTGTACCTGGCTACTGCCATACCCCTTCATCTCACAGAGGAACAAATCCTTCTCCCCTGGAATGAGAGAACCAACATGTTCTTCTAGGCTCTTGAGCTTCTGCAACCTCCTGAGGGCTCACTCCCTCCTGAAGTACTGCCTCCTCCTTGATCCCTGTCACATTATGGGCTCCCTGGACTGTCTGCCCCTCCTGACCCTGAGATTGCAAGGTGGGGCTGGTAACAAAAGAGAACTCTTACCATAGTTGGAGGCTTTGTTCATCAGGCTGTTTTTCTCTTTCTCCAGAGACCTCCTGTGAATGGGGAAGTTTTATGGCTCAAGCTCTTTTCTTTCTTCCCACCTGAGGGGTAGCTGGCACACCAGGGCAGGTTGGACAAAGGGGACAAGGGCTAGGCTTCTGGTGGCAGGTAGATGGGGAATGGAAGCACAGAGCCAGGGCCCAGGATAGATATGAGGAGCTGGCAGAGGGCTGGGGGTGGTGGGGGGACAGGAGCATTACCTGGTCTCTGGGCTCAGCTCTGTCCCATAGAGCCTGGAGTTCACAGCCTCCAGGTCCCTCTGACATTGTGACAGCTTCTCCTCCAGCCCATCGATCTGAAACATAAAGCAAGCACACCAACAGACAGAGATGGGCTACAGAGCCCTTTGACTTTCAAAATAGTTGGCATTCTGGGATGGGGAAGAGGAAGCCTCTAGGAGTCTTCCTGGACAGCTCCCCATCCAACCTCCAACTTGTCTTTGCTGTCCTCTACTTCCATGTGGTACAGCCTAAGCCCCACTGGAAATGGCTGGGGGTGTTACTCAGGGTCTCACAGCTTCCCTGACCCACTGGACCCAAGCATAGGCTGGGGGCAGACAGGAGCAGCCCCTCAATCACTGTCTCCAGCACACACCCCAGTGGGGCCCCAGAGCAGGAGTAACCAGGGCTCTGAATGCAGCAGGTGCCTGCCACACAGGTGTATAAATGGATAATCAGACATCTCGGGGTCAAGAAGCAGAGGTATTTTTCCATTGATGCACTTCATCTAAAAGTAGTTTAAGTTGTAAGGATATACATTTTTCCATGAGAATCAATAAAAAGTAGTGAGTATAAAAAAGTGCAGCTCAAAAACACTTCTATTTTTCTGACTGGGTTCTTCAAAAACACTGCCCATCATCCAGGTAGTGGTAACTTGTGGGGCAAAATAGCTAAGTTTCTGAGAGCTTGGTTGCCAACAATATCAGTTTTCCCATTTGTTTTTAGTTTCAGAGGTGTGTTCTTAGAGAAACGGGTTGTGAGAAAATGTTTTATAATATACTGGACTGGGTCATCCAAGCCTGGTATCATGCATGTGGCCTTGAAAGTTCATTTCTGTTCATCTGTCTAACTGGCCACCTCTTTGGGCCTGGACCTGCTCTTCTTACACCATTGCCCTGCTGGCAGGAGCCTAGATTTCAGGGTGTGGAAAGGTTTAGAGGCCCTGCGTAGTTCACAGCAGCTGACTGAACAGTACCTTAGTTTGGGTCCCTGTAATGCTCGATTTTCCATCTGGCTTTACTCATTCTTACCACATCCCTATGAGGGAGAGCAAATATGATCTCTATTTTACAAATGAGAGTGTCCCCCCAACCCCGGGCCAAACAGAATGACTTCTCTGAGGAGTCAGATTAGAACACCCCTTTCCTTATTGGTCTCAGTCAGTTCTCTTTCCAATCCCTTCTGGAGTAGTCTCTGCAGACAGCAATCAATGATTTTAAAGTATAAATCCCAAAATCCCAGGCAGGTGTTCTGGCGCCACTGTCAGAGTTGCATTTGAAGTCTGTGGGCCTTCTGTCCCTCTCCCTGGCCAGCACCCATCCCAGCCTTTTCTGGGTCAGCCACTTTCCCTCATCCTAAAGCCCAGCACAGACGATAACACCATCTATCCCCTTCCCTGCAGCCCAGCCTGTTGCCAACTCCAGCTCTGGAAGCAGGGCCCCGTGGGAGGAAGTAACTGCAGAGCCTTAAGTTAATTGCCTGGTTAATTGTGTCATTTCTCTGCTAATAGGTACCAGAGGTAAGGTTGTCCTGGGAAGCAGCCCCAGCCGGGAGATGGGGCCTATTCCTGGGGAGGCCAAAGGCCATCTTAGAACAGGCACTGCTGGGAAATGATTTCTGGGGAGCCAGACTCAGAGAATAGCAGTAACCTGATGTGATAGTTAGTGGAGCCAAGGAACTAGAATTAAGGGGAACAGGTGCTTCAGGTCACTATGAGGCCCACCCTTCATAGCAGCACCCTCAAAACACACAGCCCAGCCCCTCAGGACCCCGAGACTTGCTGTTTCCATTCCATGGTGTAGAAGCTACAACCATGGACCCAAATTCCATACCGGGTCCCAAAAAAAACTTAATTCTTGAAGGCTACCTCCTCCATGAAGCCTCTGCTGCTCTTGGCTGGAGTACTGCCTACTTCCCCTGGCAAATTAACCAGTTCTCCCATAAGGCTGAGCACACACTATGTTATCCCAGCTTTGTGTGTCCAAATCGAATCTTCCCAGACTCTAGGAGCCCCTAGGGTAGATGGTATAAACTTGCAGGCCCAGGGGTCAAGTCTAGTCAAGACTGGCCCATTCCACTTGTGTATGTGACTGCTTGGCCTCTAAGAATGCCTGCTTTTGTAGCTTCTGTCCTAGAAGGCATGGTGGCCACCTGTTTTCTCTTTGTGGTCACAAGGCCTGGCCCGCTACAGTCTTTGTGTTTGTAGCCAGAGAGTAGGGTTGGGCATGGCTGGGCCCAGGACCTGAGACAGATTTAGGCCTCATGTAGGAAAGGTCTCTGAAACCCTCCCCTCGTGCCCATAGAAGCTGGAAGAAGTTAGAAGCAGCAACTGCACATGCATGTAGGTATATACTTTGTGAGTTACCTAATGCAAGTATTAGTCCTAGGTTAGATTTCACCCTTGGGCCAGGCCCTGGTTTGCATGTCATTCTGGGAAAGAAAAAGTTTGGGAATTTCTATCCCTGAACACCTCTAGAAGGCTACCAGGTGCCCAAAAAAGCACTAACTGACCCAGAGCAAAGCCAGGAAGTCATGCTAAGAAAAATCTTTAAATTGAGGTTGGCAAACTACAAGTGGCCAAGCCAATCTGTTGTGGTGCCCTGGGCAGGGCCTGTGGAGCTGGCAGTCAGAGGCCTTTATCTGAACAAGTCCAATTTATCTGCATTTCCACTGAAATCCCCACTTTCATTTACCACTTTTTAATGAGGCTTAAACAGAGGAACACAAATCAAGGTTTTAGGGACTCAAGTTCTAACCTCCCTCTATGAATATTTATGTCCTGCTGACAGCTCTGATTCCCTTCTAAATAGCAAGTTCCCTTCTTTACAACCCAGCTGTTTGATGTGGGCTGAGTGAGGGGAGGCTGAGACTGTCAGGAGGCTCTTCAGAAGGCCACAGACCCATCCTCAGAAGGTGATCCCACTGGCAGTCGAACTCCCTGCACAGTTATAGAAGCTGGGGCTGGTGGAACCCAGGATGTCAGGCCTGGAGCAGTGTATAAAGGCACAACAGACTCAGCTGTTGTCTGGATACCCGTGGACATCAGTCTCCATCACTGGGGAGACATGGAATGGCAGGTGGAGCCCAGGTTCACCTACAACCATGGCTTTATGGGGCCTGGCATCCAGCTAAGCTGGGAGTTGGAATGTAAAGCCTCAGGACTAAGGCAAAGAGAGGCCTCGTCAAAGGGATTCAACCAACCAGTGGGGAGAAGTTAAACTCTGGAGGCCATGGAGGATCCCAGGACTCCTGCCCGACATACTGTATAGGTCAACTGGCAGGAAGAGCATGGCGTGCCCAAGACTGGCTATGGTGCTGGGATTTTCCTGGAGCTGTAGGTTGGTAGCAATGCTGGCTGTGACTGTCACAGGCAAAGTAGTTACAGCCAAAGTAGGGACTGAGACAGGGCACTCATTCAGACAATGTGTGGGGCAGAGAGTAGATGCCCCCGGTGTACAATAACATTAAGAAGTGTCCATACATTTATATCAGAAGACCAAGTGTTCATTTTTAAACAGGGAAAATGAAAACTAAGTCACTGAGATATCAGTCAGTAGGTATGGCATAGCTGCAAAGGAACCTGAGGAAGTAAAGGCAGTGGTGTGGGCTCCCTATAAGTTAGCAAACTGCCTTCTGGCACCTCACACAGAGATGAGGACTGGTAGGTGTGTGTAAACCCGAGTGCAAGCAGTTCAGGGGATTGAGACATAAGTGATGTGTGGACAGGGTGTCCTGGTATAAAAGTCTGTAATTTGACCCTGAGACCAGCAGTGGCTAAAACCTGCCCAGGGGACAGCTGGTCTGAGCCTAGGCAGGGAAGACGCAGAGCCATGAGGGAAGAAAGGAGGAAAAGAAAGGAGGGGAAGAGGTCTATAGGTAAGGGGTGGGAAGTAGCATCCCTCAAGTAGAAGTGAGTTGAAGGTCCCAGGGGAGGCCCAGAGACAGGATCCTGAAAGTCTGTACTGTAACAGGAAAGGCACACAAGTGATTCCACTGCAGTCAGGTTGAGAACCACTGCCTTTCTTATCCAAGCTCGGACTGGGGAATTGGAGACTGTTGGATGGCTTTGAGAGTGGGCAGAGGAGCAGGCTCAGTTGAGAAGTATAAGACCAAGACAAGGATTCTCCACAGAGGTGGGGATGTTTCCTGTAGAAGAATAAATGCCAAGATCTTAAGTCAGCCTGACAGTCAAGGTCATGATGGGCCCTGACCCTAAACAAGTGGGGCCATCATTCCTCCTGGCAGGTGCCAAGGAAATAAGGGCTTTCTTCATTTCCAGTCGTCAGGGACAGGGACTCCCCAGTGGCCTTCCTGGAGGGACCCATCCTCAGATGCAGCTCTGAGTGCTGTGTGCTCTACTGGCAGCTCAGTAACCCTAAGCCGTGAAGCAAAATCCCCTTTGCCACCTGACTTGTGGAATAATGCCTTATTCTCAGAGCTTTAGGGAAGTCTCCCTAGGGTCCGATATGCCATAAAACCACTGTGTTAAGAGAAACTATAAAATTCTTCTGAAATCCCTATGAGGCATCTTTTCAGGAGTATGGCGCCTCCTGGAATCAAAGCCCCAAATGAGACCTCTTTGGGGGCAAGGAACTGAGTGCCAGCTCACGCACAGACTGCCCAGCACACTGGCCAGGTCAGGCCGCACAGGGGCCAGCTCCATGCCAACCTAACCACAATCCCAGTAGTAGCCACCACTTCTATAGCATGCATGGCACTGCTCTGTGCTGCTTCACGTGGATCCCTGCAGGAATGCTCACAATAAACCCATAAGTGAGTAGTAGTATTAGTATCCACCTTTTGTAGGTGAGGAAACTCAGGCCTTGGAGATGAAATTATCTGTCCAGGGTCACACAGCCAGTTCATGGCGCAGCAGGGCAGTCCGAGTCTATGCTGTTAGCCACCAGGTTTGAGCTACTCTTAGCTCTAAACCTTATACTCTGGGTTAGGCCATTTGTGGGCTGCTTCGTGTCTGCTACCTAAGGTCTACATCAACTCTACAAGGAAGGGCCTGCCTCTGTTTCACAGAGGAGCAAACCCCCAGCAAGGAGATTTTAAGCGACCTGCCCAGAGTCACGTAATTGGGAAGTGGCAGAAGTGGGGTCTGCATCTGGGTTTTTCTGCTTCAGAGCTTATGTTCTTTCTACCACGTCAAGCTCTTTCGTTAAAATCCCTCATGAAAACATTCATGACAAAGAAGGGTTCTGTGGAACAGTCATTCTACATCCCGGTCGAAGCCTATCTAAGCTTGTTGATCTGCCTTCAACAGATTCTATACTCTAAATAATCTTGTACGAGGGCTTTGCTTAGTCTCTGTTCACATAACAGATACTCTCTGTGAGGGAAGAACCTGACTGAAATCTGTTTGCTTGGAGACAGTGAGACGGGAGCCGAGCATCTGTCCTCACATTGAAGGCAATTACCCTCCAACTCCCAGCTTCACAAATATCCCAGACACCCTCCCCCAAATTGCCTAAACTGCCAAAGCACCTTCCAAAATTCACACAAAACAGACCCAGTTTCGAGAAGGAAAAAGGTGGGCTAGTGGCCCTGATAAGCCCTTCTTTCCCAGTGGATATCAAAGCCTTTCTTTTCACTTGCTAATTCACAGCCTGAGAGTGGTGTCAGCTGTTTCATCTTCAGCCCCAGCAGCCTGGGAACTGGATTTCTGGAAATCCACTCATTTTCACACGTCAAGGAGGCCCCCGGGATGTTTATTATAATGGGTAAAGAAGCCAGACTGCCTGCCCAGATGGTCTCTGGCAAGAGCACTGGGGCTTTCCATCTGGGGCCTTTAGGCCACATAGCCAAGTCCCATGGGGGTCATGGACCTCAAGTTTTCAGGTAACAAGCCTCAAACTCCAAAATGCTGATTACTCTGACATTAGTTAAGGGGTGTTTTCTGTGGAGGAGGTTCATAGGGCTCTGTGGGGGCAGAAAAACCTCCACCCATGGCTCCCCAAATCATCAGGCCCTGTGAGAAGTTCCTCTCCCGGGCTGAGCAGAAGAGAGTAAACCTTCCCAGTTTTTAACCAAGAAACAATTTTCAGGAAAAGCAGAGCGCCAAGGGGCTTGTCATTTCTCTGGAGAGTCACCCCCCCCACACCCCAGGTTGTGAAACAAGAGGGGCCCTGCTGAAGCCCACGCCAGCTCCAAGACATTCTGAGACCTTCTGGTGTGCTAAGCAGCTCTGCAAGGAGAGCCTCGTCAGTCCTTGCCTGAAGCCTTCATCTGTCCCTGGCCAGAATGCTGTTTGAGGTTTGTTTTCTCTTCTTTCCCCCATATATATTTTTTGATAAATTAGCAAAAGCTTCTTCATTGCTGAAAGGCTCAAAGCATTTTTCAAGAACTGGCATCTACCCCGTGCCTTATGAATTCATTAATTAAGATGCTGGCAAACAGCCACTCCACACATGCTGACATCCAGCCGTGTTAGGTAATGAGGTTTTAGTCTCCTGACCCCCGTCAAGTGGAGCAGAGCCAGACGCAGGCTGCTGAGAGAAATCACCTGCCCAATAGCGACTTGTCATTTGAACCTGGCAGCAGGTGAGGCTCATTTAATGGTCAGCAGTCCTTGAACAGTCTCTGCGTGCTGCAAGCCTTTTTCCCTGGCCGGGCGGCTCCCCAACAAGGCAGCATCCAGCCACCTGCTCCACTGTAGCCTCCTAACCTCTGACCAGTGAACCACTCAACTGGGCCCAGATGTCAGAGGCAGGGGTTCAAGTGCCTCCACTAGCCACTCAAGCCAATTCAGTAAATATTTATTGACAGTTCACTAAGATGCTTCTATCACTTGTCTCAGAAAATTGGTAGGCTCCCCTCAGCTTTGTGCACAGTCTTTTCCAGAACTGAGATGGTTTTCATTCACTTAGAGCTTCTGCTCCCCTCCCTTCAGGGAGCTTACAGCAGTGGCTGACATTAAACAAATAATTAACAGGTCTCAAGGCTCCTTTCCTCTTGGTGCTGCCTAGGCCATTTTCTCCTCTCAACCTACCACCATTCCTTAATCATCACTGATCCTGGTCTCTTTTTCTGATAAGGATTTTAAATGTTTCTCATTAACTTTTATTCCTTATGGCAGATACTACTAGTTGGCCGACACATCGATTCCAGACCCCTCCTCCTTTGCCTGCCTCCAATATAAAAGTTAGAAAAGTTCAATAGATGCTTTCCCAGCCACAGGACAGCTAGGGATAGTCATGACCCAGTTCTGGCCAATGAGATGTTCCAGAAGTCAGCTGAGAGGCTCCTGGGAGGTCCTATGCTTTGCTTATAAAGGGAACATAGAGTGTTGTCGTTCCTTTCTCCTCCTTCCTCACTTAAAGTTGGATGTGGAGACTGTAACTGTGGCAGCTATATTTTGACTAAGATGAAACAGCTAAGAGAATGCGAATACCAGCCCTATCATAGCTGAGCTTTTGAACCAATGCCAGTAGCCACCAACTTCCAAATTTCTTATTATGGGGAAAAAAGTATTCTCCTATTTGCTTAGGTCACTGAGGTCAGTTTTCTGTAACCTGTAGCCAAAAGCTTTCCAAACTGATAGATTTTCGTACTGGGAAACAGATCCAACCAAGTACCCCCTTTAAGATGTCAGCTAAGACACTGCACATCTGTTAACTTAAGACAATTATCTATTGAAACATCTAAGGACACCAAGTTGAATGGTCCAGCTTCAAAAGAAAAGCACAATGACCAAGTTAACAGCTCACTACTAGCAGAGATTTAAAAACAGGTTTTACATCAGCCAAAATCCTATCACTTTAGATTGAAATGCAGCCTTTTCCTTAGCCAAAATCATCCTATCAGACTGAAATATAACCTCTCTCTCTTCCCACACAACATTAAAATCAGTATCAGAGCTGGTGATTTCTCAACTGAATTATAAGTTTCTCTTGCTATTCAGAATTAACTCTCGGAAACTAAAACTCAGCCAGTTTTTTCCAACTCTGAGATCTCACAAGGGAGCAAATGAGTTGCATAAAAAGAACTTAAGAAGAGCCACGAATGAGGGAAGCTAGGAGGTGCCTTGGTTGTCCTGGGAGGTAACTGCCCAGTACAGCTGGTCTGAGTCAGCTCTCTGGGGTGAGTGCCGCCTGCTCAGTAACTGCTTCATTACAACATGTGAAGACTGCAGGTGCTGAGATCACTCACTTGTGGGGGTTTTATTGTACTCGTCTGATTAACAAATATTTTTTTATTAATTCACTGGCTCTAAGCGCACAACTTTTAATGAGGACAATATCTACTGCTACTGAGCATCAGTGCACATCCAATACTCAGATCCACTGGGGGTGACGGAGGAAAAAGGTGAGAAGACAGCCAGATGCAAGCTTTTTCTAAGGTGCAATTACAGATCTCAAATTAGAATATTCAAGCAAAAAGTAACCTTAGAGATCAAGAGGGCAAATATAAATATCTATATTGGTATTGATAGGTTAAAAAAAATGGCAGAGGTGATTAGTATAAGGCATTAGGAGAGCACATGCCCCACCAAATTCAAAACACTTTTAAAGTTGGTGTCAGCCAAACAAAATATGTTTGTAATCTGTATTTGGACCAGTCAATGAGTCTGTAACCCTTGGGAAAGTTCAAGTCCTTTATGTTACAGATGAGGAAACTGAAGTCCAAACAATGGGATTGACTTTGCCACGATGGAAAGACACAAAAGAACTACAAAGGCTGCTAGTATGAAAGAGCATTGTTTGTTGATTATTCACCATGCTAGGCACATGTTAGACACTTTATACATACTGTCTCATTAAATCACAAAAAACCACTGTGAGGTAAACCGCATTCTACAGTGCAGACTGTAGGCTGTCCACTGAAACACACTGGCCCCTTCTTCCATAGCAACTGCGCTGTAGTTGGGCATGTGGTCTCCTAGCTGATGAATGCATTTCTCAGCCACCCAGGTGAGTTAGGTGAGGTCTCGCATCTTAGCTTGCATCTTTGCCAATGGAAAGTGGGCACTCTGGGCCCAGGACTTTTAAGATAGTGGGGGTGCTTCCTCCACTCTCTTTCCCTGCCAGTGGACATATCAATGGGTTGCAGGCTAGTTCCATTCACAAGGTGACAACAAAGTAACAAGATCAAAGGAACATGGTAGAACCACTACTGTCCTGGTACTCTAGACCAGGGTTTGGCAAACTATGGCCTATGGGCCAAATACAGCCCCCCACCTGCTTTCTAAATATCTAATGGAAAACAGCTACACTCATTAATTTACATAGTGTCTATGGCGGCTTTTGGGCGAAGACAGCCTATCTGATTATAGCTGATTCTTGTTATTTGTGGTAGTTATGTTCTATAAAATTGCCACCAACAGTGAATGAGCAAATAGTGAATTAGGGTAGATTCCTGTGAGCCTCTAGTCACAACAATATTATCAACCAATCAATACAAAACCATGTTTTGTGTGTGTTTCTGTTTAAAGAACTAATTTAATGCATATTCTGGATTCATGAACATTGAACTCACAGCCAACAGCACTATAACTCAGGCCTGAACAAAGCTCATCTAACACATTTTCTCTATAAGACATACACAGCCTTCCTGCTCTTCGGAAAACTAGACAGCACTTCAAGCACTACACCTGAGGGCTATTTTAAATAGGAAAATCACCAACAAAAAGCACAGCATTACCAAAAAAAAAAAAAAAAGTATCATTAGACCACAAAAAGGACACTTGTTTACCATGTAAGAACTGAAACAAGGGGCCAGAGCACTGCCTTGTTCAACCTTAGCTGGATATGTGGGCCTCAAGTGAATCAAATTTTTTACCGCTTAGAGTTTGTCCATAAATTACTGCAAAAGTATTGCAAGTACTGATTTTGGGGTTACAAATACATTTTAGCAAGTAGGCAAATTCACAAATACAAACTCCATAAATGACGATCAACTGTCGTTGCAACAGAGATCATATGGCCCACAATGCCTATCTGATTATCTACAGACAACATCTGATGACCCCTGATCTAGCCTGTTAGAAAAAAAAAAAAAATTTTGTTTTTTCACTGACTTTTGGGGTTTCTGTTATAACAGTTTATCATGTCCTAATATAGACTATAAAGTCTATGCTCTTTCCACCACACAGTGCCATCTCATTTAACCATGTATATTCTCTTTTAGGAGATTCATATTTTCACCAACCTTTTTTTCCCTACCAAGTAGGTCAATATTTCTCAAGGTGTAGTGCTAAAACCTCCTCCATCAGCATGAATGTATGTAGCTTGTTATAAACAAATTCTTTGTTAAACATGCACACTCAAGTCCTATTGAATTACTTGGAATAAGGGAGCATTCAACTCTCCATTTGTAATAAGCTCTGCAAATGATTCTTAATGCATTCTTAAGTTTGAGAATCACTGAACTGGTAGTAAACTAAATAAGACTATTACCCCATTATCTCTCTTGCAACCCCTGGGAGGGTGCTCTAAAGGAATAGTGGCACAGGAGAAGCAAAATGGACTAGAAAGCAAATCACTTGTGTCTGATTCTCAGCTCCTTCACTGCTTCAACCTGGGCTCAACCTAAAACTTCAGTTTCCTCACCTGTAAAAACCTCACAGGCTTGTACTGAGGATTAACTGAGAATGCAAACAACGTAGCATATAGCAGCTGTTCAATATGCATCAACTTTCTTTTCCTACCTTATGCAGCAAATTATTTTTAAGCTCTTTGGGAACACCGCTATTCCAGAATTCTCTACAAATTCCCACAGGTTCCCAAAGCAATTTTCAAGTACAAGCTTCAGTACTGCAGGGGGAAGCTTTCCCATCTAGGGATATTTGAGCCACTAGTAATATACTAAACAGTATAGACTCCCTCAACTTTGGGGTCTCCCTCACCTTCGAGTACCCGCCCCTTTTGGGTCTTCTTCATTTAACATCTACCTTAGGTCCTCCTACTTCCGCGTCTCGCCCTTTTGGGGCTTCCGTTCACCTCTATGTCTCAGTCCCTCTAGAGGTTCCCGCACCTCTGGTCCCCTCTCGGGCTCTCCAACCTTCAGTACCCCCATCGGGCCCTCTCACATCCTTGCGTCCCTCTCCCAAACCCACGTCGCCCTTAATTCCTCCTTTTGGCCTCTCTTCCAACCTGCAGCCGGGCTGACCCACTACTCCGCCGCCGGGAGAAGGCAACTAACGATGTGGCCGTCCCCCATCTCTCCCCCTCACCTCTAGAGCGACGCCCAGATTCTCCCGCTTCTTTTTAGTCATGTTACTTGCCCGGGATCCCCCAGTCATTGGACGCGCCCGTTGGTGGCAATACGCATGCGTAAACACTCGTGCCTCTCTCTCATTGGCCTGGGAGGTGGCGGGAGGTGGGGCTACTGGAGGTCGCCAGCTTGTTGAGTGGCATGACCCGCTTGGCGCGGCCATGTTTGTGCGGGGCAACCTCTAGTTTGCGGTCTCAGCCTGGGGCTGGGGAGAGGATAGAAAACAAGATAGCTCCAAGAGGAACAATGCCCCGTCCAGGAATCAAATTGCCCCTTTCCTTTTTAATTCAAAGCCACTTTAAAACGCTGATTTTTTTTTCATTCCATCTTCTGTGCCCTTCTTTTTAGTGACCACTCTGCCCACTTGAGGCCTAACTGCACACCCCCAACCCCCATTTGAATTCTGTCTAATCTTTAAGATCCATTTCGAAAGCACTGCTGCTTCAGGAAGCCTCATCTCGATTCTCTTGGCCTTTTGGGATCTGATAATGACGTTCTATTGTTATTTTTCCTTTCGACTTGTGTTCTTACTCATTTTTCCCTGTTATATTGTAAGCACAGCCAACAACCATCACAGAAAACATAAATGAAAAGCAGCATTTCTTATCCTACCACTGTTGACACCATTCCTGCCTTTGTTCCTGTGTATTTCCTTCCAGGCTTGCTCTGAGACAAAGTATTTTATACTATTGTAAACCTGCTGTACAGTACACTGTAGACCCAGACACCTTAAAATGTCTTGATTGTGACCCCATGATTAAAAAAAAAAGTTTTTACATATCATGGCCCAGTTACCCATACAAGTGAAACCAAAATTGCCTGATAAACATTTTTACTGCCTGTGATGCACTCTGATATTTTCAATTCTACCCTATTTCATTAAAAAAGAGTTGGCAGCAGCAGACCTAGTAAGTTTATTTCATGACCCATTAATGGATATTGAACTGCAATTTGAAAAACACTCACATAGACATTTCTCCATATCTTCAAAATCATCATTTGTTATGGCAGTATATGCCACCAAGTAAAAACATCCCATTCTTTTATTGGACATTCTTTCATTGGACATTACCTCCAAATAACGGTAAGGCAAACATCTTTACATACATAACTCTGTCCTTCTGAATTCTTTAAGATAAATTCACACAAGTGGAAATATTGGGTCAAAAAGGATGAGACCAGAATTGAAGCTCTTTATTTTCAGACCAGTTCTCTCTTCATTGGAGCCTGTGTTTCTGTGTGTGAATAACAACCCGACTCAGTGTTTGGGGACAAAGGTGTTTTCAGATCTATGTTCTCTTTTTGATAGAGTCATCGAATGATGGAGCTGGAGGAGACCTGAGATATCATCTCACCTGCCCGCCTGACTGAGGCCCACAGAGGAAAAGTGTAGTAAATTCCGTCTGAGCAGTAAACAGGCTGTTGAGCAGTTGTTTAGTGCAGTTACCTTAACACCCAGCACAGGAAAAACTTACTCAAGAACATTATCCATCAACTGTCAATCAGCAGCATTTATTGTCAGAACACTTCCCAGCATTGGTTCCAATCCCAGAAAAACCAGATTCTCTGCTACCCAATTATCACAGGCATGGGCCAGGGGAGTGAGGAAAGGAGAAAAAACACTGTGTTCTTTTAGAAAAGACTTCTACATTTGTTTGGCACTAAGAAAAAGCCATGGATATTTGGGTGTGCATCAGGTCAGTTCCTTGTGTCTCTCCCTCACTCTTCTATGAAATAAAGGGCAAGCTGTTGTCCTTCTGCCTGAAGAGCCTTGAATTTTTCAAACCAAACCTTGTCCCCTGGTTCTCATAATGGGACTAATACTTGAAATGGTGCTGGAATGAGAGCCTGTGTGGGTTGTAGTAAAAGGGGAGGCTTTTGGAGTGAGACTGACCTGGATTCCAATCCCAGCTCTGCCACTTAGCAGCAGTGTGATTGGGGGCAAAGTGCATAATTAAGTTCGCTAAGCCTCGGTTTTTGTATCTATAAAACAAGCTGGTCATGCCAGGCTTGCACATTTTTTGTGAGAATTGCTAAGTGGTCAACGCTGTGGCTAGTGAGTGACCAAGAGAGACTCAGCAGGACTGATGCTGCCAATTTTTCATTGTAGGGTTTCGCTTAGCAATTGTTGCTATTCGTATTTTTGGTTATTGTATTGATACTGGTTTCTATCAGCTTTGACACTATTGTCAAGTATTTGTTGTTAGGAGTTAGGAGCAAATACTTGGGTTGTTTTCTGCTATCAAGGGTGCATAGTTCACTGCATAAGGCAGTCCCCAACATACACAAGTGTCTCTCCCTAGAGAGGAGATGCCCTCTTCACCTTTACTTGTCCTTCCTGCTGAGACCAGCAATCATAGGTTTCATGTGCCCAAACATTATGGACAGTGCTGCCCCCCACAGTATTAGGGAAGCTGAAAGAGCCCCAGGGAGCTTTCTGAGGCCTTTCATCCCCCTGGTACATACAAAGACCAGCTTTGATTTCTGTGGGGGCTATTGGCTGAGCCTACTGCTGCTTGGCCTGGCTTTGTGCTGGAAATTCTGCTCACACACAGATGGATTACTGTGGGCTGCCTGTCTGTCTGTCTGTTTTCTAGTGAACTGTGATTCTGAACGGTCTACTTGGGAGTTTTAGAGCAAAGTATTTAAGGAAAATAATAATAGAGCATTGCATTGACAGACTGGAGAACTGGGTTCATTCTTGGCTAGGCCAGGTTCTCACTTGACCTTGGCCAGGTCAAGCCTCCCCTTCGGCTCTTAATTTCCTCATCTGTGAAATGGGCACAGAGATGAGAACTAGACAGTTTATACACCCTGGGTTCTGTTTTTAATGGCCTTGTTATTTGCAAAGTGCCCAGACATAAGGACAGTCTTGTTGGCTATAAGGTAAACATATAAAATAAGAACCAATCATTATCTTCAAGATATCTTCAATGTAGTTAGACAGACTGACAACATGAAATAGTGAATACCAGACATCACATAATTAAATACCAGCTGTCTGGTACTTACTGTTGATGAATTAGGAGCTCAGAAAAAAAGAGAACACTATGGGTACTTGGGCCAGCTTTGTCAAGGCTATGGGTCCAGGAGGATAAATGAGCTTGGATTCAGTAAAGATGGGGGAGAAAGAACCCCAGGTGGGAACCCAAGGGGCTTCTTGAGCCTACAGGGGACACCTTTTTAAACTTTGTGTAAAAGCACTGTATAGGCTACTAGCAGCCCTGACTTATTTGTCATGGAGACCCTTGGGTCAATTCTTCTATCTCTTTTACCATCCTGGGCTTGTCTGACCTGTGGGGCTCAGACCTGGGCCCCCACTGCTGCCCTGAGGCCACCCTTTCAGAGTAGGGGTGGGGGAAGAGTGGAATTGTTCACTGTCAGAAACATTTCAGGCAGGAAATGAAGAATTTCGTAGGTGGTTAAAAATACAGTGGAGGCTGATTTATGTTCAAATTTTGTTCCAGGGCAGTAGATTATAGCCCAAGTTCTGAGGCAAAGGCAGTGTCTTTATGGCCTGCTTGGATCAGTTTTATATCTTAGGAATTTTTATGTTTCAGCTTAGCCAAGATGCTCAAACTTTTTGTCCCATACTTCATTGGGGAACTCATGTACTACTCCTTGCGCCCAACCTCATTTTACCATAAAAAGAAAAGAAAATGGAAGGGATGAAAGGGATGTTTTTGCTTGCTATTTAATTGGTATCCAGTTTTTAGCTGAATTAAATCAAATCATAAATAGAGGATGAATCCACATGGGACCCTGAAGTAGATGTCAGATGACATCGTGAAAACAAAAGGACAGAGATCTAAATATTGTTAAATAGGCATATTCATAATATCTAGTTATCCATAATATTTTTTTGATGAAAAGAAATTTCTATTAGACATTATTGCCAAGATAACCTATATGGCCTTTCCCAGCAGGCCATGTGTTTACCTTACGGCTACAGTACCTTTTGTAACTGATCATGCTTCCCACGTTTTTATTCATGAGGAATCTTAGACCTCAGCTGGTTCGGGAATTTTGTGCATAGATTTCCATGTGTTAGCATTCTCTCTGGCTTTATTTTATTTTTCTGCCCTTGTTTTCCCTTTGCTCTATCACTTTGTCTATTTTTGTCCCACTTTGTATTGTGTACATTTTGGTGAACTACCTCAAATCCTTTTTTGGAACACGAAGGAGCATAAATAAATCAATAAATACATTCTATGTTTGTAAATATCGCACTTTGTTCCTTCTAGAGCAGTTTTTGTATACATTAGCTCTGCGGGTTCTCAGCTCTGTAAGGAAAGTTGGGCAAGCTCAATCCCCCCATTTTGCAGACAAGGAAGCTGAGGTACATCCAAGAATGAAGTACCTTGCAGAAGAGGACACACCCCTCCATCTATATATACCACATGAACCTCTCTGAAGAAGGAGACAATCTAATAGCTTCTTTGGTGACTTTTTATTAGTAGAAGGAGGAAACCAAGGTTGGGGTCACCAGTTGGAAAGGACACAAATTAGAGTGACCACTGGCTTCAGAGATTCCCCCAGAGTTCATACCTGTGTTGCCAACTCCACTCACCCACCCTTTTCTGATAACAAACCCATTCCCATTGGTCACATGGATAGGTGGCATGCGATACAAGCTGGGCAGCCAATCACAGAACTACGTGCTCTTGGCCATAATGATTTGTTCAGATGGCAGGACAAATGATCTGACATGGGCCAATAGAAGTTCTTTATTAAGATTTTTAATCTCTAGCCGGGAAATGAAATCCCATCTCAGCTCTGGTTATAGAACTATTGAGATGTGATTCTAGAACCTCTGAAAGCTATGCTCCCTTCTATGAGGAGATGCTCCTGTGGGATATGAAGTAAGGCAGGCAGCATGCATTGGGCAGCAGCTGTGACAGCTGGTGAGAGAAAGTGCCCTGTGGATGTTTGGAGCTCAAGTTCCAGGTGTCTCGTTCTTGCCCCTCCCAAGATGGAGACCAAAACGAAAATCCTCTTTTTTGAGTCAGTTAGTTTGACCTGGGTTTCTCCCACTGACAGGCTGGAGATGTCTCAATTTATGTAGTGTTTAGACTGAATTTTTTTTTTCAGAGGTAATAAACCTTGAAATTCTGCTGCTTTGGAGTCAAAAGTTTGGTTTTGTAGGCCTACGGTTCTGCAACCTCAATGTTTAGCTTATCCAAGGGAGATTAGGTCCTGGGAAGTAATAATAATAACTATCACCACATTGTCACGTGTCTGTCTATAGCTGGGCCATAAACAAAGGCAGTAGAGCTTAGTGGTTCAGAAGGTGGCACCTTGCTCTGTTGCTCATCAACTGTGTGATATTAGGCAAGTTACTTAACCTCTGAGCCTCAATTTCCTCATCTGTAAAACAGGTATATCGTAAAATTCTTGACAGGATTATAAAAAATAAAAATCCTAGTTAACGCACCATAAATGTAGTTCAACTATTTAGGTTAATTTTATACTTAACAACCTTCAAGCTCTGCTACAGATGAGGCAGAATAAATATGCTCATATATGTTTGGCCAATGGAGATTCTGATGTTGAGGGTAGGTTAGTGACCTACCCAGGTCACATAATAAGTGAAACAGTCTAGAGTCCAGATATTGGAGTCAAATCCAAGGTCCAATCTCCTTTGGACCATGTTTACTAAATGGCTCTCTGCTGGCTATAGTTAGGAAGACAATTAACAGCTTATAAAGGGCACTATCCTTCCAGGGACAGAGTTTATTAGAGAAGCCAGATTCTATCCAGGAACCTGTTTGGTGGGGACAGAGAATTGGCTGCTTAAATTGGCTTTCCTGGGCACCTCCTGCCAATGTCTGTCTACTCCCTCCCCTCTCTTTTTCCTCACTGTCAGCTCCCAACACCCACATATCTCACATACAAGATATTCTAGAAAACAATCAGAATCAGAAGATAACATAGAGATCACTCGAGTCTACTCACTTATTCAATAAACATTTGTTACACATCTACTATGTGCCAGGCATAGTAGATTTAATAAGTGAATAAGACATAGATTAACTCTCATTTTATAAATGAGAAAACTGAGTCCCAGGAAGGAAAATAGCTTCTCTAAGGTCTACAGTGAATTAGTAACTTTGTTAGACACCTTCTAGAGATATCTGCCTAGCTCACAATGGCTTCTCTTTCCTGAGGTTTATGTGATCTCACCTTCCTCATTACAGCTGATTGGACTGGAGGGAAACATCTGGCTGAAGCTGAGCCAATCAGATTTTATCTCTTAGGAATGTGACCCTGGAAAGAGATGCTGGTCTTAGACCAAAGAGAAAGGTGCAGAATGAATGCAAGGTCTTATCAATGGTCCAGTTCTTAATTCAATCCCTGGGTGTGCCACCAGCACCATCTATCCCTTATAGTACAGCTTTCCTCTTCATTTTTGGAATTCTGAAGTTATTAATGTTTTTTTTCTTCTTGTAACAAAAATAACCCAAGCTAAGACTGTGTCTGAACTTGGATTAAAACCCAAGTCTCCCAGCTCCAGACCTATTTTCTTTCCATCACACTGACTGGCAGCAGAGGTGCCCTTCTCAAAGGATCTCTGACCTTTGGATATGACCTTGGATATACCAAAGGAAACCATGCTACCCAGAAGGGTTCTCAGTGCTTCTGGGAAGGAATCTTTGGGAGGTGCCAAGTTCCTTGATCTCTAAAGTAATTGCCTTGAGTTGTGTGTGTGTGTGTGTGTGTGTGTGTGTGTGTGTGTGTGTGGTGATGATGATGATGATGATGATAATGATGATGATGATTTCCAGAGGAGCAGCAGAGAATGATGATTAAAGTTCAGGGCCAAAGCCAGAATGCCTGACTTTAAACCAGTCCAGGTCCTCCACTCCCCAGCTGTGTTCCCTGGGCAAGTTGCTTTTCTCTGTTTCCTTCTCTGATATTTACCCACATAGGGTTGTTGCAAGGCTCCAAATATGCATGAAATGCTAAAAAAGTGTACAACAAATGCTAGCTATTTATTATTACCTGCTTTTTTTCAAGATTGCATTTACCCACAAAACATTCCCAGACCCTTAGAGCTTAGCTTTCACTCACTACTCCAGCTACTGCTAATCTCCTGAGATCCACCTTGGTCTGATCATATTTTTCACATAAGAGCAAGTAACATTCAAAACCCAAGTCAGACACCCACATGAAAAGCAACCAGTTTCTGACCTTTCACACACATCTGTGTATGTATTGTATGCATGATGAGTTAGTTTTCTCAGCTTGTACACTCTCCTAGCACAGGAACTGACTAGCTTGATTAAACATTTTCACCAAACCTTCATTCAACAATTATTTACTAAGTGCACACTATGTTCTGAGTTCTATACTGGAGCTGGGGGACAGGGGATCTCTGTTTGGTGATAAAGTTAAAGATAAATATAATGCCATATTACTAGCTCTGCTCTAAGAGGAGGCAAGCATAAGGAGCTATGGACACACTGAGAATGTGAATCTAGTTCAGACTGGGGAGTTAGAGGAGGCTCAGAGAAAAGGAAAGATGAGTAAGAGTTAGGCAATGTAATTTCACACCTATCATATCATCAGACATCTGACAAAATCAAGTGTTGACAAGGATGCGGAGCCATGGAAACTCTGATACACTACCAGTGAAGTGTAGATTGGTACAAAATTTTGGAAAACAAATCAGCATTAACTAGAAAAGTTGAAGATGTCCTGATGCACCAGTTGACATATTACAAGCATGTAGTTTGTTGCAACATCAAAGAATTGTAAACAACTTAAATGTCCGTTGTATTAGTTACTACTGTGATAATGCTGTGTAACAAGTAATCTTAAAACATCTCAGTGATTTACAGTAACAAACATTTACTTCTTGCTCACAGAATTTCAAGTTAGCCGAAATGATTCTGCTCAGGTTTGCTCTGCTCCATGTATCTCTCATCTGGGGACTCAGGCTGAAGAGACAAGAGCTTTTTGAGAGCATGTTCTCAAGGTGAATGGCAGTACTGCAAGAGGCCGAGTGAAACCATACAAGTACATTTAAAACTTCTGTTTGCATGTATCACATTCTCTAGCATTCTGTTGGTTAAATTCCATTAGTCCAAACCCAAAGTTAATGGGGCAGGGATATATTCTCTATCTGCTCTATGTGGGTATGAATGTATAGTTCTATATAGTTGTGGAGTAAAGAGTTGGGAACAATAATTCAATCACCTATATACATCAATAGAAGAATGGGTCAATAAATTATGATGTAGTCATACAATTAAATACCATATAGCAATGATGGTCTAAAACGGGAATCAGCAAACTATGATCCACAGGGCAAATCCAGCCTGCTGCCTGTTTTGTAATTAAGGTTGTATCGCACCACAGCCACATTCACTTATTTACAAATAGTTTATGTCTGCTTTCACACTATAATGGCAGAATTGAGTGGTTGCAATAGACTGTTGGACCCAGAAAGTTCCAAATATTTACTATCTTCCCTTTCCAGAAAAGTTTGCTGACCTCTAATCTAGAGCTACACACATCAACCTCAATAAATCTTACAAAGATAATATGTATAAAAAAACAAGTTGCAGAGGAATGTAAACCATATGATACCATTTCCCTAAAGTTTTGAAACATTCAAAATATTCAAAACAATACAATACGTTGCTTAACTATCCAAACCTATGCTGTAAAAATAGTAAACATCAAAAGCAGAATGGTGATTATCCTAATAATTGGGGAAATGGATGTGACTGGGGACAGGTGCCAGGGGCCTTCTACTGAATTGGTAATGTTTTCTTTCTTAAGCTAAGTGATGGTGGTAGTACAAAGATATTAATTACATTATTATTCATAAATTTTATATAGGTCCTAAATAATTCATAATAGAAAAAACGTGAGTTTGGGAAACACAGAAGATGGGTGAAGGATGTTCCAGATCCAGGAGCCAGGACGCAAAGATGACAACATGAGAAAGACTAGAATGAGTGAAGTATGAAATGCATGAGGAAAGAGGAAATATGCACGGAGAGGAGGCTAGGAAGACAAGTGGGGTCTCTAGATTATTCTAAGGAGTTCGATTTCTTACCAAGGCGGAGAGGAGCTCTTGGGCAGTTCTGAGCTTAAACGGGACCGTGATCAGGTCTGTGTTTTAGAAGCGTTAGTCTGGTTGCAGTGTGGAGGATGGCGAGGGGCCGAGCTGCAACACAGGGCTGTGACTGAGCACCTCCTTACACTTTGTGCCCTAGGTGCTTTGCTCACCTCACTCTACTCCCAATCTTGGTTTGGAAGAGAGTGAAACTGGATGCAAGGACCAAGTTAAAAGGCTCTGGCAATGGTTTGAGCCTGAGCCAAAGCAGTAGGGATGGAAAGGAAGTGACATTTCGAAGAGCTATAAAGGAGGTGATTTAAAAAGTGATATGGAGAGTGAGGGGGAGAGTTCAGGAAGCCACCCACTTTCTGCTTTGGACCAGTGGGTGGTGCTGCCATTTACTGGGACAGAAAAGCCAAACAGAGTGGCCGATTTGAGAGGAACAATGCTGAGTTCAGTGGAATAGTAGCCCTGAGGGCTAGGCTCCAGGGCGTAGCTGGGGATCATAGATGGGGTGATAAGGCAGGTGAGTGGTTGAGAGACCTTGAAGGCTTTTGTTTTCTTTGTGCTTCAGAAGGAGAGCAGTGGGGATTGGGATGGGCATGGCAGACACTGTCTATCGTATACTCCACAACATTCTTCCTCCCTTGCTAGAAGAGCCCCAGTTTTCTCCAGGAGTCAATATGTTCTGCCCCAAGATAAATCATAATTGGTACAAGTCAATTATGACTATCTATCCTCCTCTCCCACTGATTGGCTTAGGAGTAGACATGTGATCCCTCCTGTTCTGGCCAATGAGACATAATGGATAGTCTGCTGTGTCTTCTGGGAAACTGTTTTCCTCTATGGTAAGACATACGTGGGGAGAAAGTCTTCCTGTCTTCTCACCTTACACATACATTTTTCTTTGCCTGACCCCTTCATTTCTACTTGGGAAGCTGTTGGAGAGGGGTGTGAGACTTGGAACTGCAGCAGCCATCTTGTCATATGAGGAGATACATTGAGGATGGCATCTTTGATGACATCTGTGAACTTTTAAACTATCTTTGGGACGCAGTACCATCAGACACTTGTCCAGTACAAATATATGTCCTTATGATTTGAGCCACTGCCAGTTGGTTTTTCTATTACTTGCAGCCAAATGCAACATAATTGGTACAGGGGATTTTAAATTTTGAAATAGTTGAAGTATGTTTTGAAGGAGGGAAACCAAACATGGTATGGAGGGTCTCGTTGAAGATGAAGATCTTAATCATAACTTGTAAGGCCCTCCACACTGGATCCCCCACTAACTCTCTGAAATCACCTTTAATTACTTCTCACTTGCTCACTCCAGCCCAGCTACACTGGCCTTTAGCTATTCCTCAAACATGCCAGGCACACTCCCACCCCAGGGAGTACCTGCTAGTCCTACTGCCTGGTATGCGTTCTCTCCAGATATGTGCATGGTTCCCTCTCTTACTTCCTGCTGGTCCCTCTTCTTGATGAGATTCTCTCTGGCTATTCTCTTCAAATTGAACTCCCCTTATTCTCCTTCCTTTTCCTGCATAGCACTTGCTATATATTTTGCTTATTTATTATGTTTATTGTTTCTCTCCACCAGAATGTATGTCCATTTCATTCACTGTTGTACATACCCTCAGCACCTAGAAAAGTGGATATAAAAAGTGGATGTTCAATAAATATTTGTTGACTGACTGAATGAATGAATTTATTTGTAGGAACTCCAGGACTGACAGGAAGGTATCATTTTCTCTTGCTGACCTCAGCAGCCTGAAGAATAAAAGCAAATGGCTGGACTGGTTCAGGAATGGGGCTTTGCTCAGAGTGTGTAGGAGACAGACAGGGTCAAGGGCTTGGAAGGGCTTCTCTGGTGTGATGTTTGAGAGCTTGGACTCCAAAGACTGTATCTGGCCCTTCCTGCCAGCTTGCCCAGCACACAGCAAACTCCCTGCCCTGCCTCCTCCTGGGTGATGTTTCTATTCCAGGCTCTGCCTTCTACCTGGGCGACTCTTCTCACCTGGAATTCTGGCCTCTCCAGCACTATTGAGCCACATTCCCTGTCTCCTCTGGCCCAATTTCCCCTTTTCAGAATTCCTGTACACTGAAGTTTTTTCCCTTCAAGAATTCGCCAGTTATTCCCTGTCTTTGTTTGATCTTCAGCCCAGCTGCTAGCCTCCGTCTTCTCGCATGCTCTAGGGCAGCCCACAAGCCTGGGCTAAGGAGACACTCGGTAAATTCTTAGGGAAAGGTCTTGTTATTTCAACAAGACACATTTAGAGATGAGTATTCCTTCTGGGTATTCCATAAAATGGCACTTGCCTACCATCCTCCGTTTCTTCTGGTGAGGAACATATGCTTTCACACGTGTTGTCACATTTAGTCTTCCAAGATCCCCACAGAGTAGGTGCTATTATTGCCACTTTCCAGATGAGGACACTGTGGCCCAGAGAAATGCAGGAAGCTGCCTAGAGCTACAGTTAGACAGATGAGCAGAGCTGAGCCTGAGGGGTTCTGAGTTTTCTCAGAGATGAGGGAGAGAGAACTTCCTTTCCCCTCCTTCTCTCATTCAGAGCCATGAACATCAGAACCCCTGCTCCAAATAACCTTTGCTTATTTTGCAAATAACCTTTGCTTATTTTGCAGTAAGCAAAGGCACAGGAGCTCTTCCTAACTGACTGGCTGAAGGCACCAGCATTTTCATCTATGGCCATGTCTCGTTGAAGTTGTAAGGACTCAGGGAGCGAGCTCTTCCCTCTTCTCACCTCCGTGGTGGGTGCCAGCTCAGGCCTGGATCTAGTCAGATCGCTGCTTAGCTACCCACACTGCTCTGCCTTGGGGAAAGCTCAGACCTCTTCTTCTGACTTCTTCCACTTGTGCCTGGATTCCCTCCACCACCCCGCCACAGCTCCCTCCTCCAGCCTCTGCCAGTTTCTCATCACTCCCCTAGGGTTGTGTGAAAAACACAGCTGGGTTGTGGTTTTCTCCCAGGGCCTGGGGTCAAGGAGCCCTGTGCATAGAGGCAAGGCCTTTCCAGAACAGCAGCCACTTCCGGCCACTTCCGGTGCTGCGCTGGAAACCTCCTTTTTGTCCCTCCAGATCCTCACCCCACCTTTCAACACCTTTCAGCACACTGCTCTCTGCTCCCAGGAATGTGATGTTCAACACCCTGTTCTCTGGCCTGGAAGGCTGCCATCTCTGGAGGGCTCCATTGGGTTGGGATGTGGAAAAGGAGAGGAGAGAGGAAAGGGGATTTCTTACCCCTGCTCCCTCCCTGTGAGGTCATCAGGGCTTGTCCTTCTACCCACAGTGAGCCACAGTCAGGCAGCCCTCTCCACACTGCTACTCTCTTTGCAGGCTTCCCACTCTCACTAACCCTGAGGTGCTCTAGTCCCCCTTAAACTCTGCCCACACCTATGTTAACAAACTATTAAAGTCTCCTCAGGTTATCCAGGGTGAAGCTGTCATCTCACTGCTCTCAGGTCCTGAACAAATCAAGTACTGGCCACTTGAGAGAGAGCTGATTTCCCCAGTAAATGGGGACTGAGTGAGCTGCCTGCCTGGGTGAGCAAGAGGACCCTGCCACCACTCTCTGGGATGGGTAACCCCTGGTGAGCCACAAGTGGGAGTTCGGTCAACTCCATGTCCCCTCCTAACGCAGACTCTCTAAATGCTGGCTGCTTCCAAGCTTGGAGGGGAAAGCAAATGCTGAAAACTGCTTCATTCGCATATCTCCCAGGAAGAGGAAGACTGCCCTGATGGGTCCAGGTTCCAGGATCACCTAGTGAACCACGAATGGGCACCATATCATGCAATATAGTGATCTACAAATATTTTGATCACACACCCCTGCAGATAAAATGTTTTTGAAGATGTGCTTTTGTATTAGTCAGGGTCCCAGCAGGAAACAGCTTTCACATTTAAATTAAGGTAATCCAAGGAGGCTTATTTACAAAGGATTCTTTATAAAGGTGTGGGTATAGAGGAGCTACAAGGGATAGTGACTGCAGTTAGCAAAGCTGTGACCAGCCCTTGGTCCACAGGGGGAGGGGAGAGAATGGTTACCAGAATTTGGAGATAGAGAGCCAATCTGTGGGGGACTTCTCAGTAAGGGACCCAGCCACTTGAGGTGGCCTTGCAGGGAGGGAGCCATAGGAATACATTCCCTGACTATTTTTCCCCTCCAAGCCCTTCCACTAGCCAAATCTTGCCTTAAATCTCAGGGCAGGGGGGCTCAGAGCAGGGCGGGGGAGGGACAAGTGAGCCTGAAGGATATGCTGGAGTTTTCAGCTCCTATTCCCCAGCAAATGTATGTTTATGTATTAATAAATTCTAAACATGCACAACTAACTGTGTTAACATATTATGTATATTATAAAGTTTACACAAAGAGGAAATCGAAAAGGATGGTATAAAATAGAGTGGCACCCCATAGATTATGTCATGCCCCCTTGGGGTTAAGGCTTCCTGCTCTATCTGATGAAGACTGTTAAAGGCCAATATGCCTGAAGGAACGTTCTGGTGATAGAATGTTCTGGTATTATCTTGACCTGTGTGGTGATTGTATGCACTCACACATATATAAAAACTGATTAAGCTGTACACTTAAGATTAGTACATTTGACTGTATGTAAATCACACACACATCTGGGCCTAGTGGATTCCCATTTTTCTTCCATTGTTCACCCAGGTGGCTGGAGCAGCCTGTTGTTTCAGAGCTACTTCTCTCCCTTTCTTCTCATCTCACTTTGATCTCTGGGTTCCCTACCACAGACATAGCCACCTGGGGTACCTTCCTCCCCAAGGAAGTCCAGCCAGCCGCCTTGTTCTCTCAGATTAATGAATCACTCTCATATAGCTTTTACTACTCGCTGGGAGCTGCTTTAAGCACTTAATGTGCATTAACTCATTTAATCCCCATAACAAATCCGTGAGTATTGGCACTATTTCTACCTTCATTTTACAGGTGAGGAAAATGAGGCAGAGAGGAGAAGAGAGACTCATCAAAGGCCATACAACTAGTAAGAGCTAGGATTTGCCCCAGGATCTGTGCTCTGACCCACAGCTATGCCACTTCCTTTGGCTTCAGGAAGCCTTGGGCCTATCCCCAAATGGTGGAAACTTCACGAGTTTTGACATTCTTCTGTGCGCCAACAGTGGGTCATCAGAGGTTTTTCAGCATGTGCCTTTCATGATCAGAATTCTCCAAGTGTCTGGGGTGTTTGCGGCTGACATCTTCCCTCCCTTCTGAAGAGTGTTCACTGAGAGCTGTAACAACTTGACAAGACCCTTCCCAACGGCCGCAGAAGAAATGGCGGACCCAGATTCATTAGCAACAGAGCCATGGGCAGCCAGAAAGGGCAGTACTTACAAGGCCAGCTTCTCTGACTGCAGGCACCTTTAGTGCCCACACCAGAGAATGCTGCCAACACGGTTCTCGAGATGGCCTCTTGTCAGAAGGCCCTGGGCAGACCAAACTCTGTCTCCTCACAAGACAGGTCATTTCCACCCCCCAGCTTCCAAGCCTTTACTGGAGCTGTTCTTTTGTCCCTTAACTCTGTTGGCATTGAAGTCTGGACGGCCTGACAGCCCTGGCAGACAGCCCAGAGGCCAGCGCCCCAGGCAGATACTCTCTCTGCCTTATTATTTAGCCTTAGCGGCCTTGTTGCGATTGGGTGGCATTTGTAAGCACAAAAGAGAAGGTGTGGGTATTCAGGAGGCCCTTTCAGAAAAGGCCTCCTGGCTGAAGAGTCTCCTGAGGTCTACTTGAGTTTATTTTCAGCGATCCAGGCATTTCTGTTTGCATCTAGACCCTGGACCCTGAGCACTGCAGGGCGGGCCTCTGCTTTCCTGGAGAGAAGAGGCTGGCACAGAGATTTCTGCCAGGGCCTCCCTGCCTGGAGGATTTGGTGGTGGCTGCCCAGAGCTAGAGTTATGGTCTCCCTCAGGCCCACATGCCCTATTTGCCCATTCTCTCACAAGTGGAGTGAGACAATGGGCAAGTAGAGAACAGTTCCCTGCCATAGGCACCTGATTCTCACTAGGTGCCAGGCCAGCCCTTCGCCTGTATATTAGTGCTGCCCTTTGTAGGCCCCACTGGGAAGTGAACAGAAACAGCTATTCTGCTGCTGTGTGCAACTGCAAGTCAGCAATAAAGGGCCAACTCCCTTAATTGGTGCTTTGTGTGATTCGGGGTTTCTTTGTCACCCACATCATCATTGGTAGTACTCAGATCAAAGCTTCTTCCAACAGTGCACCAAGCCCTGCTCTCAGCAGGAAACAGCAGACTGTGGAGCAAGTGAGGATGACAAATGATGCTCAGAGTGGAAAGGTCTTTTCCTCTACAATAGCCTCCATCCCTTTGCTGCTCCTTGCTCACCCTGCCCCCAACCTTGTTTCTAGTCTTGGGAGAAACAGGGGCTTTGAAAATTCTACCCAGAAAGGATGCCCTGGTTCCCAACATGCCCTGTGGCCGTCTGTTGTTGATTTGAAATCTGTTTGCCCGGGAGTCCCAGTTCGGCTCAGTAGACAGCAGTATTTGCTTATTAATTTGTTTATTGATTTACTGGGCTGTACTTGGGGCTTCTCCCGGGAAGAACTCCAGACAAGCAGGTCGCCTGGCATCCAGCCATCAATCAGACTCAAGTTTGGGCTCAAGATGCCACAAGGCTTGGAGTGGGCAGGGCTGAAGCCAGCGCAAAGCCCCGGAAGGACTGCTAGGAAGGGCAGTGAGGGGCTGAAGGACGAAGGCCAGTCAGTGAGAAAGCAGGCCGACTGCAACAGCTCCAGGGACCAAGGCACACTGCATGCTGTTAGAATGGCACCCCCTGCAGTTGTACAATATGGCACTTCTGCTTTGGCTCTCTCCTGGTGGAGAGGTTATTACGGACCTGTGGCCAGAGTGAGGGAAGGACACATCTCCATTTCAGGAGAGAGGTTCTTCTCCCGCTCAGCGGTATTTAAGAGGCCTCCTTCCCGAGGCAGAGGATAGAGGAGATCCGTCCCAGGTCTTAGGTGCCCCAGGGTACTCAGATTCATGTCTCAGCACGGCTTTCCAAACGTGCCAGGAATGAGTAAGGACAAGGGTGTTTCTAGCAATGATTTTCTCAGCTCTTGCATAATAATACTACATTTTAAAAAACCTCTGAGGACGTCTGCTGCTTTGTCGCCTTTTCGAGGCATATGTTGACTACAGATTGTGGTAGCAGGATGAGAGGGGGAGGGGGAGAGGAGTACAGTGAGGGAGGAGGCAGCAGTGTCTGAACAGAATTCTGTCATGGATATAAAGATCCCTGACAGAGAATGTGTAAGAGCAAGGCAACTGTGAGTGTGGGCTTGGGGGTCACACAGACCTGGGGCAGCTCCTGGATCGACCTTTTAAGAACCGGGCAAGCTCAGGCAAGTTACTTACCACCTCTGTGCCTCATCTCATCTCTAAAATGAGGGTGAGAGCATCAACCTCATAGAACTGATGGGAGGGTATAAATGAGCTAATGTAAGAAATGCACTAATGTGTAGATGGTCCATATCTCTCTATCATATATCATCGCCTCTTTGCCTTTCCACTTGGTGTCCCTCAGATAGGAACGTCCTTCAAGCCTTGGCCTGTGAAAGTCCTTCTCATCAGCGTCTGGCTCCACTCATTTTGGAAAATCCTTCTCGGTTCCTCAGGACAAAATTTTTTTCCTTCTCTCTCCAGAGCTCCCCAAACTCTAAGCATAAGTCTCAGTTATAGTACATTCACCTTTCTCTCCCCACTCCCACCATCTTGAAAACTCCTCTCCATTCTTTGGTTTCACATAGGTGTAGGGGTCATTTCCTCCAGGAAGCCTCCTTTTCCCAGCCCCTAGCCCCAGCTCTACCCCTCCCCTGCCATTGGGTTGTGGTTCCTCATCTTCTGTGATTTTTTCCATTATCACCATACTCAGCAGAATTGTTCGGTTTCTTTGTGTGCTTCTCCCAGCTGACCCTAAGCTTATAGCAATAGAGTCAGTGCCAGTTAGGATTGAGAAGGGCTGCAGGGAATAACAAACACCCAAATATTCGTCTCTACCATTTAGAAGTTTTATTTCTTTCTCTCTTGAAAGTCTGGAGTCCAGGGATGAAATGATGGCTCTGTTTCATATAGTCCTCTGGGACCAAGGCTTCTACTATCTTGTTAACTCTGTGATAGGTGGCCTCCCTGACCAAGGTCCCCTCACAGTCCAACTTGGCTGCTCCATTTCCAGCCATTACAACACTTACCAGTCAACTGGGGGAAGAATGCCAACTATCTCTTAAAGAGAGTTCCAGAAGCTATCATTTGACATTTTCCTTTATGCTTCATTGATCAGAATTTACTCACGATACTGTGCCCAGTTGCAAGGAAGGCTTGGAAATGTAGTCTTTATTCTGTTTGGCCATGTGACCAGGCAAAAGTTCTAAGAATGGGGAAGGAAAAAAGAATGAGATGGAGACAACTGGCCTCCTGCACCACTGTGTTGTGCCCTGGCCACCCCATAGCACATTTCCTGGCATGTAGCTAATGCTTAGTGTATGTGGAAACACAGACTTGTAGAGACAGTCACAGGCTGTGTGTTTGCTTTGCCACTAGAGCAGGTGTGTGGCAGCCTCTGATGGTTCTGTGCATTCCCCCTCCGCATTCACTCATTCAGAAATATATGTTGATGCCCCTTATGGGATGGGTGTTATTCTAGGTGCAGGAATAAAGCAGCGACCAAAAGAAACAAAGTCTGCACCCTTCTGAGTGTATGACTCAGTGGCTTCTATAGTGATAGGAATCACCATGCTAAGTTCTTTCTGAAGATTAACTCACTTGAGATGGGTACCCACAGTCTACATGTCCTGGGGGAAAAGAGGGAGCTGTGGTCCCTGTGTGGGATCAAGAAGAGTCTGTGTGCCTCTGACCAGAAGAGGCCTGTGACTAACAGGCCCAGGGCCCTGATGGCTTGGGTCACCTTTGCTTTCTCTTCTTCTTGACCCTCCAACTGTGGTCTATCTTCTCAGCTCCTCTTCACTGACCCTACTTTCCAAGGAGGTTGCTGGGCCTTGAACCTCCCCCCAAACCCCTCAGCTTGTCTTATGACTGACTGCCAGGCCTCAGAAGCAACTCCCCACCTCAGCTGGTAGAGGCCTGAGGGCTCCTTTTGCCCCAGCTCCTGGACTCTGTAGAGTATATTTGTCTTCCCAAACCCTTTCCTAGCTCCGAGGGTGGGGGAGAAAGTACCAAGGTTCTGTAGGAAGGCAAGCAATACCAAAGAAAAGATACTGGACCTAAAATCTCTCCCATCTCCCTACTTTCTTGGCTCTCCCTAGTCTCCCTTTACTGTGCTTCAGGGAACTGGACCAAAGAGAAGGGAGCAAACCTTCCTGGACACTTATTCCAGATGAGAATGCTACATTTTTATGGCAAGGACACTGGGGACCAGAGAGGCCTATTACCTTTGGCCCTGTGTTCCTGGCTAGTCAGTGTCAGGGTGGAGATTGAAACTCTACCCTTTGTGTGCTGGGAAAAAGGGGGCAGAAAATGGGTACTCACTTTGTAGAGAGGCACATCGAGGCCCAGATATTTAGTTAAGCTGTGCCCAGGCCACAGGTTGCACAGTGAGTCAGGAATGGAACGTGGGTCTTAGGGACTCCTGGTCCAGAGCAGGTCCTTCTGACTCCATCTTTGGCCCCACAGGTTTGGTGTCTAAAACCCCAGAAATCTCAAAGCACTCCATTAAAACTGTGGAAGGCCTAGTAATCAGCAAATGCTTAGGCCATGCTGAATGCTGACAAGAATTAGGTGAAGTGCTGGGGGTGTGGGGAGGTGGGGATACAAAAGAAATTAAGATGTTATTCTTATTTGGAGGTGATAGAGGAATGGTTCTATTTAGGTTGAGGAGAGGAATTCTTAGAAATAGGAAACATGCTAACACTCAAACATTTCAATATGTGGTAATGCCCTTGAATGACCCAAGAGCCGGTGTGGACTGAAACAGTTAAGAAAGCTTTATAGTAGAGGAGGGTTTCAGCTGGACAATAAGAAGTTAGTAGAAATTAAACTCATACACAAAGGATAGAGAAATGGCAACAGGACAAGGTGTAACAGCTCGAGTAAAGGCACGGAGACTGTTTTGAGGTGACATGTGCCAGGTATTGTATAAGTGAAGTGGCCTTGTTGGAGAGGAGTGGGCAGTGGTGCTAAAGAGGGGCCAGATAGTAGAGGGCTTTGAAAGAGCAGCTGAGGTATTTGGACTTAATTCTGAAATCCAAGGAAAACAGCTCTTCAGCATGAGTGCCTCCAGTCTCTCTTCTTCATCCATGGGAGATGCCGCTAACCAATCGTTACACTCCCCGCACTGAGCCATGTGGGACCTCAGGGTCTTTTTCAACCCAAAGCTCCAGGCAGTCTCTGCCTACTGCTTTCCATTGAGAGGAAACTTAGTTGCTGTGGGTGATTGGGAGCCACTGTAGGTTCTTGAGCAGAAGAGTGTAAGAATGAATTTGGTATTCTTGGAGCCTCTGTAAATTGCTTGCCATCATCCCAATTAGCTTTGAGTTACAACTGTGGTAGGTTGGGGCAACAGGGCAGTGGAGCATCTGTCTGTCTTCACCCCATAAACCCACCTAGTCCAAGCATGCTCCTCTGGGGAGAGGGCCCAGCTTTTCTCATCATGAAAACTGAGCAGAGAGAGAGAGAGAGAGAGAGAGAGAGAGAGAGGCAGTCACACCACTTAGGTAAGATTGAATTCTGAATGAGGCCCTGGCTGGTTTTCCCCACCACCCACCGCCCTTCCTCCACCCTGCCGCTAAGGGAGAGAGGAGACTAAGTCAGGGCTGGGTGGGTGCCACCAACAACCCAGATTCTAATTTAAAGAGTTTAAATGCACCTTTAAAATGCATAGAGGTCCAAACAAAACTCATCTGTCATGGTTTTCGAGGTGAGAGAGATCCATCTATCCACCACAGATATATATGTGTGTATTTTTTTTTCTTCCCCAAAAGTAAGTATTGATTCTCTATGACTGTAAACAGGCCATAGGAATGCTCTCAGGCATCCTATCCTCTGATTTCAACCATGCAGATATGACTCTGAGATGACATTCCTCCTGTGGTTTTGGTCTGTTTGTCATTGCTGGTGTGTATATGTGTGTGAGTGTGTGTGTGTCTAATGGTTTGCGAGAAACACAGGGACTAGAAAGGTAGGGATAAAGTGAGAATTATTCTGCCTGCCCAGAGCTGCTGTGGATACCGAGTGTAGTGTTTGTCTGTCATGGGTCTTAGAGGCTGGTGGAGGGGGAGGGAGCTCTAGTAGGAAGCTGAAGGTCTCTGCTTTGCAGGCCCTGGACCCCCATCCCACCTTCAGGCTGCAACTTTATCCCTGGCTGGGGAAGCATCTTGATAATCCAGCTCCACAGCAAGCACCAGGCAGTGAGTGCCCCAGGTTTGTGAGCGGCTGAGAGATATGTTTATTTCCTTTTAATGTTGTTCAGGGTTCAATTTACCCAGTGGCATGCTAGTAAATAAATAAGAAAACCAAACCTTGACAGGGGAAAATATGGAGTTTTCCTCCTACATTCCTGAGTAATATCTCAAAACTTTTGTGACTCACGAGGGCCTGCCGTGTTTGGCTAAAGGAAAAAAAAAAGAAGGAAAAGAAAATCATCTCTTTACTTATATATTTGTCAAAAACGTACAGCACGTGGAGGATATTCTATATAATGTGGCCCCATGCACCATCTGTGCTGATGCCAGTTTCCCTGAGGTCTGTGGCTATGTCTGAAGCCAGACAAGTGTAACCTGCATAATTGTGTCTCTGTAAAGGGGCCGTTTGCTATTGCCTAGAACCCATTACCCACCAAATCTTCTGATACTAATCTCCCAGGCCTCCAAAATCTGGGTGTTGAGGGTGGGGAGTTATTGCACAAAAATCATTCAAGTGCTCCAGCTTGGAACACAGCAGTAGTTGAGAAAGGGGAAAAAAAGGCAAATGAAGGAGAAGCTGTTACAGGCAAATGAGGCAGTTGGAGCAGAGACTAGCAAGGTGAGAGTGACAACTCTGCGCTCTGTGATCTGTTTACCTGGAAGACTCTGTTGAGACTCTATGTGCAAGCACTGGTCAAGGCACAAGGAGAGGAGGTAACAGTAACAACAATGTAATCATGATAATAGTAATAAGGGACCATTTACTGAGCAATTATTAGGTGCTGGGTGCTGCGCTGAGCGTATTATTCCAGAGCTGAGTAGCCAAGCTCCTCATTCTCGCAAGTTTGCAGTCTGATGGAGGATAGGGGAGCGGGATCAGCTGCTCATTGGAATTCCTTGGAGAATTCTACTCTGAAGAATAGTTGGGAAGACCACAAATTGAAGAATTTTTAATCAATTTTGAAATTTAGGCTCTGATTGATTTTGGAAACCTGAGCCCTGTTTCTTTGAGAGACTAAGGGCCAAGTTGACTAGGAGCCCTGGTAATTTAGGTTTTTGTGAGAAAGCCCACTAAATTTAGGACAAAGGAGATGGTCAAAGCGGTGATGAGGGAACAGGGCTAGGGAAATATGACAAGAAAAAAAAGACATTAAGGGCACAGAGAAAGGCTGGGGGTGAAGAGAGGAAAGGGGTAGCTTGATTATTGGGGTATGAAGCAAATAAAGCCTATGACATGCAGTTGAAGACTGGAAGACTAAGAATCCCAACCCAGAGCAATTTTTAGAAGAAGGGAGATGAGAGCTCTCAACTGGTTGGATGGGAGCCGGGTTCAGTGGTAACAGGTCTCCTGCATTCTGAAAAGAATCAGTGAAAGCGACTGAGAGTGAAATTGCTCCTCCAGAGGCAGGATAGAGTTTGAATATGTGCCAGAAGGCAAGGGAGGAGGTTGTGGATAGAATCCAAAGAACAGTGGGCGGAGGGAGATGGTGGGGAAATGGCTGTCTCCAGAGGGCTCCAGTCTCAGGCCTGGGTGGAAGATGAACATTGAAAGGAGATGCTGGGAGCTGTCCAGAGCCCCAAGTGCTGAAACGGATTCCTGGAAATAACTCTTTTTGGTCCATAGAAGCTGCGAGCCTCCTACCCAGTGGTTCTCAATGTGTAGTCCCTGGACCAGCAGCATTAGCACCACCTAGTTAGAAAAGCAAATCCCCAGGAACCACTCCAGGTTTAATAAATTAGGTTTGGGACGGTAGGAGGTGGGGAGAGGGTAGAGTCTCTACAGCAGCAATTTTTTTTTACAAGCCCTCCAAGGATTCCGATGCCACTTACTTTGAAAGACCACTGTTCTAACCAATAGCTTTTCCTGTTCCAATCCCAGGTCCCAGTATTTTCCTCCACAGTCAGACTCTACATGCAGCTCGACCATGTCAATTGCCACTCTGCTTTTAAAGCATCCCTTTGTCTCTTTTCTTATCAGTGCTGAGTTCAATGAGGGGAGGGTAATGCCCCACTCAACTATGAATTGTCAGTGCCTGGCATGGCTGGCACACAATAGGTGTGCAGTAAATCTTATTATAAATGAATTGAAGGATGTGTGGATGAATTTTAGAAAGGTAACTAAAGTGACCTTTAAAAATATAAATGAGCCTGGGTCATTCTCTTGCTTTAAACCCTCCAAAAACTCCCAGTGTGTTTAGAATAATATCCAGCTTTTTATCATAGCCTATGAGGGTCTTTGGTCTGGACCCTGTGGCCTCATCACTCTGATTTACCTATTGTTCCCCTTAGCCAGTCTGCTTTCCATCTTCCAAACACCCCAAGTTTATTCCCACCTCCATGGCTGTGCTTTGTATCTGGAGTGTTCTTTGCCCAGATGGTTAAACAACAGACTTCCTCTCACTTCTCAGGGCTCGGCTCACACAACATCTTCTCAAAGAGGCCTTCCCTGACTATCCAGCTAAAGCATCGCCTCTCCCCATTTCATTATCTTGGTTAGTCAGTTGGTTGGTTGGTTGGTTGGCCATTTGGTCAGTTGGTTTGTTGGTTTTCCTCCTCATGGCACTAGTAAAGATTCCAAGGGTGTATTGGGAGGGAATGTCTTCCACTATTTCCATGTGTTCCTCCCAAGTCCCTTTATATCAAAGAAAATCATCATTCATACAGACAATTGACAGTGCCTCAATTTAAAAAATTCTTATATTTATTTAGATTTTAAGTAAAATCAGTGTGTATATGTAGCAAACCCAGCTTCAGAGTGAGCTCTCTTCTAATAATCTTGTTGCCTTTAAATCCCTTTGGATGGGTCTTCTGGAATAGCCATGGACTGAGTCCCTTTAATTCCACCATGGTGGGAGATATAGACTTAGGGTAAAAGGGGCCATATAATCTGGGAGGTTTAATTTTGCAAGAGGGAAATGGGCCACACAGAGGACACAGAGATTTTGGATGAAAACTTCAACACATTCAGAGAAATGAGAGAAGGATGGGTGCTTTGGGACGAGAGTGCAAGTTTCACTATTGTTAATCAGAGAAGGCTTCCTTCATTACTGGGCATTTGTATTGCATTGTGAAGATTTTAAAGAGACAAAGATTACTAAGATAACCATAGTAGTTTTATTCTGTTTATTGCTTGACTCCATGCCAAACATTGTTCTAAAAACTCATATTCATTTAATTCTTGCAGGAACCCTATGAGGTGGATGCTCTCTTCATCCCCATTTTATAGATATGGAAACTGAGGTAAAGAGACTTGAAGTAGCCTCTGCAAGGTATCTAGATAGTAAGAGGTTGAGGCAGGAAATCTAATTTGAGTCTTAACCAACACACTCTTTAATAATGATGTCAGTAGTACTTCAGTTTTTGTACAGTTTCTTAGGCCTGTCCCCATATTCTAGCTGGTTCTGAGCACCCATGAGGTAGCCAGAACAGTCATTTTATCTCCATTTTATAGGCAAGGGTGCTGAAGTTGATGAGGTTAAGTAAACCAACTGAGCTGCCACAAAAAAGAAGAGGCAGAAGTGGACCTCACACCCCTGCCAGCAAGCCTGGCCACCTGCCTGCAAGAAAGCTTTCAGGGTGTTTGTCCTTCAGTCACAGTTAGCAAGCCCTGGCCCAGGCAAGCAGAGGGCATTTGGGAAATGACATTGAAAGCCAGCAGGCAGGCAGCTTTCCTGCTCCTTTCTCCAGCCCACCCTCTCCCAGTCATAAGATATATATAGCGCCAACAGAGAAATGAATCGTGTGTTTGTCTGCAGCCCCTTTCTGCAGATCCATCACGGAGCAGCGCTCGGTGAAGATTTTGCAAACAGCTTGAGATTACTGAATTAATTAGAATAAAATTAATCAAAACACCCACCACAAAGAAACCTGAGCACGTGGAGTGTGACTTGGGTGAGGGAGAAGACACAGTAGAGAGATGGCACCACAGGCTGGACTGGCTGTCCGCCCAGAGCCCACTGGGGCAGGCCGAAAGCCGCTGGGTTGGGACTCTGACTCCTGCCAGCACTCTCACATGCTCCCTAGCCCCCATTTCTGCACACGGGGCCTCGAAAAGGAGAAGATTCTGCCCTTTCTGCCCAGGCTATACATTCTGTAGGTTCTAAAGTTTGAGTCCTACGAGAACATTCAATGAATGGGGGGAGGGGGGAATTCAGGGATAATGCAACAGATTAGAGAGCTAAGTCTCTAAACATCATTACCCCATTTTCCCAGGTTGCATGGTTTTGATTTTATTCACCTGTTTCAGCCCTTATAAGTAGTTTAAAATAGACAACAGGTTAAGAACATGAACCCTGGACCAGAACGACTGGGTTCAAAGCTCAGCTTTATCACTTACTAGCTGTATGATCTTAGTGGCTGTGTAATCTCTCTGAGCCTTAGTTTCCTCATCCGTCAAATGAGGATGATAATAGTACCTCCCTCATGGGGTCTGGTATATAGTAAGTGCTACATTGGTAAAAGCTGTTATTATTATATCTAGCTAGTCAAGAGGCCCTGTTTATTTTTCTTCAACTTGGCTTCACGTTTCCTTTTTCTTCCTGTTGCCACTGTCTCAGTCAGGCCTTCATCACTCCATTCATTCATTCATTCATTCATCCCATAAACATTTATGGAACTCCCACTATGTACCTGCGCCTGAGGATGTAAAGATAAGACCTAGCCACTACCTTTACGGGTTCCCCATCTAACAAAGGGATGTATGCTCCAGGGGCCAGGGAATGCTTCACAGAGAGCTTTCAGCTATAGCTCTCTGAGTATACAAGCCTGGGAAAGGCATTCCAGGCAGGGGAACAGCATGTGCAAAGCATTGCCATGAGAGTTAGTGTCCTAAGACACAAATTTGATCAAGTCATGTCCTGGCTCAAGAACCTGTAATCAGCCTCATTAGCTCACTGTGATCCATGTCATAGTTCACCTAAAGCTTGGATTTCAGGCTTCTCTCCAAATCTGCCTCCCCTTATTTAACCCTGTGCTAGTCAACTGACAGCAATGCCCTTCAGCTGGGGACTGTAAAATAATAGGGTTATCATGGAACTTAAATGATTATGTGTATGTAGCAGTTGCTTTATATATGAGTCCCACACTACCCCCATCCCCCTACTAAGGTATTTGGTCTAGTTCCCTTTGTTTAATTTACACTTGTGCAGGAGACAGCGCCTGCAGGGTTCAGGGCACTGAGCTCTGGCCTAGAGATAAGCAGAACAATTTCTAGTGTTTGCTGGCTTTGCTTCTGAGAAGACCCAGCCACTAGTCCTGCCCCAAACAGATCTTCCCCTCATCTACAGAATGAAAAGTTCCAGAGTTTCCCATTTTCAGGTTATGGGCATTTTCAGGGAAACGGTTCTTTGTGAGACCCTCCCATGCAGGGTGAGACAGCTTAGCATTCCGGTAGGCATTGAATCAACCAGAACTACCCTCTCACATTTCAACTCCTTCCTCCCTTGTTCTGGGGGGCAGAAACCACCTTTCAAAAAGCATTTTTGTGGTCCTTTCGAGCTCTGACCTTCTCTGTCTCTAGTTCCTCAATTATATGTCTCATACTTTTGCTTGTGCACCACCCCCATAGTGCCTAGGGAAATTGGGAGCACATAATAAAGCAGTAAACTGGGAGCTGGTGACAGCCTCCTGGGAGCAGCTACAGGGCAAGCTCTGAAGCCACACTGAGAAATTTCAAATCTGGCCCCGCCACTTACTGGCTGTGTGATGCTGGGGAAATTAATGTCTCTGAGCTCTAATAGTTGGTTCAACAGTGAAATAATTAATGATGGTAAGAACAATCACTTCTTAGAGTTGCTGGGAGGGTTAAATAAGATAGTGAATGTAAAGCACTTAGCACAGGGCTTGGCATGTAATTAAATGCTCGATGTAATGTTTATTGGGTCATCTTGGGCAAAATTGAATCTCTCTCAATTTTCTCATCAAACAAAAATAATAATGTGCCACCTTTCCAGTGTTGTTGTGAGATCCAAGTCAACAAAGCACAGTCATGCCTGGCCTAGTTGGCTCTCAGCAGGGCACAGGACTGGTGGGAGCAGAAGTGATTCACTACCTTTGGAGGTCAGTTTGGCAGCATCTTTCAAATTACAAATGCACAAATCCCTTGTCCCAGCAATTCCATCTTGAGCTATTTTTCCTACAATGTGTGAAATAACATATGTACAAGGTTTGTATTAGCAAAACATTGGAAATAACTCAAAGTATCCATCCATTGGGGAATTGGTTAAATCAATTATGGGACGTAAATACACTGGAATACTAGACAGCTATAAAAAGGAGCGAAGAAGTTCTTTATGTACTCATATAGAAAGATCTCCAAGATATGTTGTTCTGGAGAAAAAAGAACGTGCTGTAATGCCTCTATTTGTGTGCTTGTCTACCTGGAGAATATCTCTGGAAGGACTCATAGTAAATCAACAACAGTGGCTGTTGTGTTTAGGGAGGGCAAGTGAGGTGCAGAGAAGGGAGGAAGGCTTTTGTGACTTTGGAACCATGTGTACATAAAAGCTGTTGATAAGTATAAAACATAAAACGCTAGGAATTGTAATGAGCCCATCTGAAGTGAGGTCCTCTAAGAAGGTATGACTGTGAGGCTGGGCCCCTCCAATCTCAGGCACATAGCCCACTGTTCTTGCCAGCAGCTCACACTTCCAGAGGTGGAGAGAGGGCTCGGCTGGGGGCGAGGAAGCACAGTGCCCTGTTGAGGCAGGTAGTAACTGGATCCACCCCCAGGTCCTTGGGAGGCCATTTTTTCCCCAAAGGTTCCCACATATTTGCACTTAAACTGGGTCTGTGATACAAAGGGCCTGATTGCTCTGCTCAGGTCTATGCCACCCAAGGGCTCCATGGGTATGTGTATAATTGCTAGAGTCCTTAGGTGGCCTCTCAGTGAGAAAGTTTCTCAGGTGGCCCTGGTCCTGTGCCCCTTTTCCATGCCTGGAGCAAAGGAGTTGCCACTGTGGCTCTGAAGGAATGAAGTGTGTGTCCATGAAGCAGGATTCAGCTTCCCAGAGGGGGAAGAGGAAGGCAGATGGAGTCATAGAGCCGGTGAAGTCAGACACACTGGGGTTCACATCCCCACTGGGCCATTTACTTACTGTGCGATCTTGGGCAGGGCACTTAAATCTCTGTAGTCTCAGTTTCCATACCTGTAACATGAAGCAATCACACTCATTTCACAGGATTGTTGCAACAACTGAAGGTGATGTCTGTAAAATGCACTGGCACAGGGTAGTAACTGAAGCAGGATTTGAGTGTAAGGAGTTTATTTGGAGGGTGGTCTTGGGGAGTACTGGGTAAGGGAGACAGAAAAGAGTGTGTTGAAGAGCAGTTACCACTGTGGATCCTTGGCTCGATCCTGCTGGACCTCGGGGAGACTATGGAACAAGTTTCAGAGTTATCTCAATGAGGGACAGTTTGCTGGGGTGTTTCTACACCCACTTCCTACCTTCATCAGTTGAGGGCTGCTCTGGGCACTTAAACTCCTTGCACTTCCAGCCTGTCTGGAACTCGGGGCAAACAGTGGGGTAAGGGGTGAGGGGAGAGGGGGAAGGTGGGTCAAAGAAAATTGTCAGGCAGAGAAACAGGTGCTTGGAGCTGGAAGAAGCCCAAAAGCCACGCAAGGGACTAGCGAATGACAAGGGCATATGGCAAGGCCACCAATATCTCTGTCATAACTGCTTTAGCATGTGCTGGGCACTGTTTTAAGCACTTTATAAAATATTAACTCACTTAATCCTTATTAAAATCCAATGAAGCACAGAAAGGCTAAGTAACTTGCCCAAGTTTATCCAGCTAGAAGGAGGAGGCAGAATTTAAACTGAGGAAGTCTGCTTTATTAGGCCTAAAAGGACCTTAAAGACACTTAGGTCAACCCCTTCATTTTGTGGATGACAAAACTGAAGACCAGAGAGGGGAGGCAATTTGTCCAAGCTAGTGACAGAACTAGAACTTGAAGTCGGATCTTCCATTCCCCTTCTGACTGTCCTCCAACTGCCCTCCATCCACCAGCTTAGCTTTAGCCTTTTCTTCTCTGGGTTACCAGTCTCGGGTGGGGCCAGAGGTAGATGTGGGTGTGTGGAAGGTGGCATTCTGCAGAGCACTGGGTGCTGCAGTGCGGAAGCCAGGGGGCCATTAATCGGCTGGGAAGGCGGGCATGGCAAAATCAGATTATGATCTTTAAGACGCATGCTTTGAATCTCAAAATCAGCAAAGGAATCAGTATCCAGAGGAGGCCTGTGTCGCCTGTCCCCGCTTTTTAACCCCAGGCTGGCATCAAAGAGGAAAAGATGAGCTGGGCTCACTAGGGTGTGAAATTTCCTTTTTGTCTCCTGAGGTGGGGAAGGAGAGATGAGAAATTTTGATGCACCCCATGTGTAATTAAAGGCTCTAGAATTTCTAGAGGATTATGTTGCTCAGAGAGACACAGGGGGCTCTGGCTGGTTTAGCTGGGCCCTGGCTGACGTGCCTCTAGATAGACTAAGGGAGGTAAGGAGGTATGTGTATGTGCATGTGCGTGTGCAAGCACGAGCTTGGACTAAGAGGAAATCACAACTGACAAAACGTAAATTAACTCTTGCAGCTTCACCCATCTAAGAAAAGCGAGAGCAGGGGCTAGCTGCCCTTGCCCAGAGACAAGCTTCTAGAATCTTTATCCTTGAGTTGCCAAAAGGTCCTTGGCCAGACTCTCAGTGGATTGCTGCAGATGTGGCTGGCCCAACAAAGGTGATCATGTCTGCCTAAAATTGTCCCAATTTTAGAACTGAAAGTCCTGCATCCTTGGAATCCTTTCCGTTCTGAACAAATCAAGATGATTGGTTACCTTAGGCATGACCCTTCAGCCCCGACCTCTGCTCAGGCTGGACCAAGAGAAGGCAGCTGTATCAGAAGACTGAGCCTGTCGGAGCTGGATGAGGGCAGGGCCATGGGCAAGTACAGGCCATCTAGCCAGGTGTCCAGATTTGTTTCCAACCCTTGTCGTTGCTCCCTCCTGCCTTTATCTGACTAGTCTCTTAAATCAGGTCATGCTCCTGTCAGAAGCCCTTCCTGCTCTGGGAAGGAAGTCCATGCTTCCTTTGTGGGCCTGTTGAGCCTGGCTGGCAGGGCGGTGTTCCTGGAGAGGAGCCTGGTGTGGGGACAGTGTAGGATAGGGACTGGGGCCAGGCTGTGAGCACTGAGTAACATGAGAAAGTCCCTTTCTTTCCCTGGCCCCAGTTTCAAATGAAGGGGTTGGACTGGAAGATTTCTTTCTTTTTCTTTTTTCTTTTTTTGGGGAAAGATTTATGTTTAAATTATGAAAGTAATGCAATTGTTTGTTGAAAAAATTTAACAGTACAAAAATGAAAGCATGAGAGGTTAAAGCCCCTATCTCCTCCTTATCCCATGGGATAACCACTGTTAACAGTCTTTTTTATCTTCCCAGACATTTCCTATGCATATGCAAGCATGTGAGTATATATAGCCTTTATTTAAAATGTAACACAAATGAGATCGTTCTCTACACGCTATTCTGCAACTTGCTTTTTCTGTTGAACAATATATCCTGGACAGCTTTCCACACACATATAAATCTCCCTCATTCTTGTTGGCTGTGGAATGTTCTGCTGTAAGAATGCACCACAGCTTGTTTAACCAGAACGGTTGGTTTCTAAGGGCCCTTCTGGCTCTCAAGCTCACTTCCAGGCTAAAGAGAAACTAGAAGGTGGAATGGGGTTGGGGAATATCAGCAGATCGTCAGTCCAGAAAAGCCTGGTGTATGTCGCATCTCTTCACTGAGACACGAAAACGATTTGGAGAGGGGTGAGGAGGAAGTGGGAACTCCTGTGTCCAGACAATTAGGCATGGAGCCGGGGAAGGGGCCGGGAGTGGGGCTTCTTGAAGATACACAAAATGGCCCCTCTGGCATCCAGGCGGGGCCACAGACACAAGGTTCTCTGCTAATGCAATGTGGCAGGGCTGCCGAGCCAGATAAGTTTTTCCATTTCTTTGTCTTCCCCGAGAGCTCATGATTATCACCTTCTCGGTCACCAGGAACAGAAACCCAGAAGGACAGCACAGCTCATGCGCTTCCAGCTGGCTCCCATAAAGAAGTTAGAAGGGAGCCTGCAAATACATTTCCTGTTATCATCTCTCCACCCCAGAATGACTTTCCCTGGCGGGCTGCGGGAGGGGAGGGAAGGTGGGCAGCGAGCCTCTCAGGAGGACCTGGGCAGGAATATTAATGCCCGGACAACGACTTCCTAGCGCAGCGGGGAGGAGCGACCACGGCCCCGCGGGGTCCTGGAGGGTCTGGAAGGTGGTTAGAGGGTTGCGGAGCAGTCGGCGGTAGGAAAAGACCCGCCAGCTCGCGGGAGGGGCGGCCCAAGCCCTAATGAAAACGTCGCCGCGCGCCTGGCAGGGCGCCCCCAGCACACAGCCCGGGCCTCCCTCCGCTACCTGGGAGGCCCAACTTGTCCGGCAGTGCGCGCCCAGGGACATCGCTTTACTCCCGGCCCGGCATCCGTCTCGCTGGGTCTAGATAGATAATACAATCTCTCTGCCCACACGCCATTTGCCAGGAGACAGCCTGGGCTTCTGAATTTTTTATGGCCGCACTTAGCTTGGAGGAAATCCAGAGGTCAAAGCCGGCGCAGACGCTCCAGTCACCTTGCCTGTCCGGGCGCGCAGCCTTTTCGAAACGGGCTCACCCATGGGGCCCTAAATTACGGCGATTACACTGCAATTCGCCGCGCGATATTACTTTGATACACTACCTGCTGCAGCCGGGACTGGGAGGCGTGCATTATTTACCAGAGAGGCTGCTCGCTCGGAGCAGCACAGCCACCAGCGCTCCGCGAGGTCCCTCCTGTCCCTGCAGCTCTGCCGCTCACGCTCGCCGGGTGCGGGGTCTTGGAGCGGGAGAGGATGGGAGCAGCCACCCTCTCTCTCCTCAGTGACCCTTTCCTGCCCGCAATATAGGCGGGGAGAGGAACTAGAGTAACAGAAGTGGTAGTGGAGTTGAGATTGGGGGTGGAGGGGTGAGTGAGGTGCTGAGCGCGCACCTCCTTCTGCTCTTAAGGACACTCGCATTCCCTTTAGCTGGCCTACAAGAGCCGGTGTCTGGCACGCCCTGGGAACAAGCCCGAGGGCGCATCCAGGGCTCACAGTTGGCTCCCAACCCCTGGCCAGCTGCTAGCAGCCCGTTAACTAACTCTTTGGCCTAGTTCAGCGATTCGGCCTGCACCACGGATGTCAGAGATGGAGGCAGATCAAACTACCCTTCCCTAGGTGCCTAAAAGCTGAGTCTGCTGCAGCTGAGGCCTGGTTTCAACCGCACTGGGGGCTGGAGGCCAGAGTTGGGCAGCCGACCTGTCTCAGCTTTTCGCATTAAGGCTTGGCATCAGCATCTAGATTGCAGGTTACTTCTGCTTTTATCCAAAGTGGTCCTTAACGGAGATGGATTTCTGATTGAAATCCAGTCAATTGGTACCGAGAGGCTCGCAGAGGGCGCAGCGTGAGCACGATCCTGGGGAAATTGCCCTGGGTCGGGGAGGAGGGACGAGAGGAAGGGACAGGAGCCTCTGGCTCTGCTCCCGGTATTGGTTGGTATCGGTTTGTATGTGTAGGAGTCCTTCGGAGAGACTGTGCTCTGCTCCTCTAGCTTCTGGGGATGGATAGAGGGAAAAATCTCCAGCAGGGACCCCCAGAGGTCGCTGCATGCAGTGTTTGACATCCAGACAGCGTGTGGTTAATGAACCTCAGGAGGAGATCCAATCTATGAGATGGGGCTGTCTGTTTTGGGTGTGAAGGAGAATGGTCTGCAGTGGTCATGGTGGCAGGTCTGTCCAGATGTAGATTAACGGTGAACATCCTCATTCCAGGATTTACCAACAAACAGGGAGAGGTCATTGATTCCTGCAGGACATGTCTTTATAGGGACCATCCTGCCATTGGTGCCCCCAACCTCCTGCAGCATGTCCAAGTTCCCTGTTATCTCCCTCCACTCCTGGATAGCGCCTCCACTTTCAGCCCGGCTTTCTTTTCCCATCAGGGAATCAGGGAGTACCTGAGGAGCCTTGGGAAGGCATCTCTGACCCTCCCCCTCATCTCTCCATGTCATCCTGAGAGTTCATAATGTCAAGGCTCTGGACTCTAGATTGAGCCTGACTTAAAATGCAAATTCTCTTGGGGCCTGAGGTGGGGGTGGGAGGAACAACACTATGAATCTCTACTGCCTTCCAGTGGAGGAGTTAATCAGCCCTTCAGGTTAGCTAGAGGAACTAGGCATGAGGGGCTCCTGGAAGGAAACGCAAGGCGTGAGAGGGCGTAGGATGACAAATGCCAGTGCTTCCCAGTTTCTTGGAAGACAACGTGGCATGAGGGCAGAAACAGATACTGGAGGGTAACACATTCCTCGTATCCCAAAAAAGTCAGGACCTCATTCTGCCTGCTCTTCCTGGGTCAACAAAAAACATATATATCATCTCTGTCCACTTCGGGACTTGCCTGAGATGAACATATATTTTAAAAGGAATCCCAACTGCTGCAGAAGCAGATGGTGCTGTGGGGGCAGCCAAGAGCAGGAGAAAGGGCACTGGCTTGCAAATAGAGAGCCCTGAGACTTTGCCCCATCTCTGCCCTCACTACCTGTGTGACTGTGGACAAGTTACTCCTCTACACTGGCCCAGGTTCCCTTGTGAAGAATGAGTGGGTCCTCTGCAGGGATCTGGGTAAGCCAAGCCTCTATTCCCTGCGGTTGTGAAGACAGAAAACTACCCTGCTCAGCAAGGAAGATTTATTTTCCTATTTGTCTGTTCAGCTGCAGACAGTGGGGTCGTCTTCCAGTCCTGCAGCAGCCTTCGTTGTGTTCATCCTTCTCTGTTGTAGCTGTTTGCCTGACTAATTTATTTAGTGACCTCCCTGGCTGTGGCTGAGTCCCTATGCCCTCCTGCCCATTTTCCTATGGCCTCTCTCTGTGGTTGTCAGAAGGAACAGCCTTAGGTGTGGGGGCCGAGGATACTGAAAAATCTACCATCATTCACTGACTCTTGGGTTTGGACAAGATTTTAAGGGCCACCCAGTCCAGCTGCCACTTGGCACTTCAGGCCCTTCCTCAGAAGCTCCACCACATAGCGAGAGGCTCACTACCTCTCACTGATCTACTCTCTTAGGAATTTTATCCTTTTCTAGAACTGAAGTCCAATCTTCTGTATTATCTCCCCTTAATTCTAGCTCTTCTCATTGGGGGCAGCACATATAAGGAGTGAATTCTGGTGTTTCAGGGCAGTCAACTTGTATATACTCCACACTGTTGTCTAGGGGCTAACCTTGCCCAGTGTCCTCACACCAATGCTTCCAAGTCCCCTCGTGATCTTAGCTCTGACAAGAATTGATTGAGCTTCTAGTCTGTTGGCAGTGCCCCTGATCTTCAGGGAGTGCCCAGTCTGGGAGGTAGTCTTCCTAGGACCAAAAACAATAAATAGCAAAATTATGCAGACATTTGGGACTGTTGGATTTCCAGCTGGCAAGGCTGTCGGTCTAGAAACATTCTCAGAGGTGAGTGAATTTAGTCAAGTCAACCAGGAAAAGGAATTTTCCAGTTCTTTCTGAAACAGCTAACTTGTCCTTTCTCTGAGAGTGTGGGAATCACCGGGTACTCCAAGGGGGGCTGGAGCCTGCTCTGGTGCCCCCACCCTCCACCTGGAGGAAGAAAGAAGTGGGAGAGAACGCTCTTCAGTTTTCCCCTCACACAGCCAGTCTGGGAATAGGGATCAACTAGTTTTCATACACCACAAATATACAGAGTCCAGTAGGCATGTGACTTGGGGAAGCTACCTCAGCATCTCAGACTCCAGCACTCCCATAAATTCTCCTGACTCCTAGAGGATGTTTCTGGAGGAGCCGGCCTTCATGGGCGGAGTGGGCCTCTACATGTAGTCCTCCTCCACCTGCCCCCAGCCCTTAATTTAGTATTAACTCTAAAACTGACTTTGAAATTATGGAGGACCATGTTGTTTCTTTCCTTGGTATCTGTTATGGTCCCCAAGGGGAGGTGAGCTGAGAACTCCAGATACACAAATATGCTGTGGAAAACCCTGAGGATTTGTGGTTCTTGACTAGGAAAAGGAAATTAGCTGTGATAAGCTGCTCTTTCCTCACCGGAAAGCCTCCAATGCAGAGCAGACCCTCAAAGGGGATCCTGGACCACTTCCTCTGCTCTCCCCGCTTCCTGGCCACCTCGCTAGAGACCTGCGTCTTCATGTCCCCTTGCAGTACAATGGCCTCCTACATACCCGGTCCTGTGACATCACTGATGGGGATTATCAATATCCTGCAGGCCTGTGAGGAAGCCACAGGCACACAAAGAAGCTGTTCTGGACTCTCCCTAAGTTATTAGCTTGAATGGTAAGAGGAGCAGTGGTAAGAGGAGCAGATAGGAGTCAATTTTCATTCTCCAAGAATTACTGGAAGGGAGAGGGTTTTTGGAAGTTTCTGTGAGATTAAAGGGATTCATTGGCCCCCAAATAAAAGGATCGGTAGGTATCTGACTTTTCCTTTTTCTTCTCCTGAGGAGAGTCAAGGTCTAAAACCCTGTGACTACTCCAAGCAGCAACTGCAGTAGCTGCACTTAGGCAGAAAATAGACCCTGGCTATGGCTGGGGTGATGAAGGAGCTGATTCTAGCCCTCTGCTGACTAATAAGTTGGCCGACCACAATCTGGCCTCTGGCTTCTAGTGCAAAGAACATAACTCAGTCGTGTGGTAGATGTGACATAAATATTCATTGAACGGAGTAGGTTAGGTTCTCCTGCTAACTTGCTGTGTGACCTCTGGCAAGTCACCTAATCTCTCTGGATTTTTGTATATAAAAGGAGAACATTGGCAAGATGAGGGGGCCATTCTTGGGATGTAGGAATGTTTTATAATTGTGAACCAAACACACTTTCTGCTATGTTCACCAGCCAAAGTGATATGCTGTCTGCCGCAGCCTTACTCATAGATAATGTTATTAAAAGGAAAGTATTATATCCAAGGGGATAATCATGATTTTTCATTACTATTATCCTTGTGATTTAAAACCTTGTCAACAAAATGGATTTCTACCAGTATTGCTCTATCTCTTACTTCTTTAAAATTCACTAAGATATTTTTTCCCTTGCAGAGACAACAGGTGAAGAGTGTGAGCTCGGGAGCCTGACTACTCAGATGTGAATCTTGGCTTGGCCACTTACCGCTGTGTGACCTTGAGCATATTCCTTAATATCTCTGTGCCTCAGTTTTCTCATCTATAAAGTGGGGTAACCAATAAATTAAAAGGTTGTGACCTGAAAGGCTGGAGCGTAGTAAGTGCACATCTAGTAAGTGTTGGATTACTGTAATCACAGAATGCCTTTAAATCCTCAGAAAGTTTGGCTCTTTGTTTTTATTGCTTTGGGTCTTGAATCTTTGCTAGAGTGATCAGTTAGAAATATGTAATATCTGAAATCCTGAGAAACAACCCACAGAATGAAGTTTAAAGTATGTTTCCAGCTCCAGTGTTGGGCGTGGGATGTATGTGTGTGTTCCTGGTTAACAGAATATTCTGGTTAACTGAGAGTAGCCCATTGCTTTTATTTTCATTCCCTTTGTAGTTGAAAATTTATTTGAAATGCACAAACCCCTTTCCTCACTTTAGTCAGGAGAGAAATTAACATTCCTTTCTGTGGAGGCCTCAAAATATTATTGGAAAGAGCCAAGCTAGGCTGTGAGGTGGCTGCAAGTCGTCGTACCACCTCCACCCCTGGCTTCTGCATCTATAAATGGGAGTCATGATACCTGGAGGGAGTGTGGGATTCTCCACTCACAAGGAGAGAGCAGGTGAAATAAGGGCTTCAAGTGAACTTCGTAAACTGTAAAGCCCCGGGCACTCCAAAGGGTGTGTCGTCCTCACCAGGGAGTCTCTGCTCCTCGAGAGCCCATTTCCAAGACAAGAAGTCCCCTAATCCCACACCCCTTAGGCCCAAACAGTTCTGAATTTGGGACTTCACCCTAAGGATTAGGATGTCGTTTTGTTCCTTTTTCATGTTCTTTTCTGATCTTTCTTTATCCTAAAGTCAAAATACAAATTCGTTTTACGTACAGTCCAGTAAGCTAAGACTTTAGAGGTTGGTTGTGTGTGCATAAAATATGTAGTGGGTGTATGTGGTGTCCACAAGGGGCCCTCCCTTGACAAATGGTTTCCAGAGTTCATCCTCACGTCTGGTCAATACTGCATGCTTTTTTGGATGTAGATGTTCATTCATTGCACAGGAATTTATGGAGAACCAGTCAGATGCCATTCTAGAGGCTGGGGAGATAGCCATGGATAGACCAACAAGGTCTGTGCCCCCATGGAGCCCACACTGAGGTGGAGAGAAACTAGCAGTAAATAGAGAGGTACATATGGAGTTTAGGTTGTGGTGAGTGCTGCCAGGAAAGTAAGCCATGGAGATGCGATAGTGACTTGGGGGCGAGGGCACTCCCTTGGGCATGCTCAGGACAGGACAAGATTGTGCTGAATGGGCACCTTTATGTAACAGATTGTCCTCAGTCCTCTCTCTTTAATAGAAATACTACTACCAGGTATAATAATAATGATGGTTGTTAACAATTACTGAGCAGTTGCTGGTGCTACACCTCGATCTGAATGGTTTGTAAGAATCAGACTATCTGATCTTCCCAACAGCACTGTGAGTGGAGTTACCTCCACTTTACAGATGAGGAAACTGAGGTACAGAGAGGTTAAGTAACTTCCACAAGATCACACAGCTAATAATGAGTAAAACTGGGATTTGGGGATCCTGATGGATTTATGAATATTGTTGCTTTGGGAAAGCTACAGTATAAGTATTTGAACTGTCCCTTGAATAGTTACACTCCATTAAGTATTCTTCGTTCAATTTGACCCATTTTCCAAATGCATTTGATAATTTAGGTTTTATTTTATGTTAGTGAACAGGGCTTTCCTTGGGAATTGGGAAGCTGGTAGCTCATGGAGGTCTGTGGCTTCTAAAATGCTAGAGAAATCACAAGTCACTGGATAGGAAAGCTGCAGAGACCGTGGAGATCATCAGGCTCAAGTCACATATTGTGTAGACTGAGAAAGTGAGTCCAGAGATGGCATGTGTTACCCAAAGGCGCGCACACCCCCACACACACACGCACCACACATGCGCCCACCCCGTTTTGGGTCCACCTCCCTCCAGCCTCACCCACACTTTGAGGAGCAAGCCAAATTCTATTAAGAGTAACCAAGCACAGTGTTCAAACCCTGTTTTGTCCTATTCATCCAGGGACACCACAGCTTTTGAGGCAGCAAACATGCCCATTTGTTGCTGTATGCAAAGATGGTGCACACCAAACATGGGCTTTCTGTAAACAAATTAAAAAGTAATAAAGTGGCCCCATCTGCATACTAGAGCACCATGCTGCCATTTTAATGAAGCTTGCTACTGAAAGGCCATTTTGATGGCTTGTCAAACATGCTGCCGCCCATGGCTAAACATGGGAATGTGCTGTTGCTCCTGCCTGCAGTCCTTCCTCCCACCAGTGTGTACTGCGTACCTGCTGTGTGTGGCTGGGGCTGCTGAGGAGCTGGCCAGGCCCATAGGCCGGCTGCTGTTCTAGGGAGACCCAACATGTGCACACAACACTGAAATATCAAGGTCAGACGTCACAAGGTGACCCACACAAGCCACTGAGACAGTAATAATAGTACAGTTGTCCTTTAGTATTCTCAGGGGACTGGTTCCAGGATTACCCATGGATACCAAAATCCACAGATGCTTAAGTCCCTTATATAAAATGGCATAGTATTTGCATATAACCTACGCACATCCTCCTGTCTACTTTAAATCATCTCTAGATGACTTAGAATACCTAATACAAAGTAAATGCTATGTAAACAGTTGTTGTACTGTATTGTTTAGGGATCAACTTTTTGGAATATTTTCTCTTTGCGGTTAGTTGAATCCGAAGATATGGAATAGTTAATCAGTGTTTACCATATGTCAAGGTGCTGAATATTTTCTGTTTGCTCCTCCAAATCCACTGTCTGCCCTCAGCCTCCCTGTGCTGTGCCCCAGGGGGCTGACCTATGTGGATTGCATCCCCTGGGCTCCTAGGCTCCCATGACCTCCCCTGGCTGGAATTGCCCAATGGGTGACACCACTAGAAGAAGGAAGGAGAGTGAATTGGGGTAGCTCTTTTGAGAGCAGTGGCTGCTTCTTCACTGCTCATGGTGCTTGTCTCGGGCTCCTCTTCTACAGCACAGCTTTGTCTCTGGGTTCCTGTGACTGCTTCCACCCCATGCCCCTCTAGGCCTAGGCTGCTAACAGTGCCCCAGCGTTGCTAGCCTTGGGGTTCTGCACCATCCCCTGTCATTTTCTTCAACCCTGCCCACATCTTTGCAAACAGCCCCTTTGGTAAACTCCTCTTGGTGGTTTGAATAAACCATCTGTTTCCTTTTAGGACTGAGATTAACAGAAACAGCCTGAGCTAAGCCTTGCAAAGGCTTAGCTGTCCATCTGCTTCAAAACAGCTATTAGGTAGGGGCTGTTACTAGCCCCATTTACAGATGAGGAAACTGAAGTTCAAGTTGCCCAAAGCCAAGCAGGTGGCAGAATTTGAATTTGGTCTGTCTGTCAAGAGAGATAAGTTTTTGATCATTGCCTCTCCTGTTGGAGAGGAAGAACACTCCACCACTTTTTACTTTCAGGCACCTCCAGGAAGGGGATTGGCCCACCTGTCATGCAATCATTAACATGCAATCATTAACAAACATTTATGGAGCACCTACTACGAGCCATGGTGCTAGGCACCAAGATTTAGTAATAAATGATAGCTTCTCCTTCTGGAGGAGACCACAGCTTGGTCCCTTGGTTATTAGCCTTGGTGGCATGTTAGCATCACCTGGGAAATTAAACAGACTCAATGCCCTGCCACCCCACTAATTAAATCAGAATCCTGGTGGCAGAGCTCAGGCTTTTGTGCTTTAGAAAACTCCCCCAGTGAGTTCAATGAGTGCCAAGTTTGAGGAATGGAGTCAAGGAACACGCTTGAGTGCAACAGGGGGTCAAGAGAAGGTTGAAAGAATCTGCACCTGGGCTGTTTAGGAATGTGGGTTGGCCCTGGAGGATTTGGAAAGATGGAGGCTGGTAGGGGTGAGACATCTAGGCTGGGAGAATAACTGGCCAGCATGTTTGCAATTATTCATTCAACAAACACCAGTTGGGCAGCAACTCAAAATCAAGCAATCTTGTGGTTCTCATGCAGAGATGGTCCTTCTGGCTCCAACAGGATGGGTGGACCCTTCAGCGGCTCTGGAGCGGACTGGGCTTCAGGAAGCCATCCACACCCCTTCCTACCCCTAAAGCCAGGGACAGGTCTGCGAAAGCTGCTGGGGGCAGGACCAGAGAAGAGGGCGTGTTCGTATACAGTGGCCTTCGGCCCCCACTGCCAAAACATGGACTCCATGGCTCTCAGCAGGCCTTTCCACTTTGGGCTAGGACCTTTAAGTCTCTATCTTGATGCCCACCTACCCGGAGGATGAAAGGCATATTTGAGTATAGTAGTCACCACTTAGCTGCAGTTTTGCTTTCTGTGGTTTCAGTTACCAGTGGTCCACCATGGTTTGAAAATATTAAATGGACAATGCCAGAAATAAACAATTTATAAGTTTTAAACTGTGTGCCATTCTGAGCAGTGCGATAAAATCTCACACGGTTCTGCTGCATCCTGCCTGGGACATGAATCATCCCTTTGTCCAGTGTATGCTACCCACCCATTAGTCACTTAGTAGCCATCTGGGTGATCAGACTGGTTATGAGAAAGAGAGAGAGAGAGAGAGAGAGAGAGAGAGAGAAAGAGAAATATTGTTAATTTCTTACTGTGCCCAATTTATACATTAACCTTTATTATATATGTGTATGTATAGGAAAAATGTAATATATACAGACTGTCCCCGACTTATGATGGTTTAACTTATGATTTTACAACTTTATGACTGTGCAAAAGCAATAAGCGTTCAGTTGAAACCATATTTCAAATTTTGAACTTTGATCTTTTCCTAGGTTCTCGAAACGTGGTATGATACTCTTGTGATGCCGGACAGCTGCAGCTCCCTGTCGGCCCTGCAATCATAAAGGAACTGGTATGCTACAATATTCTGTGTTGCCAGAGTTTTGTGGCTGTTGTGTTCGGAACATGTTCAAGGTAGGCTAGGCTAACCTGTGCTGTTCTGCAAGTTAGGTGTATTAAATGCATTTTCAACTTAATGATGGATTTATCAGGATGTAACCCCATTATAAATAGAGGAGTATCTGAATAGGGTTTGGTATCAAGTTTCAGGCATCTACCAGGGGACTTGGAACATTATCACCATGGGTAAGGGGGACTACTATAAATGGAACGTCCATCACTTCCTCCCCAGAGCACCCTTGTTCCAGATTAGTGAGCTGACACCCAGGAAGGAGACACAGCCCTGCTCACCCGCTCAAAGGGAGTACCAGTCTGAGCAGGAGACATAGCCCTGCCTCAGGAAGCCCCAGAATGAGGGAACAGAATTGTAACTGTTTCTTCAGAGAGCTGGAAGTCTGAGTGGGGAGAAACAACATGTGAGGGAGCCTCATTTCCATGTACAGTTAGATCCTGATGCCTTCTTACCAGGGCCTTTGCTGGGTTACTCCTGGTGGACAGAGCCTCAGTACTCTGCTTTCCCCTACAGCAGCAGCCGTACTGCCCTGATGGAGCACCTAGGCCAACCTATCCAGGGGGCGAAGACCCTAAAGAAATGGTTGGTGGCCTGAGGCCAGCCCTGTGAAGGGGGTTGCCTGACGATAGATGAGTTTTCTATGTGTCTGTTTCTCCCTCAAGAGTGAAGCAGACAGGGAAGAAAGTGAAGAATGAATGGGTGAAAGGCAGGAGCCAGGCAGGGCAGCCTCAGCCCAGACCTCCAGTCCCTTCCCCCAGAGGACCCCTGACTTTTGCCACTGCTCTTTGTGGACACCCTCTGCTCCTCCCCCTTCCACTGTAAGGCCTTCCTCTATTAATTCTGACTTGTTGCAGGTCAGAAGACTGTCTGCCCCCCAGGAGGCCTTGAGGTACATCTGCCTCATTTTTATATCCAGACCCCCTCTCTGCTGCCCCATGCCCGCAAAGATGCCAGATGGACTAGCAGCTGATAATGACAACTGAGCATTTAACATGTGCCTGGGATTGTTTGAATTCTTTATGTGTAATATTATTTAATCCTTACAACAGCACTGGGAGGTGGCTTCTGTTATTATCTCTAGTTTTATAAGTGAAGAGATAAAGGCACAGAGAGGGTAAGCAACTTGTCCAAGGTTGCAGAGCTGGTAAGCACCAGAAACTGGACCCAGGTAGTCTAGCTGCAGAGCCCCTACTCCTTCTAGCTTGCTCTTCTGCCTGTCAGTAAAGTGTGCAGATTAATAAGGTGTAGCTGTGAGACCAAGGCTGTGTTATATGGGGTTAGGGGAGGCAGGCCTCACTTCTGTGTCCCTTTGGCTAACTGTTCACGGGAAGGAAGAGATTCAAGCTGGAACTCGTTTCCAATTCTGTTTCCCTCTTCTCCTGCTGAGAGGCTGAGGGTTTGGGGGACGAGGCCCCTCTGGCTTGGTATAGACAGGGAGCAGGGCAGGTTATAAATTAACCACCTTCTGAGACTGGCAGGTCCATTCAGCCCCACACAGATGGCAGTCCAGGGCGGAGGCAGGAAACTCTATTAGCAGCTTTAGCTCAGCTGCTTGTGGAGCTAGGAGTGGCCTCTTTTCTGCTCCCTTCCTGCAAAGGAAGGTGCGTTATGTTTGCTTCAACGTGGCCCAGAGCATGTCCGGAGGAATGGACCACCCTACCTCGGGCAGCTTCTGGGCTATGTAGCCAGCCCCCATCAGAAGGGTCACCCACAGCTGGATCTGTAGGAAGATGAACTGTCACTCACCCAGGCCTTCCCTGGTGCAGGAAGATGTGTATTAGCTCACTTAATCTTCACAACAGTCCTGTGTGGAAGGGCTGGTTGTTACAGTTTTTCTATAGGTTCAGAGAATTGAAGTCACTTGCCCAAGTTCACACAGCCCCTGTTAACTGCAAAGCCAGTATCCTTGACCACTAGACATTTAACCGCCTTGGAGCCTGGTCCAGTCAGGCTACACAGTTGTACCTATACTTTGGTTTCTTCTCTGAGTCTCCAGTCTCCCCTGGAAAAAAAGCCCTGCCTGGAACACCTGCTTCTGCACCTGAGGTCCTGACCCTTTTTGCCCAACCATGCTCCCCTGCTCCCAGTCTTACTTCCCTAAGGGAGTGGTTGTGGCCTTTTCAAATGCCTGCACCTGGGTCTGCAGGTGCCTGAGACAGGGTCGAGCCTGATGGTTCAGAACTAGGGCCCTGGCAAGTTATGTAGCTTCTCTGGTCCTCAGTTTCCACATCTGCCAATGTGTGATGATCTCTGATGGGGTGGCCCAGGAATCTGAATTTTAAAATTAGCTCCCCATGTAGATCTGATGTCCACTAAAATCTGAAGCCTCCGCAGGGAGAGGGGAAGGGTAGGGTCCTAGGCTTGTTTAGATGGATCACATCTGTAAACTTTCAGATTTTCTGACCTCTCTCCTTTCTCATTGAACTCCTACTGAGGAAAACTCTAGAAATTCCCCCTCCCCTCACTCCAGTGCCGGTCTGCTGAACTGTACTTTCCGTGATCACCCGAATCCCTCCAATATGACAGGGAGCCCCCAAGTACCTCCGTCACAGCTCAGAGTCTCTCTCCTTAGGAAGCACAGTGGTTCCCTCTGACAAGGCTTTGTAGGCAAGTGAGTGGGCACGTGTGAGAGTGTGTGTGCCCCGCCTGTCCATGTGTCTGCATGTGTCTCTGGATCTGTGTGTCCACATGCTCTCTCAGCAGCAGCATCTTTCTGGTGATGAAGGGGCTCTGGCTGGTGTTTCTTGTCTGAGTGCCAGCTTCCCTCCACAGCTCAGATCCCTCTCAGCCCTCCAGCACCCCACATCTGGAGGCCTACAGACCTAATTCGGGCTTTTGTACCTGCTAGAGCTGAGACCACTTTTCCTGATTTCCTGCCTGAGCTCTGGAGTAGTATCTTTAACTATTTTCTGCCCAATAAGCCATTACAGAGCTATAGCCTGAGGCAGCAGAACTAGGAGCCCTGGAGATCACCTAGGCCAAGGCCCTGGATAGAAGCAGAAGGGCCGTAGAGTCTACTTTTGAGATCTGCCCCCTTTCTGGTCTCAGTTGTGTGACTTTGGAGCAAGCAGTTGGTTAATTGCTCTGAGTTTAAGTGTCATCATCTTTAAAATGGGGCCAATAATAACTACATCATGAGGATGTTATTAGGATGTAAGAAGTCTACAGCCCATGTTCTCATTGGGGAGACAGACTCATCATCAAATTATAATATGATATGGTAAGGGTTACAGTAGTCTTAATAATAATAAAAAAAAACATTTATTGAGGGGTTATTCAGTGTCACACACTGTTCTAAGCACTTTACAAGCCTCATTTAATCCCCACACCGATCCCATGAGGTGGCTTCTGTTATTATACCCCTTTCACAAAGGATGACACTGAAGCCCAGAGAAGTGACATGATTTGCCCAAGGTCACACAGCCAGTAAGTGGCAGAGCTGGGATTTGAACCCAGGTAATTAATCCTAGCGTCAGGAAAGACAGAAGAAGGTGGGAACAGTTCTGCCTGGAGAGATGAGGATGGAGGACTACAAAAATCAGGAAACCTGTTCTCGCCTCTTCTGTTGGGGTGGGAGGTGGACCTGTCTCCAGAAGGACAAGGATGAAGAGCAAAGGCCTTGCTGAGTCCAAATCATCTCCTCATCTGTGACCAGAGTTGGTGGATGGTGGTAGCCCCGAGGCCTGTTGAAGTGGGCTCTGTCTCCTGTCATCAGGATGGACATTCCAGCTTGAGCATCCCTCTTTGCTGAGGCAATAAACCTGCCTCCTTATCCCCCTCCAGAGAGGTTGTTTTGTTAGTCCTTGATTCTCCCATCACCATAGCGCCAATAAGCTGTGTCTTTATGGCCAACGACAGACACATTGAGCTGGTTAGGGATGCTCCCTTGCCTGGTGTTTGCCTAGCGTCTAAGAGGAGGCCTGGGCCCCATTCCCACTCCTCCTTTGCAGAGCTGAGTGGCTTCTTTCTTTTTTAATAGTTCTACTCCAGGAGCCGACTGCCCTAATCTTTTTTCCAATCTTTGGTTACAACACTTTATTAACTCTATAGCCATATGGTTTGTAAGAGGTCTCCGGGTTCCTGTGAGTCTTGGCTATGATGACAGACTCCTAGAAAGTACTGCCCAGATTGGGTGTGAGGGTGGAGCACTGACGCTTGTTGAGAGCCCAGCCCTCTACATGCCAGGCTCGGGAGTACTTAATGGACATTGAATCCTTCCCAGCGACATCCCTAAAAGGTGCCTGACCTTGGGCAAGTTACTTGATCTTTGTGGTCCTCAGTTGCCTTATCTATAAATCAGGGGTAAAAATAGAACTCACCTCCCAGGGTTGTTCTTAAGAACAAATGAGTTGGCTCAGGTAAAGCAATTTAGGATAAATAGGGTCTCCATATAGCAAGCGCTAGAGAGCATTAGCTGTGATGATGGTGGTGGTAAGCGTGACGATGGTTGAGGCTCAGGGGCTGACAGTACTTGCCAGGGTTACACAACCAAGATTTAGATCCAGGCCTCTCTGGCTCATTCTCCTACACTGTTTTAGCTTTGGATCCAAGTCCTACATTTTACAGGGAAAAACAGCCTGGAGAGTTGCAGCAACTTCCCCAAGAGCATACAACAGCCAACCAGATGTGTGGGAGTGTTCTACACGGGTGACAGCATGGTTTAAAGTCCCTGAGCAGATAGATACAACTTATAAGGCACGTCCCTCTCTGGGCCTGTTTCCTTATCTGTTAAGATGGGTGAGGGAGTCAATCAGACTTGACGGGCTCTAAGGTACCTTCTAGTGCTACATCTGAACGATTGAGGCTGGATCTAAATCAGAGGTTTTGTAATGGCAGAGGGTCTCTAAAGCTCAACCGGGTTGAAAAAGGGGGTCCCAGAGCTGCATTCGGGCCCCACAGGCCCATATTGTTTGACTTGCAGAGGGTTTTTTAAATTTACATTTGAATTTGTTTGCTGGGTCTGCTGTCTTGAGTCTGCCATAAGCTGCTCCACCCTCTGTGGTCTCACCCTGAATGGAGGGCAGGGGAGAGAGGTCCTGGGTCTCCTCAGACACATTCCTCTTTAGTCCCTGAGCTGGTCTAAACCCCTCATGGTTCAGAAAATGACAATAATTGCTATTATTGTTATTGTTACGGCTGGATTTATTGAGCTCTTCTATGTGTCAGACCCTGTTCTAAGCCCGTTTATATAAATTGATTCATTTAACCCTCACGACATTGCTGTACTGTAAATTGCATGAGCCCCCATTTTGCAAATGAGGAATATGAGGCCAGATACCCCACAGCAGGACAGAGAGACCCAGACATGGAGCATAATTTGCCCAAACTTGATTCGCTGTTCTACTTTACGTGCACAAAACTACACCTTAGCCAAGGCAGTGTTGTCTTGGGGAGCTCCCTCTGACCCTGCCCTTTGAGAGGGGGGTAGGAGGGAGAAGAAGAGTTGTGCCTCAACCTCCACAACCCCCTCCCACCAGACAACAACCCCCCACCCCAGTCTCTCCAGGGGTCCTCCATTCTACTGGCTGGCAAGGATCAAAACAGAGAGTTAAAAGCAAAAATCCACAGCATTTTCTTCACGATCCCCTCTGCTCTTGAGGAAGGAGGCCTGCATGTTTGGGGAGCTTTCAAGTTGTCAGGAGCAGAAACAGGACCCTTTCATGGCTCTTCCTCTGTATTTGAGGCCCTTGGTGCAAAGTGCTATTATTAGCATTGCCTTCACTATCTGCCAAACAGGCTTCCCTTCGAAGAAGTAATTAAATGAGTTATTTGGTGCAAAATAAAAGCATATATCTGCATTTGCAGCCTCAGACGCCAGCCACCACGTTCACTTTTGCAATTTTTACAGTTAGAAAATCTTGAGGCTACATTGAATCTAAATAAGGCGATTAGCGGTGGGGGAGGGCTGGATGGAGGGCAGGAGTAGGGGTCCCGGCAGTCATTCTGATGAGGTGGTTTGTTTATGGGTGTTAAGGCTGGAAATGGGGCCCACTGGACAGCTTCGAGGACTGAGGTGACTGGTTTTGAGCCAGGCAGGGCTGGGCCATCCCCCCTCCAGCGGCGAGTGGCTGTGGCGAGTTGCACAACAGAGATTAGAGGAAGTGGCGTTGGCCTCTGGAGGCTCTGCCTCTGCTGAGCTGAGTGATCACCAGCAAGAAGCCTCCTTTCTAAATCTTATCTACCAGTGCCAGAAACTGGGCTTCTTTCAGCTTCCATATCGAATCTGTTTCCTAACCCTGCTGGTTGATTTACTAAATAGTCTCAAATCCATCTGCTTCTCTTGTCAGCCACCAGATCCTGTTGGAGCGGAGGGCAGTGGCGAGCTGGGGTTTGAATCCTGACTCCACCTTTACTTGCTCAGTGACCTTGGACTAGGGTTGCCAGATTTAGCAAATCAAAAATATAGGATGCCCATTTGAATTTCATATGCAACATTTGGGACATATTTATACTTTAAAAAATTCCCATTTATCTGAAATTCAAATTTAACTGCTCATTCTGTATTTTATCTGGCAACTCTACTTTGGACAGGCTCCTTAACTTCTCAGCTTATTTCTTTATAAAGTGGGGATAATAATAGCACCTATTGCAGAGGTGGTTCTGAGGGTTAAACGAGTTAAAAATGTAAAATACTTAGAACGGGATGATAATAACCATCTACACTCAATTAGTGCATTAGGAAGTGCGTCTTACATTGAAAAATGCCTTGCAAATGAAGTTAATGTGTTATTTTTGCTGTACCTCTACCTCTCCTCCAACTTAATCAGTGTCAGCGGAGCAGCAAAATCGGGGTGGAGGGATGGAGGTTAGACCGAAGGGGAACTTCCAGGCAAGAGGAGGGATGGGAGACCTGCAACAGGTGACAGGCGGCAATCCATGTAGCTCCTTCCTGGGCCCTGGAGCAGGTGGTTAATAAGGTAGAGCAGTTAACCTATCCAGAGAGAAGGCAGGAGGAAGCTTATGAGTCTGGGAGGGGTCTGCCAGCCTGAAGAGTCTCAGAAAGAGACACAAGTGTCCAGAGCTGGTGTGCTTGGCAACTGGGAGGAAAGGAAAAAAGACTGGCCGCCTAGAAGCCTGGTTTGAGGGATCCCAGGAGGGCAGTCATTCATTCACTCAGCAAACATCTACCAGGCAACAATTAGGCACCAAATTCTACTTCAGAGTTCTCTCAGCTACTGATGCCAATGCCTGGGGCGCTATCATTAGAATTTCTCTTCATGCGTGCCAGACCCCTTAGGCTCCCTGTTGGCATGCGGCATCCCCAGGAGGGTAGGAGAGCTCGGGTTCAGTTCGTCCCCAGAACTCCTCACTGTGCAATCTGTCTGCAGAGTATCCTGTCCAGCCAGGCCTCAGGCTGCTATGAGGATCACCCATGTCCCCACTGTCCAAGTGGCCCAACACCCTAAGGTGCTACGGCTGGTATGACAATGAGACAATGAGAATGAACGAACTGTGACTGCACCAACCACATGGATGAGTCGCACAAACATAACCAGGAGAGACACAAAAGAATATACAACATATGACTTTATTCATGTAAAGTTCAGAAACAGGCAAAACAACACTGTCGCGTGGAGGGAGCGCAGCACTGTAAAGAGAGGCAGGAAGTGACTGCCTGGGATCTCAGGGTCAGGGGGAGGTGGGTGGGAAGCTGTCCGAGGGATTGCTGGGTGCTGACAATGTTCTGGTCCTGGGCAGAGGTGGTGGCTACCCTGGTGTTTGCTTTAAAACAATTGGTTAAATGGAACATTCGTTTCATGTCCTTTTCTGGATGTGAGATTTATCTCACACACACACAAAAATTGGTATAGGAGAGAAGAGGACGGGATGATCTACCTTCTTCCAGAGAAGGGCCTCCAGGGAAAAGTTGGAAGCTGACCTCTCCTTCCTTGCCCCTCAAAGTTAGAAAGTGCAGCTAGAAAGCGAAGCTGGCCGATCCCTCTGGCGTGGTGTCCCTGACCAGGGCCCTCTGTCCTGGGTCAGACTCATTAGGATTCCTCCTCCATTCTGTCCTCAGGGTCCACTGGGGCAAAGAGAAATCCTTGAACAATAGAAACAGCTGAGGTGAGAGTAAGATTGGAAGAAAGGCATGGGGGAGGGAGAGGAATGGAGAAAGCAAGGGAGAGGAACAGGGTGAGAGAGTGGGGAGTGGGGAGGAGAAGTGAGAGAGAGACAGAGAGAGGGGGCAGGTGGGGATGAGGACCCCAGGGTGCCTGGTCTGTATTCTTAGCCAGTCCAGTTTAATGACAGCTTTTCAAGTCTGTCCCACCCCCATCCCCACCACACACACACACACACACGCACACGCACACGCACACGCGCGCGCACACACACACACAGGCACACACAGAAGCAGAGATAATTAGTGGAGATAATGATCACCTGGGGGGATAAGGGGCACTTCTCATTGACCTCAGACCTAGTGTCTGACTGCCCTTCCTGAGGAGGCTGACCCTCACCCCATCTTCCCCTACCTCAGGCTGTGCCACTAGCAGGTCCCACTGCCTGTCTTCATCTTAATTCCTGGGTAAGTGACATTTAAGGGCACACTCTTCATTGGGCCATAACAATTTACAAGCCCTGCAGTGGTGGATTGTTCTGGGGCCTGCAACTGGGGAGCCATCACCCTCGGTCATCCGCTGGGGTGAGGGGGTCAAGTGACGCACGGTCCCTCATTAAAGCTCCCACGTGGACAGTAATGACGCAGCTGGGGAAGTAAAACATTTTAGCAACCCATTCACTTTTCATTTTCCAAGTCGCCCTTGCTGTCAGGAAAGCTGCTTCTGACAGGGCAGCTGAGGAACACGGCAGCCTTTAAATGCCTTATTTCCATCTTCTCCTCGCTCCCGCCATCCAGAGTGGGAAGCCAGCAGGGCTTCCTGCTATTGCCCCAGTCTCCAGGCTGCTCCCCATCTTGCCACTCTTTCTGGAAAATGCCCCTCAGGACAGGTACCCCAGGACCATTTCTTGTCAGTATTTATAAAGCACTTTCATCTACCACCTCTTCACTGGGCCCTCAGCCATTCAAGATCTAATGCTAGTACCTGCAGAGGTAGGATTTGAACTCAGGCCTGTGGGGAACAGCTGAAGCCAGATTCTTCCTTCAACAGGGTGGGGCCAAGCAGAGAAAGGTCACAGAGGAGGGAGCCTTGAGCTGGCCTGGAGCTGGTAGAAGAATGAGGAGGGCCGAGGTCTGGCCTAGCATTCTCTGCGAGAATAGCTCACTTGTGCAGTAGGGGGAGGAAGGGTATGAGGAGTGACCTCCCTGTCTGCACCAGGGGCTTCCTGGGATGTCCTTCCAGCTCTTTCTTATCTCACTACTTGTTCTCCCTCTGTGGGAATCTCAGATTTTCTCTTCATTTGTGCTTTTCTCTTTCTTGTCCTCTCTTTCCTGTCTTTTTCCTTTACTCCTCATCACGCCCCCTCCTTTTTGTCTGTCATTTTCTAGAAGAACAACCTGGTGATTTGGGAAAAGGAAATGCCATGGGCCCTGACATGCTGGTACCTGGGTTCAAATCCAGGCTTTGCTGCCTCGGGCTAAGCCTCGTAACCTCCCTGAAATTCCCTTTCTCCTTGTATAGAATGACTCTAATAGTCTTTAGTTTTCAGGGGTTGTTGTGAAGGCTAGAATAAATCATACTTTGTAAAAGGCCCGGCCTAGAATAGATGTCCAATAAATGCTGGCAACGTAAGCAGAGCTGGCCAGCCATCCAGCACAAATTCAGGACACCCTTTCCATGTTGAGGAGTTTGGGGCTGGGAAGCAGTTGCCCAGCCAGGACCCCCATTTTTCAGACCCTGTTGCATCTAAGTAGGGCCACATTTCTAGTTCCCATCAATGGAACGTGCACAGGGTGTTGTATACTACTTTCAGGCACAAGGATCAAGAACTGGAATCACCTTCTCAGGTGTCCGTCCTTGTACTGGCTGAACGAGGAAGTGTCAGAGATCTTAAAGGGGAGCAGAACCACAATAGGAAGGGAACCTGGGCCCCAACAGGCCCTGTAGCAGGCCGTCCCAATAGCAAAGTTTGCATTAGACTGTGACTGAGGGAGAAGTGAATTTTATAGGTCAGATCACTGAGATGTGGGTGTTTACCTATTCCAGCAGCTAGTATTGTCTCTTTTTCTTTCCTCTAAATACCTCCCTCCCCGGCCTCTGTCTCTATCCCTGTCCATCTTTCTGTCTGGGCCTCATGATCTGTGTTCCCTTCCTTGTGCTGTGACATGCATCTAGGCCAGCCTGCTTCATTTAGGCCCTCTGAACCAGGGCCCTTTTCTTGCTTTGGGCTCACTTGTCCTGCTGTCCAATGGGGGCTGAATACAGCTGTCTTGGCTGTCCGGCTTAGGGCAGAGTGGGACCTTCTTTCTAGATGCCAAGTGCAGTCCCAGCCTCAGAAGATGCTGACAGGATAGTCTAGCTGTCCAGGGATCTGGCTTGGTTGTACGGTCCTCTGGGGGCTGATTTATGGGGATCCAAACCACACTGGGCTTTAGAAATCCCCCTTTTTCCCCAGGAGTATGAAAGCAGAGAGGAGCCAACAGCCATGGGAGCAGTTAGCCTTGGTCTCCAAATCCTCTCTCTCTCAGCTTTCTATTTTGCAGGGTCAGGCCCTCTACAAGCCTTCTTCCTGCTGTCTCTGAGGGGTAAGGGCTGGGGGCCCCATGAATTTCCACCATTTTCTGTGCTATTTCCTTCTCCCAGGCTCCCCTAGCCCCTGCTTTGCTTCTCCTGACTTCTCCACACCTCTCCTGGTCTTTTCAGCTCTGTCTCCCACCACCCACTCCCAGGTTCTCCCAGGGGATGCTGCTGCACAGATGCCTGTGTCCTCCTTGAAACTGAAGAAAAACAGAGGAGTCTTAGAGAGGTCATCTCCTGGGGGACGGACTTTTCGTTTGCCTCAGTCCCCCCCAGCACATGAAGTTCCAGAAGGAGGCAATGGCACATTGGATAAAAAGCTCGCCGTGGCAGATGCACTTTCCCAGGAGTAGGCAGACTTTCATGCTGGTCCTCCCTGGACGCTGCTCTAAGTCATTCACGCCTAACAGCGAGTGCGCAGCATCTTCCCTCCCCAACCTTCTCCCGAGGTCCCTGCCTCAATCACCCAGAGTCCTCTTGCCAGCCCGGTTCCCCTGCTCAGCGTCTCTGACCTCCTCCTGCTAGCCAAACCATGACCCTTTTCTTTCTTCTGAACTTTGACTCACATTCATTTTCTCAAAAATTTCTCTCTCTTTTTTAAAGTTTTTGAAATTTTGTAAACAAAGAGCAGCATTGTTTCTGCAGTCAGGCAGATGTCTTGGGTGATCCATTCAAAAAAGGTCACTTAGTCCAACTCGATGAGGCCTATATCCTTCGTGTGCTGAGGGAGACACAGGCGGCACATGTTGAGGCCACATTTCCAGATCGGACTGTGCCAGTTTGAGCAGTCATGGCAAGAGAGAGAACCCCGGCCAGATTTTCTTGGGTGGCTCCAGTAGAGCTGCTGAGTGACTTATTTTGTTTTCATGGATGCAATGAGGCAAATAGATGGAAAAAATTTTAGACTAGCCTCCCAGACTCTGGCCTCCAGTCTCTTCTTCCTACAAACAAGGGTTGACCTCCGATTATTCTGAGAAGGAGTTGGGGGGCGGAAATTTGAACAGCCCCTTTGGACCAAGAGCTCTGCCTCTAATCAGCTGCATGACCATAGGTGGATAATTTGCCTGGGGATTCTGACATGTACAGCCCTGTTTCCATGGATTTCATCTAGGAGACAGACAGACAGACAGACAAGGGCAGTGAAGTGTTCCTGGGTACCTAGTGCTTTGAGGCCCAAAGGGGGAGTGGTCATTTACATTGAGGAAGGGGCCAGGCCCAGCAAAAACTTCACCAAGAAAAAGGAGACTGGAGTTGAGCCTTGAAAGATAGCTAGAACTCAGGCAGGAGGATGGAGAGAGCAGTGGGGAGGGTGTTCCAGGCAGAGGGCACAGACTGCAATGACCTGGAGGGGAACATTAAATCTGAGGCAGAGGAATGGCAGGAGGGGAGGAGATGGGGAGGAATGGGGGTGGGGGAACAGGGTGTGAGGTCCTTGACAGCCCTACTAAGGAGTTTGGATTTTTTCCTGAGGGTGCTGGGAGCCACTGAAGGGAGTTAAGTAAAGGAGTGACATGCTCAGATGTGCTGGGTTCCCCTGTGCCACATTCCTCTTACTTCCATCCCAACACCTCAGCTGGGTTAGAGGCCCAGCACAGTGCCTGACATGTGCCAGCACATGAATGGATGGATACCACTCATGTCTCTCCCATTGTCCTTAGAATAAAATCCACACTCCATGGAGGGCTTGTCCTGCAGGCTCCTGCCCACTTGGCTAGTCTCACTCCTGACATTCTCCGGCTCACTGCTCCTACCATGCTGACCTCACCTCTAGTCTTGGTGTTGGTGTCCAGTCTTGGTGCCGCTTTTTGGCCTTTACTGGGGCTGCTCCCTCCATCTGGGCGGTTTCCCCACTCCCACCCTATGCCACACCCAGTTTTCTGCTTGGTTGGCTGTGCCTCATCAGGAAGGTCTTTGGTCACAATATCACCCGCATAGAGAGACCTTCCTGAGGGTGGAGTGGTTTAAAGAAGTTTAAAGAAGCCCCGTGGCCATCATTCTATGACATATAACACTCCTTTCCTTTGTAGTATTAAACTGATCTGTCATATTAGATTTACAGTTTAGTTGGAGTCTGTCTGCTCTACCAGAAGAACTTATGCCGAGAGCATGTGGTTTTTGTCTTCCACTCTGTCTCCAAGTCCTGGCACAGGGCCTGGCACAGGTTTCATAATCATTTGATGAACGAATGAGGCTTGCATCTCTGCTCAGACCCAGAGCTCCCTGAAGACTGGAATCTGCCTCTCTTTTCACCTCTTGCACAGAGCAGGGACTGCCTGCCCCCCCACCCTCAGCTCTGTCCTCCCTCCAGGGTTGACTTGCCATCCCACAGCTAGAGCAGGCGGCAGAGGTTGGGCAGAGGCAGCTGAGAATGTATTCACAGTTTAGTCCCTGAAGGCTCCTCCAACTGACAGCACCAATGCTATTGAGCTGAACGCTGCACTAGAAATCTCCAAGGAAACCCCTGCCAGTACCCTGAGCTTACAGTCTGGCCTCAAATCCCAGCCACTTGCTTGAAAAGGGCCACGTCTTCTCCCTGTCTTTAAAGATATCTCAGCTCCTGCTTTCAACAAAAGATAACGTGGCTCAATAACCAGAGCTATATAATAACACACACACACACACACACTAACACACACTCACACACACACTCACACACACACTCACACACACACTCACACACAGCCTGGACACAGCTTTACTTCCATCCTAGAGCTCCAGAATCTTTTCTGTCTCTTTGCTGCTTTCTGCATTCATCTCTCTTGCCCAGTTTCTGTGTCTCTGTTTTTGTCTCTGTCAATCTGTGTCTCTTTCCATCTGCCTCTGTTACTGGCTGTGTCTCTGCTTCTTTCTCACATACATTTCATGTCTTTCTTTTTTTTTTTCGCCTCTGTCTGTTTGTGTTTGTTTCTCTACATCCCAGGCCTTATTGGGGTCTTTGTTTGTGTCTGCCTGCTCTCCCTTCACCCCCAGATTCCCTGGGCCTCACCTCTCTGTCTCTCCAGCTTCATAGACGCCTCCCCTCTGTGTGCCACTGGCTCACTTTTAGTAAGCTCTCAAGGCAACCACAGAAAGAAGAAAGGGAGGGAGCAGGGAGCTTGAAGCAAGTGGTGGGGCGACAGCGTGAAGTCTCACTGAATAAATGTGCAGCTGTCCCTTTCTTCTCTCCTTGGCAGGAAGGAAGAAGCAATGGGGTAAGGGAGGTAAAAAAGAGTGGGTGGTAAGGGGCGATAGCTGATGGAGGTCCAAGTGAGAGAGGGAGAGTTGGGGGCAGCAGACAAGGCCTGAAAGAAAAGTGGAGGGAAGTTACAAGGACCTCTGGCTTCTGGCAGAGAAATTTTGATCCTAATTGCTGGGAACAGGGAGTTGTTAGGAGTCCTAGATATAAAAGAATAAAATAAGAAAGACATAGGCAGAGCAGTGAGTGTGTTAGCACACCCGTGTTATGTTGTGGTAGTCACTAGTACTATTTGCTGAAAGGTTCAAGGTCTCTGGCTTCCTTGGGTGGGACCATATGACCAGTTCTGGCCGATGAACAGAAGGGCAGAAGGATTTAATCACTGATGTGAGGTCTTCTTTCCCTCTGACACAGTGACCAGCAAAGTTTGAGCTGATGGCTTCTCCGTCATCAGGGGGCCTGGAGTGGCTAGGATGAGCAGAAGCTCTGATGGACATGCAGTGTAAGCAAGAATGAAGCCTTTGAGATTTTGAGCCACTGAGACATTAGAGTTGTTTGTTACTGAACCATAACCTTGCTTCTCTTGACTGAAACAGTGTATCTGTTGGTGACTATGTATAAGTCTGTACATGAGTGTAAAATGAGTAAGCATGTTTGTATAGGCATGTATATGTGTCTATATATTTATATATATGCAAGCATGTGTGTTTATGGGTGTGTGTGAGGACAAATCTCTGTGTATTTTTGGTACACGCCCAGCAGTAAGCAAAGAAGGAAAGCTCCCCTCTGTTGCCTTCTCACCTCCTGTTTCATTTAGAAACACAAAGGGCCATATCTTGGTCCCTGCTTGCCTCCTCATCACATTCTCCGCTTTAATCTACAAGTCTGCTCTTCCCAGCAACTGTCACCTTCTTCTCTGCCTGAGTGCTCCTGGGGTGGCTACCACCCAGCACAATTTCCCTCTTCCTGCACCCAAGCAAGAGTGGCTGCTTCTGGGATGGGCATGTGACCAAAACCAAACCACTCAGACACCTTCTTCAGGATTTTGCTGCTGGAACTAGCAGGGAAGAGCATCCCCTCCCTTGGGGGTGAGCTCCTGTCCAGTGGCTTCTCTACATGGCTTTCCCTCCAGGTACCCTGGGACTGGCTCCCCTGTTACTTGTCTTGGAGTTCCCACCCCCCACCCCACAGTTGGTTTTTCTACACCTATCTTGGCACCTTGCCCACACTTTCATTAAACTCTCTTTGAATGACTCAGTTTGAATGTCCCTTGAGTTTTCTGTTAGACCCTGGTTGTGAATAAGATGCCCAGCGCCAAGGTGGTGGGGCAATCAGTGTTTTCCTCACTAGCATTTTGTGCTGCATCTGACCTGGCACCACTCTCTCCCACCTTCCTTCACAAGTCCTCTCCCCTCCCCTCTCCTCTCCAACACAGTGCTCTACCAATTTCCTTCTCTCTGACAGTTCCTTCTTGGCCCCTTCTGGCCTGGGCCTCTGCTCTTCTCAGTCTCCCACCCCCGCATCCTATCAGTTGCCTCTACTCCTCCTTGGATTTCAAGCACTGCAAACTTTACTGGCTCGTCCAGCCTTTGCCCATGGGGCTCAGGCTGGAACAGCCAATTACCCACTGAACAGTTGGTTTGTGCACCATCAGATAGCTCAAATTCAACCTGCTCCAAACTGGACATCTTCCCTAAGCCCACTTTTCCTCCCATGTGACCTTTCAGAGGGTGGCACTACCATTCACCCAGTCCCGGGCCAGACACCCAGGAGTCAGCCTTGATTTCTAGTTTGCTCACTCTGTCTCCATCCCCTTAGGTCCTGATGCTTTGATCTCCAAAATATTTCTCGACCCTCTCTTCCCCTCAAGCCAATGCTTACTACCCTGATGTGGTACCCCATCACTTCCCCTTTCCCCTGAACCATTGTAGTAGCCTCCTAACTAGCTGCCCAGTCTCCATGCCCACTGCCTCCAATCCACCCTCTATATTACAGATCTGAACCTGTTACTCCTTTGATCAGAACCCTTCAGTGGCTTCCTACTGAAAGCCTCTTAGAAGGTCAAGACCTCTGTGATCAGCTCTGCCTCTTTGTCCTGCCGTCTTTCTGCTCCTACTGAAGCTTTACCCCAGGAACACAGCTGTCTCCATCTCCCTCACACTCCATGCCTCTCTGCCTGTGCTATGTGGTTCCTTCTGCCTGTAATTCCCTCTCTGTGTCCCTTACCTCTGGTCAATCCTGGACAATGCCCACTGCTTCTTAAAGACAGTTTTGGTGTCACTTCTGGGCAGAGGCAAAGTAGCCAGATTATTTTTTTAATCTCAAGGGCAATGAACTGGAGGGTGGTATGTGAAGGGGTGGTAAGGTGAGGAACTTGGCTATTGTTTGGAGGGGAAAACCAGTACATGAAAAATATTCTACTTTTGCCACTTTCTCTGCATGTCTTATATCTTCCTCCCTTGCTGCTTTCCCTAACCTTTCAAGACAGAGAATTCTCTGGGTTTGTGGGTGGCTACAGAGCCCTGCAGCTTCCAGGCTGTGGTGCACTGAGCTAGTAACTTAACCTCTCTGTGCCTTCCGGGCTGGCCTCTCTACAAAAGTTTCTCCAAGGTTCTCTGTTTCCAGGGGCCCTGGAGTAGGTTAATAAGTGGTTGTTGAAAAGAACTGTGAAAGCTTGCCTTGGAAGCAGCAGAGTTTGTCTCTTCTGGACGGCTTGAGTCTGTGCTTTTGGCTTCAAGTAAACACAAGGAAACCATGGGTTTAGATAAGGGTTCTTTGTTCCAACAGTAACAGCTCCACCTTCAGGACCTTAGCCCACCCTGAGGCCACTGCTTCTGGGGTTTATGCTCATCCTGCCTCCTCCTCTGTAGTTTTGTACCATCCAAGCGGGAGATGATCTGAGCTGGGTTTGTGGGAGGGCCATCTGCAGCTGTCCGTCCCGGATGCCTCTATTCTCCATCTGTGTGTGTAAGGGGGGAGGGGCTGCTGAGCCAGACTCACACTGTGACAGCCCCTTACCGCAGCTAGGCTTCACTCTAGCTTCAGCAGATAGAGTGTCTTATCTGCTCAATCCCTGCCCCCACCCCCACGCCTTCCCAGGAGTTTGCCTTGCCCTTTCCAGAACAATAGCTTCCCTCATTGTTTCTCCACTCTGTACCAGCCGGCTCCGAGAGGAGCTGGGGTCGCGAAGACCCTGAGGATTAGGGGAGGAGGAGGCAGGGGTGGTGAGAGGGAAACGATTTAAAAGAGAGCAAGAGGGACGGCCGAGGGAGTGACAGAGAAGAGAAGCAAACTGATTTGGGCAGCTCTGGAAGGCAGGCGGGCTTCAAAGACCTGCTCCGATTCTAGGGAAAGCAGCCCAGCAAGAAGCCTTTCTCCTGTCCTTCCTTGGGGAGCAGTTTTCAACCAGGGGCATTATTTATGAAGGGAAGGAGAGGGGTGAGTGAGGAGAGAGTCACGTGGGCCCGGCCGTCATGGAAACAAACTCTGGTGCAGGACCCGCGGCGATCCGCAGCCCCTCCCGGCCCCTCCGCTCTTGTACCCCGGCCATAGGCGCCCCCGCGCGGTCACCAGCAGCGCAGCACCCCGCTGCCGGGGCTCCACCCAGGCTCCTGGAAGGCTCGCCCAGGGCGGAGGGAGGCCAAGGGAAGAGGGGAGGGGCGCCCCATCAATGGGCCCGCCCATCTATTCGTCCTTTATTGGCACATTCATCGCCTGTCCATGCGTCCAGGCTCGTTCGGCTCACCCTCTCTATCGTGCGACCTACCGTGGACCCCTGGGCAGGAGCAGTGGCTGTCAGTGGAAGGCTCTGAGTGTACATTTGCTACCTGTTTTTTTTCTAGTCTCTGTGACCAGAAAGCCCCTCTCTTCATATATCCCTCTGTGCTATCTCCCAGGTACCAGTCCTGCCTCTCATCTCCCTGCCTATCTAGTACCAATTCATCTATCATGGATTCTGAATCAGTCTTTCCAGCTGCCCCTGTCTGTTGTTTCTGAAACTCTCCCTCCATCAATCTATATGTACCTACACATCTATTACTCAGTCAACGCATATACATCATGCAGGCCCCATTATCCATCATTTATCTGCATATGTATCATTCATGCTTCCAGCCATCTATTATCCATCACCTTTCTTGCTGCCTCTTTGATGTCCTGCACTCTGCCATCAGGGGTTAACACTGTCAGGCCTGCTTTCCTGAGCTCTGGAGAACAAAGACACCAAAGGGAGTGGAGGGAACAGAGAAGCCACTGGCGGTGGTTAGGTAGCAGTGTCTCAGAGTTTAGAGGGGAGTGGAAAGACATAGAGATGCGTCAGATGAGGCTGTTCTGCAGGGAATTCCATTCATTTTCTGGTTGTCCTTCTCTTCCACCTCCCAAAAGATCAAGAGGACGTGGGTTGGATTTGCAGCAGGAGAGCTCTAGGCTAGACACAGGTGGTACTTGTTGACTAAAAGGGTGGTGCTCTCTGGAGGAAAGGCTGCCTTTCCTGAACGTAGGTCTCTATGGAGATTGTCCAGGCTTGGTGAGTCATGGGGTCAGGTAGAGATGGAGATGGAGCTGTGACTGAGGCCAAGAGGACACACACACACACACACACACACACACACACACACACACACACACACACACACACTTTCTTTTTCTTCTGGGATCACAGGATTTCCTAGTCAGAGATGCTTTCCTTTGGCTGAGGAATTGTTACTTAACCATGCAGCACCAATCCCTGTGGGGCTGGCGTCTCACATTGGTTTTTATAACCATCATTCCTCATGTTGTTGATAATATTGCATCTTTTCCCCTGAGCCTGGTTTGGGAGGAACTGGTAGACTGTGGCTTCTGGTTTTCACACGTCCTGTTTCCTCAGTGTAAGGCTCTCTTCGCCGCCCCCTTGCCTCCCTGTGACTCCTCATGCACACACGGAAGCTGCAGAAAGGGAAGCAGGAGGGCCCCATAGACACCTTAGGCAGGGTTCTGTCATATCCATTCCTGTATCCCTAATTCTTAACATCTGGTAGGAAAGAGGCCTTATACGAGGTCTGTTATAGAAATGAAACTTTACCCATAGTTCTGCCCTGTCCAGAAGAGAACAGATGGGGTCAGATGGTTCTGCAGTGCCATCTTGCTATCAGGTTGCTTCTCTAGACTCAGGACCTCCTGAGGTGGTCAGAAACAGCCTGTGAATGCAGGCAGGTGATAGTATTATTTCTGTAATCTTCCTTGGGGGTTCTTGGCAGGGAAATATCCGGGGCTGAATTTCCAGAGGAGGTTGATGGGAGGGCCAAGTATTCTGTGGACAGTTCCTCAGCCCAACTTCAGACAAGGAGGAGAACACACCTGTCTTTTTAACTGAGCAGGAAACCTAACAACTCAGCTTCCTAAGTTGCTTTGATTTATAGGATTTCTGGAATCTGAGTTTACCAGGAGTAGAGGGTCTGGGGACAAGGATACAGGGGATGGCCTCCCACAGTTGTTTCTCCTCACAGTTCAAAGGGTTAAAAAGCACTTAGCAGCAGAACATAATAAAAGCAAATGTAAGAGGAAGAATATCCTAAGGATTTAATAAACTGCAAACAAAATTATCACGATTCTTTTCCTAGCCAGTTGAGTTTTCAGTGATTAAGAAAATACAATTTCCTATAATTAAATCTTAACAAGAAATGTTATTAAAAACACTCTGTCCCAGCTCCTGTAATAATTGCATGCTCCCCTAGAACAGTAAACAGAATTAGACTTTGCAGCATACATGCTAATCCATGTGTCATTTTGATCAAATTTGTACTAATAACCTGTCTTCCTATTTGGAGACAGGCAAGGAAGGCAAGAGGGAGCCAAGCCCAGAGGGCAAGTGTGAACCCTGGTCAGGGAGTGGGAAACCAGGAATGCTGGGTTTGGCCCCATGATGTTACGTTAAATTTATTGAGCACATATGTGCCTCGCTCTGTGCTAAGCATGTTACATGTATAATCTTACCCACTCTTCACACAACCTGGAACTGTGGTTACCCTCCTTTACAGACAAGGAAACTGAGGCTCAGAGAGGTTTAGCAACTTGTGCAAGGCCACTCAGAGTTGGGTTAAAATCTTCAGAGCCCAGACCCAAAGCCCTGTGCATACGTTTCTCATGCACTTATACACACCTCCAAAGCCCCTGCCCTTAATAAGTAATACAGCCCTGTGGCTCAGGCTCTCCTGGCACCTGTACTGTGCTCTCCGGTAAGAACATTCTCCGTCCATGAGAACTGAATGTCCTGATTCTGCAGAGTACTGAATGTAGCTGGAAGGAAAACTTCCTCACCCTGGGATGCCTGGGCCATGGGAGCAGTCCATGGCATCCACTTTGGGAAATTTCTTTTCCTTTTGGAAAAGCCAAGGAGTGAGAGAGGACTTTGTTGAGGACCTGGGTGTGAGGGCAGAAGGCTGCTGTTGGCATGGTATGGGGTGCCAGCTCTGCTAATGGCCCTCGGGTACAGCTGAGAACACTAAGAAGAATCCGAATTGGGTGTGGGGCCATGGAGGTCAAAACTGCTCCTCCTGCACGTGTATGCGTGTATGTATGAGTGCATGGGAAATGTGTACACTTGTGTGGGCAAGAATGTGAATGTGTATATGAGTATACCTGAGAGTGTGAATGTGTGTGGATGCGACTGTGTGAACATGTGCATGAGTGTGTAAGTGTATAGTGTGGTTGTATGCAAAGGCACATCAGAATATGTAAATGTGTCTCAGTATATGAATTGTATGAATAGATAAATGTGTGGAGGTGTGAGTACATGCATGTGTCTGTAATGTATATGTGCAAGTGTGTGTAGAAGAGTGTGAGCATATGTATGTGTACATGTGGGTGTGCATGCACATACACACACACACACACACACACACACTCACCCTTGGAGCCTGTTTCTGGTGGAGGGGGTGGAGCCAGCCCAGTGCAGGGGCCCTGGCTCTAGTCCGACTACAGCATCCCATTCCCTGCAGCTTCATTCCCTGAGGAAGACAAGCCTGAAATTTATCCTCAGCTTCCATGCTCATGCACGCACACAAGCACCAGTGCCTCCATCTCTCACTCCCGGTCCACTAATTAGCTCTCCTAATTAAATTCCTGCTAGGATGGAAGGGGAGGGCTCTCACTTTCCCTGATTCTTTGGGGACCAAGTTACACTGACCTGGAAGGTTCCACCTGCATTCCTATCCCTCAGCCCTTGCTCCTGTTCCGAGGAACCTGGATCCAGGAGGGGCCCCGTGTGTAGGACCCTGTTCAGTGAACATATACAACCCATCTGCTCTGTGCCCAGCACTGTGCTAGGTGTTGTGAGGCGAGGCAGTGGGAATGACAATGAACCAGACAAATGGACTTTCTGATATTTGAGCCACCTTCTCCCAATCACTCTGGCTTTGAACTTTGGTCTCATCCTCCATTCTGTCTCTCCTGCCATCCTTAGGCAGCAACCTGCCTCTCCTGTCCTATCTCTCTTGCTTTCACTTTTCCACATGGCTGATGCCTTGGGCGCCTGAGTTCTAGCTCATTCCTCTGGCCTCCTTCTTGCCTATGGAAGTTTTAAACTGACGGGCATCTCCTCCAGGGAGCCCTTCCTGACTTCAGCATCATCTCCCTTCTCTGCACACCTGCTGGACTCTCATCTGCTTGGCCAACCATTAAGCCTTGGCATACGCTGTTCACTACGACTGTTTCCCTTTTTATAGGTATGTTCTGCCTCACTAAGTAGAATTTAAACCCTTTGAAATAAGAGGTTGCATCTCATTCCTCTCTTTCAGAACCCAGCAGGATGTGTAGCACATAGTGGCTGCTCTAAAAATTCCTGTGCAGTGACTAGAGGAGGAGGAAGATGAAGGAGACAGGGTTCCTGCTTGTAGTTCTTGCCTCTGGGGTGCTCCATGAGATGGAGAACCCTAATCCCTGAATCTCAGAGCAGACAGGCCTTAGATGTCTTGTCTAACTTCTCCCTACCAGTGGAGCCTAGGATGGAAATTCTTACTGTGATTGAAGGTGATTTACTGTGGGAATAGAAGAGGTGGAGCCGGCTAGGCCAGGAAAAAAGCCAGTCCCGGGTGAGGCCTGACCCACAGGAGACTGTGGGGCATGAACAGCACTGCAGAGCTGGCCCCTGGGAAAAGGACTGGCTTCTCATTCCCCCTCGCACACCCAGTCAGGCAGTTATTGGCAGTGAGGAGCCCAGGGTGGGGAGGAGAGAACCTCCCAGATGGCTGGGCAGAGTGGCTCTTTTCTCCAGAAAAGGGGGGCAACTCTGAGCTCTTTGCAGCTGGGACTGGGCCTGATAAAGGGGATCTGGGGGGGCACCGGTGGTATTTGCTACATTCCCCACAGGGCCCTTTTTACTGGGCATGGTTTCTGAGTTTGTCCCAGAGGTGTGAAGAAATGAGTACAGAAGGGACACTTCTCTCCAGTTGTCAGCCTATGGCAGCACCACAAGGGTACCAGTCAGGAGAGTTTTTATTTCAATTTTGCATTGAATGACCCTCTTTCAAATGCATGAACACACCCTGGTTTCATTACACATTTACTCACATCTAGGTAAATTCTATCCCATGACTTTGTCCCAGCTTCATTTGCCCTCTCCTGAACTCTGCACAGACCCTTGTAAAGGACACTCATCCCTAGCCCCTGCTGCCCCTGTGCTGTCTGTCCCCATGATCCCATCCCCTGCCTCAACTGCAGTAGGGCTTTGCCCTGAAATAGGCTGAGAAGTTAAGATTTGGTGCGGGGGAAGCCACAAGTAGACAGAGGAGTCTGTCTGAGAGAGGAAGGCAGAGTAGAGAGAAGCAGAGCCTGGCCAGGGAGAGGAGACCATGCAGTGCAGAGAGATTGGCTGGGAGGAGCTGTTGCCCATCCAGAACCATATTGATTTAGTTCCCTGAGCACAGCTGTGGTGCTTCTTCTGGGTTCCTGTGATATGCCTGGGGCTTCCTGGGGGAAAGTTAAAATACCTGTGGCTGGTATGGCTGGTTACCTACCCGATGCCATCCTTTCTTCTTTCTCAGACTGTAGAACCCTGATTTTGTTGGCAGGAAATAACATGCTCAAGACACTGAACCCAGCTTTGGTGCCAGGAGATGAAACCAACCAAGATAGTCCTGTCCACCTTTACTAGTGATTGTTTCAAAGGTGGGCGTGTCACCCAGTCTGGCCAATGAGAATCAGGGGAAGGCTACTGGGGGTAGGGAGGCTTTTGTGAATGAGTACTCCTTGATTAAAGGAGATGGGTAAGGAAACACGCCCCTTCTTCCTGTCTTGAGTGCAGTTGGGTAAGGATATAATGACTGCAGTTGTGGAAGGCATCTTGTGACAGTGAGGCAACAAGCCTGAAGATAAAAAGTCAACTATCCTGAGACTCATGAGGTGAAACGATAGAGAGGGCTTGGGTTCCTGAACCATATCACTGAGCTGCCGAAAAACACTGGGACTGCCTACAACCAGACATATGGACACAATTAAATGTCTTTATTGCTTTGGCTTCTGTGTGTGTTATCTGTGCCAGATATTTTCTTTCCTGCCTAGATCCTTTTTGATCACTTCTCCATCCTCCTCTTTGCCTCAGGTGGCTTCTAATTATGTTTGGCCAATAGGGAGCCCTGGCAAAAGACCAAAAAGGGGGAGCATAGTAACATTGGGGTCATCTATTCTCCTGGCTCTCTACCTGAAAGGTTACCTTGGGTTGGTTAAAGGTTCCTATCAAGGTGGCTCTCTCTTCTCTGGGTTCCAGTAAATTCTCACTTCCCTCATCCCTTTGAGCTTTGGAGTGGTGTCAGCTCCTTTGACGCCAACCCTGAGTTACTTCACTTTCCCTTGTGGTCTTTCTACATCTCATCCATACCTCTGTAATTAATTCCTTTGTAGTAAATAAGCCCTCCTCAAATTATTCGAACTTGAGTGTGTGACCTACTTTCTGTTGAGATCTTGATTAACACACAGTTCTTGTCACCACAAGAATTCTTAAGAGATATGACCCTTTATTCTTGAGTTAGCTTGAGTGGGTCTCCCAATCAACAGAGCCTAGCTAGAGCTGTCTCTACAACATCTGACCCTTCAGGATCCACCTGAGCCCCTCTTGTGATGGCTGTTCACAGGTGCTGTTGAGGGAGCATCCACTTTGGAGCCTGGATATGAATCCTATCCTTGCTGGTTTTTAGTTGTGGGTCTGTCTCTGGGCAAGATACACATCTTGTAGAATTGTTGCATGGTCTGGAGATACTGTTTATAAAATGTATATCTAGAAAAAAAATAATTTTTTATTATATCAATTTATATTTCAGTATATCAATGGAAAGAACTTTAGGATTTACCGTGAAGTTTTAAAATCAGAAATGTTTGTCATTCAATAAAAAATTACTTGTCTGCTAAGAGATAGGACCAGGCCACCTAAGTCAAGGGGAAAAACTAGACAATAGAAACAGACCCACAGGAGACCTAGATACAAAGACTTTAAATAGCTGTGATTAATATGTTCAAGAAACCAGAAGATGAAAAAACAGTTGCAAAGGGAATATTTAATCATATAATAGAATCTACAAAAAGGAATCAAATGAAAATTATGGAACCAAAAAATAAAATGACTGAAATCAAGAACTCAATATCTGGGTTTAACATTGGATTAGACACAGTAGAAAAAAAGATTGTAACAGGTCAATAGGAAGTGCCAGGACCGAAGCAAAGCAAAGACATGTTATATGTTACATTTTGTATAAAGGGGCGGGGAGGGTAAGAATATATGCCTTCATTTGCATATAGAAGCTTTGTCCCCATATGCATGAGGAGGTGGGGAAGATAACAGGATAGGAAAAAGACTTCACTGTAAAACCTTTCTGTATTGTTTTGCTTTTGAGCCATGTGAATGTATAATCTATTAAAAATAAGTGCCTTTCACTTATTTTTCAATAAACTATGGCTAGTATAATTTCTTTTTGAAACAGTCTATTTTGATAGTTTAGTTCAGTATGTTCAACTTGAACCCACCTTTCTATCACTTACATGCATGATCCTTTCTAATCCCTAAGAAATGGCATAGTGCAAGTCTATTCAACCTTTCATGTGACAGCTATCTCGCTATGTCTTACATGTTCTGGTTAAATACTCTGAGATATTTTTATTGTTCTCATTTGATGTGGTTTTTAGGCTCTTGCATTTCTGGCCTCTTTCTTCTGGATTGTTTAATGTGTGCCAGTGTACTTCTTATATGATGCCCAGAAAAGAACACAACAGGTGAGCTGGTTCTCACCACACTGGGACTGTCACTTCCTTTAATCCACTAATTTTCTTTCTCTTAATGTAACCTAAGTTGGAGCAAGCTTTTATGGCTATTACATCAGTTAGAAACTGTTGAACTTATGGCCAACTAAAACCAGGTCTTTTTTTTACACAAACTTCTATTGAATACCCTGCCCTCTTCTGAATTTATGCAGATACTAAACAGCAGGTTACTTTTTCCCTAACCTTTTACATTTTTTATATTTTAGCCTATCATAGTCTTTTCAGAACTGGATTTTGTTATCACTCAGTCCTGGGCAGGTTAGACAAGCACCTTAAACAAGATGGTGTCACCTAGTAGTGTGATGATTTTTTTATTGTGTCCAACAGCCTCTTTCAAATTTATTCAGTAGAGATTATCTTCCCTTGACACAAAGGAAAACACCAGCAACCTCATGCTTTTTCTGCTCTCTCTTAGGCTAGTGATAGTTCTGCAGTCACATTTCTGGTGACAGCTTTATTGAGATGTAATTCACGCATCATAAAATTCACCCTTTTAAGTGTACAATTCAGTGGTTTCTAGTATAGTCAAAGCATTGTTCAGCCGTCACCACTATTTATTTTAGAACATTTTCATCACCCCCAAAAAGAAACGCTGTACCCATTTGCAGTCACTTCCCATTCCCCCTTTTCATCCCAACTCCAGCTCTTGGCAACTATTAATCTACTTTCTGTTTTATGGACATTTTCTATAAATGGAATGCTACAACATATTGTCTTTTGTGTTTTTTAGGTTTTTCTGCTTAGCATAATGTTTCCAAGGTTCATACGTGTCATAGCATGGATCAGTATTCATTCCTTTTTATGGCTAAATATCATTCCATTGTATGGACGTACCACATTTTTTATCCATTCATCAGTGATGAACATTTGGGTGGTTTTCACTTTGGGGCCATTATGAATAAAGATGCTATGAGCATGCATGTACAGGTTTTTGTGTGAGAATATGTTTTCATTTCCCTTGGGAATATTCCTAGGAGTAGAATTGCTGGTTCAAATTGTAACTCTAACTTTTTCATTTAGCAATAATCATGCCTTGGATAAACCTCATTGGCTATGATACTGTACAAAGCTGGTAAATGTACATTGTGAAGAAATTTTGAAGAAAGCTGAAACTTCCAGACTGTTTTCTAAAGCAGCTGCAGCATTTTACATTCACATCAGCAATGTATGGGGGTTTCAGTTTCTCCACATCTTCATTAATACTTGGTTTCATCTGTGTTTTTGATTATAGCCATCCTAGTGGGTTGAGTTTGGGTCTACAGCATAGCCTGAGCTCTCTTCAAAGTAATACTTTCACCAAATCTTCTCTTCTACTAACTGTCCTCTTTATACATCCTTGACTTGGCTGAGGGTGCCACAAGTTATGAAACTTGTTCTTAAACATTTCTTTGGCAAATTCTATATATAAGATCTGACTCTGGAATTTCACCTCTATTGTATGTTGGTAACCTCATTGAAAACTCAGTTTTAATATCATGGTATGTGCTCAATGCCCTACATATGGCAGGCTCTTTAGAATTGTCTCTTCTCTCCCCTACAGTTTCCTCCAGCCACTGATAAAAACAGTATGCAGAAGGGAGGACAGCTCAGTGTGGTCCACACTTCTGCCTATTTCAGGTTGTGTTGGAGACCTTGCCACAGGCAGAAAGGGTGTGTCTCTGGCATTAACCTCATCTGCTCAGCTTTTAATGGATGTCCTTGTGGTGGCAAAATAAAATAGAATGGCATCAGAGATGACCTTCTGGCTCTGCTACTAAGTCACTGTGGGTTCCCAAGAAAGCCATTTTTCCTCTCTGTGCTTCTGTTGTCATGTTTTCAAAATATAAAGGAGGTTGGATCTGATGAGTGATAAAATTTTAGCTCTAAAATATTATCCAGTATATTTATACTCTAAAAAAAATAAAATGAACTTGACCTTGCTTCTGGGGGAGTGATTATGCTTAAAAGAAAGCCTGGACATAGATACAGGACAGAAATGGGGTTGTTGGGACAGGGCTGCAGACGCAATGCCAGAGGGGGTGGGATGAGCAGAGGGTCAGCCTGGGAAAAATCCAGTGCATGGGAGGGAGGTGGACACTAGTAGAGGATCCCGTGGCCACACAGCCCTCCTTGACCTCAGCTCCTCCATAGCTCCTGGGTCTCACCAGTGTCCACTGTTGGTGCTGTTATGTCATCCAAAGGCATACTTCCCACCCAGCTGAGGAATGGTTTTTACACTCTGGAGTTCGTTGTCAACGTTTTCTTGCCTGGGGGTACCATTGGGCTGCTGGTAAACTGTGTGAACTCATAAGGAAAGAGCGAGACTGGAGAGCAGGGAGTGAAAGCAAGATTGAGAGCATGTTGCTTTCTTTCTTCATCCCAGTCGTATTCACCATGTGCCTCACCTGATCGCCCTTTGGGAGATGCCCAATGACCTCAGAATACCCCTCCTTTAGGCCCCCAGTACTCCCTGAAGAAGTGACAAGTCTCTAATTCATTACAATAAAAGCTATGCAGTATATGCTCAGCTGCTGGGCCCAAAGTGCATCCAGACAGGCAAGTGGGATCATAAACAGACCACAGGTGGGAGGCTGAGAAGGAACTAATGTTTATTCTGCAACTACTATGCGCTGCCATTGCACAAGGTGTTTCTCATATTTTATCTCATAATCCTCACAGCATTTTCATAGAAAGATAAAAGTCACATTATTTCTCCAGTGGGGAAAATAGGGCTCAGAGAGCTCAGGATTTTTCCAGGGGTCTTGCACTAGGTCAGGGGCTAAGCTGGGTCTCTAAGCTGGTGGTCTTTCTCCTACACTTCACTGGTTCACAAGTCTATCCCAGAGTAGCACAGAAGCCCATATATATTTTTAAATCTCCCCCCACTTCCACCCCTGACCTATAGATGTTGCTGTCTCCTCTTAAGAACGGGATCTCTGAAGGTGGGGTGTCTCCTCCCCCGCGCTCGCACACACACCCAGGGCCTGGCACACCTGGGGCCTGGTGCACCCAGGGCTTGAGAAGCCCATATCTTAAGTTGGGTTCTTCCAGAAGCTGACCCTTCTATGAAGATTCATGGACAGGTGATGTATTACAGAAATTCTCATTTGAGAGTTTGGCAAGAGACAGGGTGAAGCAGCATAGGTAAGAGAAAGAAACCAAGCCTGAGGAGATTTCAGGCAAGATCCTAACCTCAGTCTGATGACAGGAGTGTAAATCACACTGCAGGCTTGGTCCTGCTTCAAGGCAAGGTCGCTGGTCTTTTTATTCTCCTCTCAGTGGCTAGAGGATGCCTGGATATGTGTGGAAGAGAAGGAAGGCAAACTCCAATGTTCCCTGCTCTCCTTACAGATTATGTGGCTCCAACAGCCCAAGGGACACTGCTGGAAATAGCAAAGGTGTCAGATATTAGCTGCAAAGTACGCCGGAGCTTGGGATGAACACACAGCCCAGGTAAAGGGATCAGAGGTGATCACAGTGGGGTCCCAACAGTGTCTGCTACACTCAAGTTTACCCAGCATGGAAGCGCAGGGACACCAGACTGCAAATCCAGAGGTGCTTGGTCTGGCCCTGTGTCCTGCCATTGGTTTTCTTTTTGCGACTCAGAAACACTCCCCCTTTTCTGGGCCTTTGTTTCCTCATCTGAAGTGAGAGACTGGACTAGATGCATTCATTCATCCAATAAACATGTGCTATGCCCTTACTGCATGCCTGGTATCATCTGAGTTCTGGGGAGACATCAGTGAACAAGATAGACAAATAGCCCTGCCCCTGCGGCGCTCACATGTAAGTGGAAAAAATACTGATCGTGACAAAAGAAATAATTATGTTGTATAGTACATTAAGGGTACAAATAGAGTAAAAAATAAAGCAAGGTAATAGGGAAAATAAATTCTGAATTAGGGTGCAGTTACAGTTTTAGATAGCGTCATAGAGGATGACATTGGGTGAAAAATTGAAGATGATGAGGGAGCAAGCTCTGCAGATATCAGGGGGAAGAGCAGTCAGGCAGGGGGAACAGCTTGGGCAAAAGCCTTGAGGTAGGAGAGTGCCTGTGTGTTTGTGAAGCCATTGGGAAGGCCAGGGCAGCAAGAGTGCAGTGAACGAGGGGAGGAGGGGTGGGATGTAAAGTCAGAGTGGTAATGAGGGACTAGATTGTAGAGCTTGTAGCTCATTTTGAGGGCTTGCACTTTTACTCAGAGATGAACAGAGAAAGGACATGACTTAATTTGTGTTTTTAAAGACTATCTCTAGCAGCTGTGTTGAGAGTAGACCATAGGAGTTCGCAGACAGAAGCAGGGAGACTGGTGAGGAGGCTTCTGCAGTCCTCTGGGGTAGAGGTGATGGGGGCTAGACCAGGGGAGGGGGCAGCAGTGAGAAGTGGGTAGATTCTGGCAGGTAGAGCCTATGGGATTTTCTGAGTCAGGGATGATTCCCCAGTTTTTGGATGCATCAGGAAGGATGCTGTTGCCATTTACGGAGCAGAGAAAAAAACTCTGGGCGCGAGAGGTTTGTTGGGGGAAATACCAGGAGCTCACTTTTGAACCCGTTGGGTTTAAAATGTGTCCATTAGACATCCTAATGGAGATGCTGAGTAAGCAGACACACATATGAGCCTGGACTTCAGAAGAGGAGTCTCAGTGGTGGCAATAAATTTGAGTCATTGACAAACAGCTGGCATTTTTAGCCAGAGACTGCTGGGATCACCAAGGGAATGTGTACATAGTGCATCAGCAACTGAGCCCAGCACTGACATTTTCAGAGGTCTGTGAGATGGGAGGAGGGGGCAAAGGAGGTTGAGAAGGGGCATCCAGGGAGGCAGGAGGAAAAGCCGAAGGAAGGGAGTGATACCTGCTGGACCCCTGAACCTCTGACCCTCACTTTCTAATTGGCCATGGGCCTCTCCCCACCTCC